>LUGF01011846.1:20758-31444 GCA_001625245.1 Calycopis cecrops
ATGATTACTGACGCCCATAGACATTCGCATAGAGACTATACAGATGCGCTGCCCTCCTTTTTCCTCCCACCTCCATGGGCCACCGTCTACTTACATACCGCACGAAACGCGATTTGTAATTAAAGCTTTGATAACTACAAAATGTTTAGTTATATTATAAAACGATAACATATGGGTTCCTGGTTTGAATCCCGCGACTCGCCCAGATCCTGGCTGTTTATTTATATATTTTAATAACAAATATCTTAAATGCACATAAATTTTTTTAATGTAGAAAAGTATTAAACATTTATTATTTACGACGTCTTTTATCTGTAACACGAGCTAAAGTGTGCAGATTCAACTATTTATTTATTTGTTAATTATACTTAATAATGTTTGTCATCTGTTTAGGCATTCGATTGGAGCTATCAAACCCAGAGCGTGGTGCTGTCGTCATTCTTCTGGGGCTATGTGGTGCTGCAAATACCTGGCGGGGAGCTGGCGGCGCGGTACGGGGGCATGATCCTTGTCTCCATCTGCGTTGGTGTCAACTCCGCAGTTTCACTCCTTATACCTTTAGGATCTTATTATGTAAGTAGTATTTTAGAGCAAATTTATTATCCTAAATGGTTTATAAACAACATTTCAATAATCGTAAGCTTAGTCATTTATAGAGTATGTGCCAATGATAAAGCACTTCTATTTTATCTAGACGTTCTTGTTGATAAAAAGGAAAATCCCTGCCCCAGTGTAACAAAACAAAGACGTACATGCCAAAGAGAATATAGCAACTATGTACTACTTCTCGACATTTTGAATTAATATTTAAGCAAAATTTTAGAAATTAAAAGAAAAAAGTTTTTCATACACTTTATTGCATAATTAATAATTATATATAAAATTAGCTGCCCAATAGACGTTGTCTTGTCTCAATTGCGATATTTTACTTTTCCTACGTTTAAGGTGTTCTCTTTACAGCAACCTAATTTTATCACATTGTGTACGATTTCAAATTAAAATTGTATATGATTTTTATATTTTCTAGCTTTTAGTATTAACAATGTAACAATTTTAGGGCGGGTGGCAGTTGCTGTGTGCGTGTCGAGTCATACAAGGTCTGTCCCAGGGACTCCTGTTCCCATCTGTTCATAATCTGATTGGAAAATGGATTCCTCTGGAGGAGAAAAGTCGACTCGGAACTGTAATTTACGCCGGTGAGCTTCCACTTTACTTTTAAACATCAAGACTAACTAAGAACCTGAACTACTCAATCTATGACTGCAATACAAGAAACTTTTGCTCTTGCCTCACCTTGTGGTTCTAAAATAAATTATTATATCTAATGAGATAAAAATTTGTTCCATTCAAGATTTTTTTTAAGTTTTATTTTTCATCTGCGCAATCTTAGCAAATCCTTCAGAAAAATATTTAAACGTTTTACAAGGTTCTATAATAATTAATACCAGCCATGAAACGGACGACAGTTGTGACAGTGTGTGGTGATGTTTATGTTTAGTTGCAGTGACGTCCGTCGTCCGGCAAACGTAGTTGGTAACGTAGCTGGCCTTGCGCTTAACGTTGCCTACGTTTCAGGTTCGAATCCTGCATAGACAATGAATGTGACGTACATATAATTATGTAAACGTATCTTACTAATATTATAAATCCGAAAGTTTGTATATTTGTTTGTTTGTTTATTTGTCTGTTTGTTACTTCTTCACGTAAAAACTACAGATCCGATTTTAATGAAATTTAGCACACACATACAGGGTAACTTGGATTAACACATAGGATAGTTTTAATCCCGAAAAAATGATCCTATGGGATGCCTTGGGAATTGGGATGATTTTCTATTTTCCCCGGGATCGAAATTTACGCGGGTTACACCGCGGGGCGCAGCTAGTAGGTATATAAAATTAAAATTTAATAAAATTTCTAACCTTCTATCCTGTAGCAGTCTTTGTAATTAGCGCTGCGCTCGGCTGACCAAGTGTGTTTATCCTACTAATATTATAAATGCGAAATTTGTATATTTGTTTGTTTTGTTACTCCTTCACACAAAAACTGCTGAACCAATTTTCATGAAATTTAGCACACACATAGAGTAACTTGTATTAACAAACAGAAGTTTTTATCCCTAAAAATGTTTCTATGGGATGCCATGGGATGAATTTCTATTTTCCACGGGATCGAAATTGACCCGGGTGAAACAGCGGAGCGCAGCTGGTAGGTCCATAAAACGTTAACATTGCAGGTGGTCAGCTGGGGACGGCCCTGCAGCTGCTGGTGTCCGGCTTCATCGCGGACTTCTGGGGCTGGCCGGTAATATTCTACGTCAACGGCACCCTGGGGGTGATCTGGACCGTCGTGTACGTGTTCCTAGGCGCCGACGCTCCTCAGAACTCGAAGATGATCAGCGCCGAGGAGAGAATGTACATACAGACCTCTCTGGGCCACGTTGGTGGTTGTAAGGTAATATCAATTGTTGCGTATGTAATAGGCGTATGGCAAAGTGGAAGTAGTAAGATACACGTTTGACAGATCAGAGTTGACAAATGTTGCCTAAGATACATATTATATATTGGATATCGGCTGTTCACAGCCTTTTCGTTCACAGTCATTTTCCCTGTTCACTAGGCTTGCTGTCACTAGCCACGCCATGGTCGACCTGTTAGTGATCCCTCTCTCTAGTAGTAGAGAGAGTCTAGTATTTCATCTGAATCCAATAATATATATCATCTATAGTATGGGTACCCAGTATATAATCTATGACTAAACATAGACTACTCATCTAGCAAACATCACTAATTTAACCTACGTCCAACACTGAACGACAACAGATGATGATGATGAAGATATACTTGTGTAGTAAAGAGTAGTACAAAGCTAACACTAAGTGATTGTCAAATCTCATAGACCTTTACATCACTAAGCTTTTTTATATCTAGGTACCTGTTCCTCAAATGCCTTTTTGGGAAGAAGAAGTGAGATATAACTGCACATATAAAGGCAAAAAAACATCTAATGCAACAACTACTTCACTTTATCAATATACATCATCACATCATTTTATAGAAACTGAAGACGCCGTGGAAGGACATCTGGACGTCCCTGCCGTTCATCTCGCTCATCGTCGCCCACTGCGGGCAGAACTGGGGCTTCTGGACGCTCATGACGGAGATGCCGTCCTACATGGGCAAGGTGCTCTCAGTGGACATTAAAGCGGTAAGTCATTGCCATGCGTCTAAGTTAGAGAGGGAGATAAGATGAGAAGTCTGGTTGATTGCGGTTTTTGAGACCATCGGGGTCTCCTGTTCCATATGGACTATTGGCGGGCATAAAGAACAGAGCAGCACACATCTACACACCCTCTGGTTGCGGGAGTATTAATCGGCGTCAGTAAGCAACAGAACTGACTACCCGTTTGTCTCTTATGCCAAAAAATTGCCAGGAGTCCATAATTAATAAATGGCAAGATCCGATACGACTTAGGGATCTTCAAGAAAAGAGCATTCCTCTTCCTTAAAGGCCGGCAACGCGTCTGCAAGACACCTAGTTTTGCGGATGTCTATGGGCGGCGGTAGTCACTAAGCACCTGCTCGTTTGCCCCCTATACCATAAAAAAAAAATGGTGAAATTAATTATAAATAATTAATAACAGTATTTTTTTAAAATAGTAGTATGCGAATCATGAGATCGTTGAGCCATGAGTGGACTGATCAAATAATTTGAGAATCTGTTTTAATGGATCGATCGTTTTAAAATAAAGATGGCGTCTTGAAAGACAGAACTACTTGAGCACGTAAGATGCGCAGTTGATGATGATTACTTAAAAGTACTGAACGTGTAAAATCTAGTTACAGAAATGTTAAGGAAACAACAGTTCACTACATAAAGGCTAACGATTAATATTGTAACACAGAGAAGTGAGTTAATTACTTAAACTGAGGAAGTAATAATTACGTGATAAGCGAAGTATTTCGCAACTTGTCTTGTTGCTTCCTTGTTGCAATTTAATTAGAGATTTTTATCGCATAAGGAGACGCATAGGAAGTCGAGCTCTTTTGGTTCCCACTGAGGACTTATAAACATGTACACAGCCCAAGTTAAGTCCAATGGATGCATAGCCGATACGATGGATCCTACCAGCAACCAGACTCCCACAAAACACACGAATTACGAAAGCCAAGTACTCACTCCACCTCAGTGTTTTGTGAGCGAGACGTATCTAGTTAATCGTGCCAACCAGTAATAACTGGCGAGTGCAGAAATACACATATTACCACTGGCTCCGGTCCATTAAGTTGGTTTGAATTCCCGAAGAAAATTTCTTCTTTCAAATTCCTTGGGACAAAACGACGTGATCGGTGTTTATACGGGGCACATCTAGTAATAAAATACAGCCTGGATTTCCTAGATAGTGTAGCGTCTGTATATATAATGTCCAAAGATTACCTCTTCACACAAACAAAGTTAGAAACTTCACCTCTGTATAAATGTTATTAGCACATCTGCGACGAACACATGATCAGTTCGTATGAAATCAATAATTTGTTTCCATATTCGGGTTCCTAACACGTAGTTGATAACTTTATCCTAAATTGGTTTGCGTTTAGCATAAACATCATTTTACGAAGAATATCTTGATAAATATTGTCAATAATTTTGATATCCTGGTCTTCTCCTTATCCTCCCTACTTATAATGAAAATGCTAAAGTTTGTTTCTGTGTTGGTCATGTTTGTTGGTAGTTAGTAGTTGGTAATTTGTCACCGAAAACTACCGAACGGAGGTTGGGATTTGGAAAATAGATTACAATCTGCAATAACATAAGAAAATATATCGCAAGAAAATCATAACTGTGGATAAATTTTACACGGTTCAAACCGGCATAGCACAGCATATTGTTAGAATTTGAATTATATAATATTTGAAGAAGGTATTATATTATTAGAATTGGCAGTTTTCTAATAACAACTAGCTGATTTCATTAAAGTGGTGTTGACACACACATACAAAATTAATTAACCTTAATATTTTGTAGTAAAACTGTTCAGCACCTCATGTTGTTATATTATCAGAATTTTAACACTCTATTTTATGGTATAGGGCAAACGAGCAGTCGGAGCCATTTTCATGACTGTCAAAGCTCATAGACATCCGCATAGGGGCCATACAGATGCTGCAGCTGCCCTCCTCTTTCCTCCCACCTGAATCGGGCCAGCACCGTCGTGACGGCAAATTCAGCTGCATGCAAACATGCAGTGGGGCACAACCTCACTCTACTGTTACCCAATTAAGATTTGCTTAGATATACAAGGCTGATGAAATCACAAAATTCAAAAATAATAACACAAAATAATGTGCTAATAAGTAGGAACTGTATTTTGAAAGTCTTTTATGCCTAAAATTAATGTTGGTAGACGCCATATGCATCTAAAGTGACGATTCCTATGAACTATACAGGTTTGATAAAATCGAGAGGTATTAAATAAAACATATTCCCGGGGCTACTTGGGGTTACTTCCTCTGCCACACGATGGACCCGGCACCCGCACGGTGAATCCATGGAATGCTAAGAAGTACGTCTCACAAATTTAGTGCATCATTTTCAGGCTACACAACAAAAATCAGATCAATCAGACCAATAGTTTAGCCACAGGTCTATTTCAAAGTTTTTTCTCACTTCGTACATCCTGTATCACGTCAGCTGACGCGAGGCCGGGTGACTTGATGCGAGGTTCCGCTCGCTGTGTACACGATTCGTTACGCAGGTCACGGTAGGTCAGTCCAAAGGATGTTTAATTTTTTTCTTAATCATCAAACTATTTAACATTTTTGAAAAAAGAATTTTCGTATACTTCTCGCAAACCTTTTTTTTATAAAATATACGTGGTTTATTTCGATGCCTCTCGCTTTTATGAACGTTGTATAATTGACCATGAGTTAAACGAAATTAAAATGTGGATGTTTGTGGTCAGAATGGAGCGATGTCGGCGCTGCCGTACCTGGCGATGTACCTCATGAGCTTCCCACTCGGTTTCCTGTCTGACTTCATGCTCAAGAAGAAGTGGCTGAGTCTCACCGTCAGCAGAAAACTCTCCAACTCTATAGGTACGTCATTACGTCAATAATATGCAGTAGTAGTAATATGCAGTGGCACAGGACTCGAATAAGCGAAGCATGTTATAGGGGGTCGCGAGTTCGAATCTCGCCTTGGTTATGGTTTATGTATGTATTATTTATAATCATATAATAAAAATCTTAAATATATGTATAACATTTCTTAAATTTTTAAAACATATTAAATATATTCCGTTGTCTAGTACCCGTAACACAAGTTCATACTGTACTTAGCACCCCATGGGAGCCCCCCTTAAATATTTGTTTTATTTAAATTTAATTAATGTTTTTTAAAGACAATATATAATTTAATATTCTGTGAATATTTCAAGTGTCGTGTCGTGTACCTGTTGCCGTTGTCAACATCGAGCAAAAACGAGCAAAAAAATCACGTTTATTGTTAGGAAGCCCCCTTAAATATTCATATTATTAAATTTTTTAGTTGTTATTGTTATAGCGGCAAAAGAAATACACCATCTGTAAAAATTTCAACTGTCTAACTATCATAGTTCATGAGATACAGCCTGGTGACAGACGGACGTACGGACGGACGGACGGACTTCGGAGCCTTAGTAATAGGGTCCCGTTTTTACCCTTTGGGTACGGAACCCTAAAAATGTGTATGCTTTAGACCACACTATTGAAGTAAAACTTCGACGGAGTGAAAAATGGATATGAGAAGGAAAGGGAAAGAAAATGCGTGCGCGCTTCTCTTTCTTGATTCTACAGTAATAGTGAGGACCGTGTGTAGTGCCCACACTGCATGCAAGCATGCAGCCGAATTGGGTCGGCACGACCGGGCGGGTACCTCTCGCTTACACGAGACCGGCGTGAAGTGACAACTGTACTGTCGCGTTTCGTGCGGTGTGTGCCATGGAGCCGGTGGCCCATGGAGGTGGAAGGAGAAAGAGGGGCAGCGCATCTGTATAGTCTCTATGCAGATGTCTATGGGCGTCGGTAGTCATGAAAATGGCTACCACTACTCGTTTGCCCCCCTATACCATAAAAAAAAGTAATATAAGTACGTAACCCTCCTTTTTCCGTCTTCACTGACTTATCTCCTTTTCAACTTCCGTTTGCCTCGCCCGATCACACTTTTTATAATGCTTTATATGCATTAATCGGCTTAGTCCCCAAGTCAAGCGCGCGTAAAGAAGTTTTACTTTAAAAACTTATTTGCAAATACAAACCGCACAATCACAGAAAAGACAACAACAAAATTAAAAGAGAAATTGGTAATACATACTAAGTATAAAAAGATAGCCTTAATTTAAAATGTCATAACAATTTAATACGTGTATATATTGTGTACTTACTCGTATGCAATGTAGCATACCTTAGAGCAATATAAATGGGTTACTTACCCACACACAATTTCCTTCACACGTGTGGGTGATGGCTGCACAGATAAAAACGAACGCCTAGGACAGAACAGCGACGCTAGACAGGCTCTGTCAATTGGCCGCTACAGCCACATGAATTAGTGAAACCCTTTTATTTGTTCACTTGAAGTACCAGTACCGTTCCTCAGGTCACTTCGGCCCCGCCATAGCGCTGGTGGGCCTGTCGTACGCGCCGGCCGGTGACGTCACGCTCGCCGTCCTGCTCCTCACTGTGGTGGTCGCGCTCAACGCCGGACATTACACGGGATACCTGGTAAACTTTCTGTCCACACTAATATATAAGTCCGATATATAATCTATATATACATTCTTCCGTTAGGTACTGAGTGACGAACTGACAGACAACGCACAACCCCAAACTACAGCTGTACTTACCTAGATACTTGACATTAGTAAGTGAGCATCAAGAAAAGATTTTTAAAAATTCAACACAAAAAAGGGTGAAATAGGCTGTGAAGTGTATATGGAATATCATTGATGTTGTTCAAATTAAAGGTGGGTGAAACCGCGGGGCACAGCTAGTACTTGTACTTGATAAGGAATAAAAACTGATGGTAATGAGACATTGATGTTATTGATAACTTGCAGCTGGTGCACATCGACATGGCTCCGAACTTCGCGGGCACGCTGATGGGCATCACCAACTGCATCGCCAACATCATCAGCATCATCGCGCCGCTGGCTGCAGGCGCCATGCTGCACGACGAGGTTTGGAACGTTTACAAACATGTTCTAGCAGGACATAAACGAACAGTAATTGAAAGTTGGAACAGTCCCGTCCACGGAATAGATAATATTCCGTGGTCCCGTCCTAGCCGAATGTCCGCTACTACGACGGGCCGTCTCTACAGGGACGCGCCGTCCGCGCAGGTTATTATCACACAAGTGTTTGCGCAGATTCAAGTGCACTCTCTATTCCCTAACTCTCCCATTCCGATGGGACGGCAGTCCGACACGACCGGAGAGAAATCAGGTTTAAGACGGCGGCTTGACGTGCTCTCCTGCATACGGGTCCGACTCGGGAAGCGGGACCTCTCGACCGTGGTTGAAGCTGACCACTAGACTACGAGGCATCCAAAAGAGGTTGGAACACGACCGTATCAGTGAACATCCGCATACAGGTGGCGCAGAGCGGCCCTCCTTTTTCCTATTTCATTTGCAGTGAAGCGACACAACGCCTGACGTGTTAGTTGGTTTATACCGTGACGACATTTGTTCACGTTGTATACAATTGATATAATTCCAGACGGACGCCAGCGAGTGGCGCGTGGTGTTCTACGTATCGTCGGCGATATACATCGCGTGTAACACCTTCTTCCTGATATTCGGCACCAGCGAGAGGCAGAAGTGGAACGACGTCGCCGAGCCCAGCGAGAGCAGCGGTAGCAATGGTAAGAGGCTTTTTACCCGAGGCGCAGCCAAGGAAATTTTATCCCTATCATTCGATTGATATTTAGCGTTCGATTAATACGGTCTGGAATTTATATGACATACCTGTCACTACTTCAACTTTGACAAAATAAACTATACCTCTTAAGTAGGTATGTCAAAATCTGTACAGTCGTTTGGGCTATAGGGAGGGCTCTATAAATGGAAACATACTAATATAGGTACATACAATTAAACATATAAATATGGATAGTCCCGCTATATTACACTCGACAGTTTGTAACTAGATTTAAAAGTGTTTATTGTGTCCTTTACAGTTATTAGGTATCATTCATTCATTAAAATATACTTTACAAATAACAACAACAACACATCTTCGCGATACCCGTGAGGGAACAAAATATATACAGTGTTGTTGTAAGGCTTAAGGAACACGATCCATACACTTTATTTTATTTTCTCTTTTTATATCAAACAATAAAATGTAAATATTATGCAGATTACTTAGGCACAGTGCAGTATAATCGCATGAACTACATAATAAAATATATTTTATGAGGTTAGTTCCATTTGTTTTTATATATATTATAGGGGGCAAACGAGCATGTACTTAGTGACTACCGCCGTCCATAGACATCCTCAAAATAATCTCATATAATAATCAATATAATCTAAAAACAATCTAAACAGATTAGTGTTAACTAACAGTAACAAATGTACTCCTTCTTTTTTATCTCTCATTTATATGATCAAAATTATAACTCCTTTAAATGTCATTGATTTCCAGTTGGTGGCGCCAGCAACAAGGGTCGGGCTCCCCGTTCGTACGGCAGTTTTGACAATAGATTATGAATTGTCTTGTAATCTCAAACAGTCCTAGTCATTCTACCTCAATATAAACTACGCTATAAACTATCATTACTTAGAAAGCTCAGTAATTTTGTAATTACATTTCCACTAATTGCGCGTTTAGGTTTATTTTACCTCTGATAGTTCTGTTTTCGATAGTTTGGTAACAGCTAACACTTACTGTTATCCCGTACAAAAGGCATGCAGGAAATGAAAAGTCATTTTAATTTTTTCCCCTTTACTTGAGTTATCATCATTCGAAGTTATAATTATTTAAAATGACATCTTAAATATTACAACTTTATTTCACAAAGAAAAGAAAAGAGACTGTGCCCCAAAGATCAAAATCGTCTAACATCATTACCTCGTTTTATTGTACGACATCTAGGTGTTAATATATTTCAGAATGTGGAGACAGCAGTTTCGCTTTTCTTAATAATGATGTCTTTTTATTATAAAGTAATTAATTTGATTTTGATTTACTTTAATACTTTTTTATCCTACTCATAATATCTTTCAAGTGCTTTTATTTTTTTTTTAAATAATTGATCAAGGTCTGTGTTACAGAACAAAATATTCTAATTTAATAATATCCCTTCATTCGAATTTCTAATACATAAAGAAATAGAGAAAAGTAATCACAACACATATTCTTTTTTTGCCAATATAACGTAAGGAGTCAAATAAATCCTAACACACCATCTAGTACTTGTTTTTTTTAACTTAGTTGATATATTTAATCAACGCCTGAAATAACAAAATACTAAACATTTTTTAAGCTGATTGCTAATTTTTTTACAGAAGAGTCTCATTTATAAATACACTTATAAATACACCATAGACTTAATACTTTTTATTAAGTCTATGAAATACACTTTATTAACAATCAATGGTTTTTATTTTTCCACCAAATCATTACAATATTTTCCTTATTAATTCGT
>LUGF01011846.1:45334-58076 GCA_001625245.1 Calycopis cecrops
GAGGAGTATCGCGCGGGCTCACGTGTCAGCCGCCGGCCGGGTGTGGACCTGAGGAGTATCGCGCGGGCTCACGTGTCAGCCGCCGGCCGGGTGTGGACCTGAGGAGTATCGCGCGGGTTCACGAGTCACAGCGCAATCGACGCGGCTAATTAGATTTACATAACCGCAGATAAGTTTATCTCTACTCTTTCAACTTCACATTGTTTTGCTTAATTGGTCTACAGTCACTTCTTAGGGTTCCGTACGCAAATGTGTAATGCAGTTAGATTTCATATCTTTAAATACCGAAATATTTATTTTGTAAGATCATGTACATACTTAAATTTGTTGTTGTAATTACACAATTTATTATATTTTGTATAAAAACTTACTTAACAAACATGCTTCTGAATTTCAAAGTTCTTATGAATATATATTCTTATGAATATATATTCTTATGAATATATATATTATATATATTCTTATGAATATATATTCATAAGAATATAGTTGTAGGATAAAACAAAACCGTTTATCATAGAATACGCGTAACAAATGAAACAGCACAAGATGTGACTCACCAACATAATGCATTCTTCCGATTAGTTTCTTAATTGTAGTGTGCGAAACAATTAATAAGAAAAGTGGGATGCGTTCGTGGATGACACTATAATATTTAACAAGACCTGCATGACTTGTTTAACTTAGGTATACTTGCTCATAAAATATCTAACATTTCTTGAAAAATATATCTATCACTATGTATAAAGCCAAACCTAAAGATGTGATAAGTTTTCCGTAAGATGTACGGAGAGTGATCGGGAGAAACGAAATGGATGATACTAATAAGATGGCGGGGCGTACCTTGACAAGTTCCAATAGAATAGAATTTTTGTCCGTTTCTCTGTTTATCTATCGAACATCCCGTGAAAATAGTAGAACTGATTTTGGTGCAGGTTTAATAATATGTTGGCTCTCTGTCTTTTAAAAAAGGAATAGTTCTATTCTACTTACGTTGCACAGGGCCGCACCGCCCCAGTGTGTGAAGTGTGCGGTGCACACAGGCGCCGCCGCTATCAAAATTATTTTTGTTACACTTACACAACCACATATTTCTTTGTAGTGGAGTATCGATAAGTAGGTATAATAGGCGCAACAAATGCCTCGTAAACAACAAAACATAATATTGCGTTTATTCTACAAGTGTCCCAAGATAATATTCAAGTTTGAGGTTTAATTTTACGCGTTGGGTTTTAGTTTACAATAATTACAAGCTCAGTGTTCAGTTCTGTCTCTGGATTTGTTGCGCAGTGGAAAGAATGTTGTTACACAGGGCTCAAGCAGAAAGAACTTTGTCTGCGATTACGCAGAGCTAAATTAAACTTAAAATTAATGCAATTACCTTGCGTATCTGGAGACCGGCTTAATATATCACATTACTACATAAAACCTATGGCCATAAATTTCACACATGCAATGAGATATACTTAGCTTCCCGTAAAGCCCCAATCCGCCAAGATGAATCTGCAGCAAGCTTCCGCAACAGGGTTTTCAATTGTCCAATGATGGTCCACATTACAACACACATAGGTTCATTTAGTTAGTCAATTAATTTACACTCCCGATAATATCAAAAGGGGAACCAACACTTAACTTAACTTAGCAATCATAAACTCAAGTCTCAAATTATGTACGCACCCGATCTCATCGGCATCAAACAAGGCGTAAGCAATTACAATTAACTACGCGCCGATCTCTCAAGAGATTCAACAACAATCAAAATATGGCGTCTTAAAAACCCAAGCGTCGCGTAGCAACCGCGCGGCAGCGACCGACGCGGCCTCACGCGGCCTACACCGGTTTTACATATTGATTACATTAATTACGCGGAACACGCCTAGATGGCAGCCATATGGTTCAGAACACTCAGCGATAAGATCAATTTGATCTCGGCTCTCTCTGGAGGCTCTTTTAGCCGCCATGCGTTTGTTTGAATAGATTTATGTACGCAACCCGACCGGTGCGATGCGCGATGCCTGCGACGGGCGACGCAAGCCGGTCGGGGTCACGGGGAATAATTTTCAAAGCTATTTTCTTTAGTTTAATATTAATCCTTATTCTAATGAATATGTTAGCTTGGGCACTTAATGCAGATTAAAATTGCCCTTTACACTATCAATCAGATGAATAGTTTTTGAGATATCGTCGTTAGAAATAATTATTATGGGCGCGCGACTACGAGTGCACTGAGCGTGTTGAGTTGTGACGTCACATCGTTATGGACAGTCCGCGTCGTGCGCTACAACTTGTTTTACTTATAAATCTGAAACTAATTGACGTATCAAAAAATATTTTTTATTAGTATTTTTTTTATTTTTGACAAAGAATATTGAGAGCTATTTATAAAAATTAGGTAACATTCTTCATTTAATAAGAAAAAGAAAAAAAAAGAAGAACGTGATAAAAATATAACTAATATAAGTAAGGCTCTACCATCCACTTCCAACTAATCATTAGAGACATAAACCAACTGAATTTTATCGATAATGGTGTTGTAGAATCTGATTCAAAAAACGCTTCATATACCTAATGTTATGTGCTTCATGTAATTTCTGTACGAATAAATATAATTTATATACACTTCTATATATTGCATCGAACATCATAAATAAAATACTTTTATGTAATGATTTAATTCGCGTTTTATTTTTCGTAATACAATTGGTAAGCGAAAACCAGTTTGATTTTACCTATTTAGGAAAATATTTTACAATTATTATATAAAACTAGCGAACATTTATTTCGGGCAAAATGAATAAATATTCTTAAAAATAAATTGATACATTAAGTTTAAGATTCACGAACAAAATAGGCACTGACGTTGCACAATATATTTTGTCTTGCACAAAAATCCATTGTTCATTTGCTTTTATTAAGGCTAACAATGAAGGAAAGGAAACCTTCGCTGGATTCACCGTTTAATTTTATTTCTATATTCAAGCCTTTACAAAAATATTGCAAATATCGAATCGTCGGATAAAGGGCTTATACTGGCTGCGATCTTTAAATTAGTCTCCATATCATTTTTTTTTTACTTTCTATGGGACGTTGATTCTTGCAACGTCCTTTATAATGGAAGCATTGAATCTAATTACGAGCTCTTTAGAATATAGCTGGTAATGTATCAGAGTTAATGTAGCAAGAAGTAGTGCCACACTGCATACATGCATGTAGAAGAATTGGGCCGGCACGACCGGGGAGGTACCTCTCGCTTACACGAGACCGGCGTAAAGTGACAGCTGTGCTGTCGCGTTTCGTGCGGTGTGTAAAGTAGCCGGTGGCCCATGGAAGTGGGAGGAGAAAGGAGGGCAGCGCATCTGTATAGCCTCTATGCGGATGTCTATGGGCGTCGGTAGTCATGAAAACTGTTTATTTTCGTGTATATGTAGTGTCATTGCTCTATTGCAACTGAATTTGAGAGACATCTGCGTGTTATCATGGTGACGTCGTGGTGACGTCATGGTAATGCTGCCATGTCTCGTGCTGCTTATAAATAGCTGTGGACATTAAGAGGAGGGATGAATCAGGACAACGGATGTTGATGGCTATTTTTATTAACCAGATTAATTTTTTTACTTCTTTTCTGCACTCAAACCTTTAATCTTGGGGAGATTCCCACGTTATAAAACACGGGAATATAATCACTGTAACCGCAAGGTGTGCATTAGTTTTTCATAATAAGAAGTTCTAGCACTAAAAACAATAAAATAGTTTGTGTGTTACTGATTATTTTAACGTGTTTCCATAATGAGTTACAGTAATCAAGATAAAAAAAAATATCTGGATACCAGAATGGAGAACGTTACTAGGTCTGTCAAATCGCTTGAAAGTTTGTGCAAGGTGTACGCCATTAGCGAGAGCGTGCACGATGGTGTTGTTGCTGGCGACTGGCGACTGATGACGTCACAAGTGTGAACATGCAACATGGTGGTTCATTCCCTTCGTGTTACCGATAGACTCACATGTTTGTAGTGCACTTGACCTTCGATTTTGGTCAATTGGATTGGCTTCGTTTCTACTGTATAGTGAACTGCTTCGGTTGCTTCGCAGGAAGCAGAGTGGGCGGAGTCTTTGCGTGAAGTGGACATAGCGCTGTGAGCTGTCTGTAATTCAAAATATAGAAATATTGCATTCTGTATGAAATACAAACGTTTAAATTAAACCCTGCACTCGAGCGTCTGACTCGCTCATCGAGTTGACCTCTTATTTAATTTATTTCATTATCACCCATAAGTTTATAAATACAATTTGTTTTCATCTCATAACCACCGATAAGAGTTGCTTCATAACATGGAGTTAAATAAAACAAATTAACAAGTTATCAGCTAGAATTGCGATAAAAACTTAGTGTTTATCCGTTACTCTTGATATAATAATAAATGACACCGCAACATTTAAACGTAATTTAGATATTCATTCATATCCATATTAACATTATAAGTGCGAAAGTGTGTTTGTTTGTGTGTTTGATATTTTGTCCTCCCACATCAATACGGATCAACGAGTCGATGTGATATTTAGTATGGAGATCGTTGAAGGACTGAAGGGTGCCATCGGCTCCTTTTATAGTGAAAAACTACGTGAGCGAAGCCGTGGTTAACTGCTAGTTATAGATGACGTGAATCGCTTGTCGATCCGTGGAAGGTACCATTTTACGTCCGTGGATTTTGAGTATGATTCAGCTTCAAATCACATACAGTCACAGATTCCACCTCTTACCTGGGTAACGACGTGCTGCGCACCAGCGTTTCCCCGGAAAGCGACAACAAAACTTCTTCTACATGTTCATATACTAGACTTTAAAGACTTATCTGTAGTTCCATTACTCGTTTCTGTAACATGCCAGCGAGGCAGCGTCGGAACAGGCGACGCGGACGGTTCATATTATTGTTACTAACATGTAGCGCCACATCGCCTATTTTCTGCAGCCAGCACGCGAAATATAAAATAGTCCTATAGTGTGATTTTACGTTTCCCCCAAGCAAGTGAAAGTACGTAATGATAATACCTAATTGTATTGTTATGTTTATGCCGAAGTCGTAGTAAAATGTTTGAAGAGTTGGGTATTGATGGAACTTGACAACTTATAGTGTAGGTATCAAAATAACATATACGCTGTGGAAATGATGATTATAGCACGTGATCTCGTCTACGAGTGAGACCGCAGGACACAGCGGCAGTGTCACATAATCGGACGTAGTCGACTGTTACTGCGCCGGACGGAGAAAAAATGATGGCGTCGGCGAAACAATATCAATTTCGTTATTTAATCCCCGGGGAGATGCTTAGGGTAGCCAGGATGAATTATTCTCATTGGAAAAAAATATAATTTCACAAAATAGCTTTATGCTTATCTCTCGTGCACACGATATTGACGTATATAAAGTGTTTAGTGCGCTGTCGGCTGTGTGATTTTCGGTGGCCCACTGAAGCAAACGGCTACGTATCTGTATAATTTTCTTGAGGATGTTGATGACTATCATCAGTTGTAATTTCAACTGCTCGTTTGCCCATCACACAAAAAAAATGGAACTAATAAAAAAATAAAAATTAGGTCCTATATTCATAATGTTGGCATTATTCGATTGATTAAATAACTTTTTTATTTTTTGCCGTTTAAAAACGTAATGATAGGAGGCGACAAAGACAAATATTTTGTAATTGAAGTGAATAAGGGTCAATTCACACCAAAAGCGCGACGAAGTGCAGCGCAGTTTATGTGTCATATGAATTTCAACTTTATAATAATTACTATAATACTTAATATCGCATGAGAAACTCGAACAAGGCGCGCGGATTCCCGCGACTGCGCGAGAAGTCGCTGTAATCCGCGCGGAAGTCGCGAGAATTCGATAATAAGTACTACAGTAATGAAAATAACGTTTAAATTTATATGACACTGAAAGTGTGCTCCGCTTCGCTGCGCTTCGCCGCGCTTTTGGTGTGAATTGACCCTAAGCGTGGCGCGCGGCGACACTGCGCCGACCGCGACAGTGCGAGGCGTCATAGAGTAGTCGCGCGTCTCGGACCTTAAATGTTATTAAAATTAATTTATTATGTTAGGCACCTTTTAAATATTCATTTTTTTATTAATATAACAATTTTTTTTCAGTACTTCGACTGGAGTCCGAGGACGAAGGCCGTGATCCTCTCCTCCTTCTTCTGGGGTTACGTGATGCTGCAGATCCCCGGCGGGATACTCGCCAACTACCTCGGCGGGAAGATCCTCATGACCATCTCGGTCGGAGTCAACGGGTTCTTGTCCCTGTTCATGCCAATTGGAGCAGAATATGTAAGTACATTTTATTTATATTAATAGTAGTCCGGTCAATATAGACATTTGAAATAACAAAAATTCCCGGAAAGCCAAATTTTGGTGGAGACCTATAGTTTGCCATTACAAATCAAGTTTTAAAAGTTCCCATCGATCCTGTCGTGTGCTTAAAAAGTTATTCGAGGTCAAAAGTCAAAATATGAGGTTTTTTGTATTTTGCTTGAAAACGGTAAGTTTTATCAAAAAAAAACTTCAAACCAAAGTTGTAGATCTTAAAATTATCTACAAAAATGGTATGAATGATTTTTTTCCTAACAGTTACCATTCCTGAGATTGACGGGTGGACCGTCCCTCTGAAACATCAGATGGCGACGTGGACAAGGACGACTGGCGGGTCCGCTTCGGACAAATTGGTGGCGTGTTTCTTTGGAGGTCAGGGGTCAAGATGATCTCATTGCTCGACGTTGTAGTAGGACTGTTCAGGGGCCTGACAACAGTCAGGGGGGAGAAGTCTGGCCTTTTGACCGAGGAGTCTGACCGAGAGTTTTGTGTCGCTGGAGGGACCCTGTAGCTTGTAGATCCGGGCCTCTCCAATTAGAGCGGCTGAAGGCACCTGGCTGGGGTTTAGGCGATATTGCACATCCAAATGTCTAGTCCGAAATAGGTCTAAGGGCCACCCGGGCTCCTAGATATAGTACGTAAATATATTCCCCTGAGTAAAAAAAAAACGGTAAGCTCTAGAGAGTCGGAGAGAGCAATATGACATCACTAAGTTTCACGTGACACATAAGTATGTGTATGCGTATCGTGGACGGTACGAGAGACGGGCTCAAAATAGTAATATAGAGATAGTCTACAATTGTCAACGCTAGTGTTCTCAGTCTGGTCTGATTCTGCAGTAATGTAGGAATGTCTTAAGTTTAGTTGGTCCTAATTTTCCTTCATTTCTTCCAGGGTGGATGGATGTTCGTGTGCGGCTGCCGCGTGCTGCAGGGTCTGACACAGGCCTTTGTGTACCCGAGTATGCACCACCTCATCAGCCAGTGGATACCCCTGGAGGAGAAGGGGCAGCTCAGCACCATAATTTATGCTGGTCTGTTTCTAATATTACTAAGATAATAGTATTTTTACACGTTTATTGCAATAAAAGTACGGTGGTAAAACCAAGCTCGTACAAAATTGTAGATTTAAAATAAATGGCTATGAAAATCCGACTACCCGTTTGCCCCCTTGTAATAAAAAATCCTAGAATATACAATAAAACTAAGCGTAAAGTAAAAAAAAAACACATGAATTAAAAAGAAATATGCCAATTGTGCGTACAGTATGTATGACTTGCTCGACCCTATGGTACTTCATACGATTTTCTCCTCATTTTTCATTACAGGCCTTTAACTGATTGTTGTGAAGTAAACTCTAAAAGACGCCTTGTATTATAATTATGTCAGTAACTTAAGGCGAAATGGGCTCCAAATTTGTCAATCCGTGCTCACGTATATTCAAAACGTAACCTTTAAAAACTATTGATTATCATGTTTTTTGTAGCTTTGGTTAATGTTAACAAAATACGGCATAGTGCTTAGGTCGTCGAAACACGATTAAAGAATTTTGCCTCGATAGAAAAAAATCGTTAACTTTAATGAAAAAACACTATTTTTGACGCTTCCATTAATTTTTAAACCCATACTATTCAATAACTATCAAAGTTATTTCCACAACTAAAATATTATGTATCTATTCCCAATAAGTAATTGAAGAAAATTTAGGAGTCACTTTTTTAATTAAGCGTATGGTTAATTTTATAAAATAATATTAATCTAAATATTGTCTCTATTTTCGAGCGCCGTCCACGCAAAATTAACTAGGCGTATCGCAATTAGGACCCATAGCGCCTTAACATGACGAAGAGTACAGGGAAAGAATGATAAAAGTCACTTCAAGTTAATTTAGAGAAAACTCATTTTTTAACTTTATAGACTTGTACTAAATAAATTAGTGTGGATACATAAAAATACCATGAGACAAGAATGATTACTGACATTTTTAGAGTATTGTGTTATACATAAAAAATAAAAACATAGTATTTATATTTATTATATTTAATAATTAGTTAATTAATGTACAAACAGAAATTGAAATAATGACCTAAGTCACATTGGAAATTAGTAAAAATGATCAAAGTCATTTATTCTATATGAGGCAAATTAGTATAATAATTTTGAGCTCTTTGCGAGCAAAACTGCTTTAAATGTTGTAAATCAGTGTATACAGTGGCATTTTTGAGTGGAATGAGATTATTATATGACAGCTCAGGTTCATCTTCTTGTACCCTTTTCTTTCCACGTTGAACAATCACATGCGTATCACATGGCTTTCCCACGGACCGTTAAATGACTGTCGAGATTTTATAGTATTGCAGTTATCATTTTTATTAATATGCAATCCAGTCACCGGTCTTGTGGCAAAAGGACATTGCTTTCTATAGAAACTACTCAAAAAATATGTCCTATTTAATATAACTTTAACAACAATAATCGTAGATGTTAGAGAAAAGCGTGTGTAAAAACGAATGACAGCTGTCTACTTGACGTCTAATTTATGCGTTCGAAAATTTGTATAAACGGTCGATGTCTTATGACTTTGATCGTTTTTAACTTTTACTGCTTGGACTATGATCAATAATAACTTTTATGCGAAAAAATAAAACGTATTTTTTTGGGACTTAGGACGTTACTGTTCGTTTCATTTTTAGTGACAAGCAAGCTTAGCGTATTGCGGACTAGAGGCTGTCACTAACTCAAAAACCGTTTTAAGGTGACTTTGATCCGTAGACAGAGAATACAATCGTTCTTTCCCTGCACTCTTCATTATTGTATATAAGTTTATACAATTTCTTGTCTCGCGTTCTCGGAGAGTTTAGTCGGAGGTCTGGCTTTGTGAAATGAAATACCCAAATTTAGGTGGACATGGCAAAACTGCGAGCAGCACACGAAGGGAAATAATTATTACCAATTTTAAAATACTTTGTCATTGATATTTTATATATAGTATACACAATATGTTATAGTCATACAACTATTCCGTCACTTTTAGGTTACCAGTCAAACCTAGGACTAAATAAATTGGACAGCCAAATTCCAAAAGTTAATTTCTTAAAATCGGAGTTTGATCACGTATAGGTACTTTAACAATGTACAAATTCCACGAGATTGTGCACACCATCAGCAACTCGCAAACCGCACGATATGCGTCACCAAAGCTGTCACTCTGCTGCGGCCTCTGCTGGTGTGAGCGAGAGGCTCCACGTCAGTGATGATACGATGTACTTACACATTCCCGGTAATCCATCTCCGCACCAAATAAAACCATGAGAGACCCTCATTCACTGAGCCCATTACGTAATGTTATATCGTTAATCCGTACGCAAGTACTTTAGTACAAACAGCCCGCCGCCTACACGGCTCAATCCCCGACTCAACGAGATGAATGACCTTAAGATTATTCGCTTTTGAGAGCCAAAAAGCGATTATCCCGACCCTTCGCACGCGATTTGGTGGAACTTGGAAAAGGAATTTCAAATCACATTTATTTCTATTTAAATGTGTATTTGATCATGAGCTTTTTTGAGGTTTTGATTCGGAATTCTGCAATATTTTGAGACTCCTTGAGGATCGATTTAAGGCGCGTGATGAAAAGAATTGAGAAATCAAATCGTACTATATGCGTAAATGCCGACGCCATTTACACATAGACTATATAAATTCGTTGCCATCCTTTCGGAACTATATATCGCACGAAACGAGACAGCTCGGCCACTCTACCGCGGTATCCTGCGAGTGAGAAGTACCTCCCCGGTAGTGCCCGCCCATTTCAGTTTCGATGCACGCGGCGACTAGGCTTTGTCCACCTCCCAGTAACACTATTGTATAATCTGCAGGAGGGCAGCTCGGCATTGCGCTGCAGATGATCGCGGCGGGCTTCCTCGCCACGGCCTGGGGCTGGGAGGCCATCTTCTACACCAACGGAACCCTCTCGCTCGCGTGGACCGTTGCCTACCTCTGCTTCGGCGCCGCCTCCCCGGAGACCTCCAAGCTGATCTCTGATGAGGAGTTGTTGTTCATCCAAACTTCCTTGGGAAGGGTTGGAAAGCAAAAGGTATGCTGAACTTCTTCTACAATCTTAAATAAACATAAAAGTTAATGAATGTGTTAGTAACAATTTTTACTTAAAAATAATGTTATAAATTACATAAACATTTTTTTATTTTTTTTTATTTTATTGGTCTGGTTGTTTAAATAAGTGCTAGAGTGAGATTATAATAATTTAATATGCGTTACTAGATTAAGAAATCTACCAGTACCTCATTTCTAAAAAAAAATTCACTTTTTTCCACAAAACTTCATCTTATTGATCACCAACAATTTTTTTACAAGCAAAATCTCCATCTTGCTTGTAAATTAAATGTTGTGTTTTAAGTAAGAATTAGTCAACTTTACATACATTCGAATGCTACACGTCGATCGAATTGAGGTGGAGTCGAGTCGGCGTCGAGTTGGAGCGCAGTCGGCGTCGAGTTGGAGCGCAGTCGGCGTCGAGTTGGAGCGCAGTCGGCGTCGAGTTGGAGCGCAGTCGGCGTCGAGTTGGAGCGCAGTCGGCGTCGAGTCGGCGTCATGTCGTTATAATTTGGAAAAATCTTTAATCTGACACCGATCTCATATGAGCAGAGCACTAATAGCACCACCTCTTTCTAAATATTGTGTAATTAACTTGCAGAGGCAGTCCACTCCGTGGTCGAAGATAGTGACGTGCCTGCCGTTCTGGGCCGCGGTGGTCGCGCACTGCGGACAGAACTGGGGCTTCTTCACGCTCATGACGGAGATGCCCACCTACATGTTCAACGTCTTGGGAGTCAATCTAAAACAAGTGAGTTTGAGCTTTACGACGAAAATACAAGAAGGAATGAACGATTTTTGTTTTAATTAAAACATTTTTTTTCCTTCAAACGATTTACGACAGCTGTCGTCCACTCCTCATATTTTTTTATTGTGTGTGTGTGAGTGGAATCGATCTAGCACTGATTAAAATAGAACACAAATGTGATATTGTAAGTGGCGTAAGAGACCACTTATGTCTCTTTACCGCCTTTTATTTTAGAATCTTATGACAATCAGTTACAAAATTTAAAACCATCCAAACTACAAAACCTATCCAGTTTGGATCGTTTGGCCATTTACTAATAATTTCTTACGTTCAAGATAAAAGGGGAATTAGGGTCTAAGAATAAGCTTGATAGAACCACATACATATTTGATGCCTTAGATAATAACATCAAATATTATGAGAATAAAATTCCAGTAAAATGGCAGCTATAACGAACATTATACCTATTTCGAAGCTGCTATTCCGATATCTGATGTAATATTAAAGCTCAAGTCGTATAAAATTGTCCCTTAGCGTCCTGATTAAGTCTGTCGCTCCACCAGCTGACTCTCTGGAGGTTCGCACGTCAGAGTCATCAATACAGAAATATGAGAATTTACATTATTTTATTTTCATATTCAAATGGAATGCTTGAAGGGATATAAAAGATTGATTTTGAGACTGCGGAATTGTAAATTTATGTAAGAGGGAAAAATGTAAATGTAAAGAAAAATTAACAAGACCATATTTGAGAATAACGAAGTCTTAAGGTATAAGCCCGAGAAGGGCGACAACCGCAAGCTACATCGACCGCCGCCGGGCCGGTAGCCGCGTCGTCGATTTCATACAGATTCATAGCAACCAATGGTGCCGCTTGCAGCGTGCGGTTGCAGCTTGCGGTTGTCGCCCGTCTCGGACGTGTTCCTCTATACGTTAGGAGTATGAGGTAATGCCATGCTGCATTGCAGCTGAATTGGGCCGCAGCAATCCGGAGTCTTGAGTATCCGGTGGCCGGTAGGAGGGGGGGGAGGAAAGGCTACGCGTCTGCTACGAAGTTGTGTGGTGTTAGGAAGACTATTGTACTTTTATTTCAGAACGGAATGTTGTCGTCTCTTCCGTACCTGTCGATGTTTCTCCTGAGTTTCCCCATGGGCTCCCTCACCGACGTCATCATACGCCGCGGCTGGCTCAGCGTCAGTGCCACGAGGAAGGTCTTCAATACAATAGGTTTGTCATCTACACTAATATTATAAGGTGGAAAACTTTGTTTGTATGTTTGTTTGTTTGTAATGAATAGGCTCAAAAACTACTGGACCGATTTTATGAATTCTACCATTCGGAAGCTACATCATCCACGAATGACAAAGGCTATATTTTATTTTGGAAAAAAAATAGGGTTCCGTAAGATATTTGGGTTTTTCGGACGCAATTAGCTCCATTTTCGAAGTCCATTCCACGTGGGCGAAGCTGCGGGCGGAAGCTAGTATACAATACAATCGCTATTCAGAC
>LUGF01011846.1:81848-93631 GCA_001625245.1 Calycopis cecrops
AAACGGCTCAACCGATTTTGTTGAAATTTTATATGGGTATTTTGATGGTTACTTGGATCAGGTAGGTGGCGCTTCTGTCGGAATGTCAACTTCTAAACGGCTCAACCGATTGGGTTGAAATTTTATATGGGTATTTCGATGGTTACCTGGATGGTAAAAAATACAATTTGATCTGGTAGGTGGCGCTGCTGTCGGTATGTCAACTTCTAAAAGGATTGATCGATTGGGTGGAAATTTTATATGGATATTTCGATGGTTGTATGGTAAAAAAATACAATTGAATCCGGTAGGTGGCGCTGTTGTCGGAATGTCAACTTTTAAAGGCTCAACCGATTGGGTTGAAATATCGTCGATTCGTTGATTCGTCGCCCTGCCGCGCGCCATTCAAATTCGCGCGCAGCGAACATTTTTTATTTTTATTTTTTAAATGTAACGAATTAAAGGTTGTATGTTTGTTTGTTACTCCTTCACGCAAAAACTGCTGTAGGTACCGATTATCATAAAATTTGGCACACACATAGAGTTTTGTCCTGTCGGATGCCGTGGGATGATTTTTCACGGGTTCAAAATTTACGCGGGTGAAACCGCGGGTCGCAGCTAGTTATATATAATTTAAAAAAAAAATAAAGAAAATAACGTGATAACGTCTTATAAATTGAATATTAATAACTATCGTCGAAGAATTGTCGTAATTCTCACAACATATTGTTACTTATTTTCTTCCACTTTTATTTTCAGAGGCTTCCCACTCCATGGTTGAAAATAATCACAAGTCTACCGTTCTTTGCGTCGGTGGTCGCTCACTGCGGGCAAAACTGGGGATACTTCACGCTCATGACTGAAATGCCCACTTACATGTCTAACATTTTACATGTCAATTTAAAACAAGTAAGTATAAAATACCCACTAAGGTCTTAGATCTTATATAAACCTTCATTAGTACGAGTAAATAATCATTTTCGTCCTCATCGTCTTACCGGTATAATTCAGCTGGAATACATTTTCTTACGTACTTCTTTCGTTTCAGAACGGAGTATTATCCTCTCTGCCATACTTAGCGAAGTACCTTTTGAGTTTTGTTATGGGATTTATGACCGACTTCATCATCAGACGCGGCTGGCTCGGCACCACCAATACTAGAAAACTTTTCAATTCAATCGGTTTGCAAGATTATTTTTATAGTAAAATTATTTAAGTACAAAATAATAGTTTTAAAATTATTTACATCAGAAAAACATTGGTCTAGTTGAAACTGTGTTATACAAAACATAAAGTAACATGTTCTAACTCTCGACAAAGTGTCAGACTGACACTAACGGCGTCCATCTATCAATCAAAAAAGGAACTGTTACAATTTGCTAATAACGATTATTTGAAAATTGTCTTTAGGCAAAATAAAAATGAAAACTTGAGCAACTACTAAGAAAATATTTTTCGTATAAAGGAATCTCGAGGAAAATGTTACTTAACTATAAACTTTTGAACTCCAGGTTTCTGGGGCCCTGCTTTGGCTCTGATTGCACTTTCCTTCTCACCTGAGGACAACCTGGTGATACCCGTGGTAATGCTGACCATCAGCATGGGACTGAACTCGGCGCAGTACTGTGGATATCTGGTATTGTGAATCCGTATTGATTCTAATGTTACTTTTTATACAGGGTAGTTTTTGGTCAAAATTTTCAGGTTTGGTTCAGAATTAATAATACATTCGATTTATTAAATAAAAAGGAATAAAAAAATAATTATTTAAAATTACTTTGTCCCTTGTTATAAACATATTTCTTGGTCACCGCGTGGCATATAACTAGCGAGTGCCGGTCGGCTGGCGTCACTGATCTTGAAGTCGATACGTTTCGAGTATGAACCACGATCGCTATATTTTAAGGACCATTCAAATCGATTTTATTTAACAAAATATTACAATTAGACGATAAAATTTAAAACACACCATTGGAATGATGTTTACTTCCTAATTTTAAAATTTGGCCGGTGATCAAAAAATAACCTTGTTTATGATATTTTCAATTTATTTAATTTATGAAATGGTATGTGATAAATTACAGCTATAAATATTCAAGCTGCTGCTCTACATAAACGCAGGCAAGTATTAAAGGATTTCCCTGAAATTTGCTAACAGAACAAGTTCCGAAACAAATTTTGTACTCTCTTTAACCCTTACAATAAATGTAAAGACAATTCGTATCTTAAAGATTATCTGAAAAAGAGTGAACACCAGCAATAAGATTAAAAGATTCATGATCTAAATTCTAATCTTAATTTTTATTTTCAGCTAATTTCAATAGACATAGCGCCTAACTTCAGCGCGTCACTGATGGGTATTTCCAACTTCTTCGGGAACATCTCCTCCCTTGTAGCGCCTATAGTGTGCGGGGCCATCTTAAACGACGAGGTAATAATACATTTTTTTTACATTATATCACAATAATCTTATAGACATCTAAATAATTTGGTTGCAAAATAACACTTCTCTAAGAAATGATTATCAACATCATAAAATATGTAGTTTACTAAAATAGATTCTTTACGTTTAGAATCTTTGTATCTGTTATGTTCACTATAAGCACCTTTCAGTGCTGTCGTGACCGTTGATGATAGATCCGAGGCATCAAAGTATGGCGGGCGATGGTTGGGTATTTGGTATATCCGGGAGTCCCACACACATCCACCGGACCTCACCCTCGGTCAGGTGTCTAAATGCATTTCCCCGCGAAAAAAAAGCACCTTTCAGTGCTGACCTAGCTACCTTTCTGTCTAATCGGCTCCTCGCATATCTAAGTACATCTGGCTTCCTATTTCAGTAGACCTATATTAAATCCTATTTTCAAACCTGTCGTTTGTCCAGTACCTACTCAATCGATTGTTATTTTCAATAAAAAGGTTCCACCCCGAAGACTTGTTACATAACGCTTAGTTTTCTGTTCTATTATCGTGGAATGGATTAGAATATTATGAGAGATTTATAATAATAATTATAATTTATTTACTCAGTAATTGCCTAATAAGTCTAATACATATATATATAAGTCTAATTGACAATGATCATCTGAGCCTATACTGAGCTTAACGTTTGTGTCTCAGGCTGCAGTACTCTTCGTTGTTCAAACAATATTACTAAATGTGCTTAACATTGCTAAACTATATGATAAAATAAACATTAAATTAAATTCACCATATCATTATTATATTATATTATTAAATCTAGATTATTATGTGTCCCCTTGTTGGGCAAAGGCCTACCCCCATTTTTCCATTTTTCTTTGTTCAGAGCTGCATCACGCCAATCAGGCATATCATCATCACCATATCATATCGTATTATATTATAAGTATGAAATATCGTGCAAAATGTGTAGTGAATAAGTAAATAAATGTGTGGTGCTATTACTGCATTGTCTCATATTATCATTAGCTTTTATCAGCCCATTGCTGAACGTAAGCATGTTTCAATATTCAGCTTCACTAAAGCTACCTTCCCACTCGCATCGATCTCTGCTCGCTAATCACTCGGAGATGCTTATTCCACTACGTCGTTCCTCAGTCAACACTCCGTCTTCTTTAATCAAACCTCCGCTCGAGGACTTAATGAACTATCTGGTACGGATCCAGGGCGACAGCCGCGTATAATGTTGTTGAACTTATCAAAAGAAATGAAAGATGCGTTTTTTTTATTCCAGACGAACCCGTACGATTGGAGGAATGTATTCTTCCTAGCATCTGGAGTTTACTTTTTCACAAATGTGTTCTTTCTTTTATTTACCACGTCTAAGAAGCAACCCTGGAACGAACCCAAGACCGACAGTCAACTGTGATTACCACTGTGATGTTCGTGGCCTCCAACTGATGACGTTTGGAAACGATCTAAGAGTTTTACAAAGTTAATATTTAAGTATTATTAAACGCATACCCTGTGAAAACTTTTTAGTACCACTTGCTATATTCTTAATACTTTCGTAAAAAACAGACGTCCGATTGATTATACTTGGAATGAAATCACATTGCTACATTACTACAAACTTCACAATTCACCCTGGTATATGTATACATGTCGGGGTGACGCTGGACATAGGTTCCGTCTCCCGCAGTATTAGCCAGGCGTATCATCAGATATCATGTGGGCGTCTATGGGTAGTCGAGCAGAATAACAACGAATTCACTTTAGGCACTTTTTATTAACAATTTGTTTAATTAGTAACACAATATAGTTCTTAAGAAACTAACAGAGTGAACCAACGGTCCCGTTTGGAAGGTTGTCACTGCTTGATATTTCGTAATAGAATGAGCTGCTCCTTGTTCATTTTAAAAACGAAGACTCTCCCTTCCAAACGATTCCGCTCACGTGACATCGTGACACAAGAATTCACATTAATAGGAAACTAGAACTTCACATTATAATCAAATTAAGTTAAACTGTTACAATATTGATGCACCAAATAATGACATGAGACCTTAACCTGCGCTTATCGCTGGGAAGCCTTAGTCTGAATAGGTCAGTATCAGTCAATCAAGTCAAAATAAATAATGCTATCGGTACTTTACGCAGATAGTCTTACAGCAGTATCAGTATGTCTCAAAATTAATAATGCTATCCGGACTTCACACAGATAGTCTTACATTAAATAAAGTCATGCTATCCGGACTTCACGAAGATAGTCTTACAGGAGTATCAGTTTGCTTCAAAATTAATAATGCTATCCGGACTTCACACAGATAGTCTTAAATTAAATAAAGTCATGCTATCCGGACTTCACGCAGATAGTCTTACAGCAGTATCAGTATGTCTCAATAATGCTATCCGGACTTCACACAATTGACATTACCGGCAAGACTCAGTCATACATGTTGCATCAATTTATTGGTCAGTACGACTGGATGAGCCTTCACCCTCATCCTTAACGTCTAACTCTAAGCTAAGTATATCTAATTCATTGGGAATATGACTCTGTGGTATCTTCCTGATGCGATCAGGTGCGTACTTGTAAGTACGTCTAGAATTTATAACTCAATATGTAACGGTCAGAATGTTACACTTCTACAACCTTTACTGGTCCCTTATATTTAGGGTTAAGCTTAGTTTGGTCACCAAAATAAAATTTATACAATCTCGCCATAGTGTTGTCAAAGAAGTGTAAATTAACTTTATTCGAGTTCGAGTGGATTCTCCTTTGGCCTCGGACACGTATCTGGAATGTGTGCGCAGCGAGCACGCTGCCGACGCGCGTAGAAGACGTGTAGCAGAATTGCAGCACGCTCAGGTATCTCGGCAACGCTCAGCGACTACTCGTCACGTCAGTTGATCAGCAACATCAGCTAGTCGTTCTCTGTAACATTTTAAATTGCTAGTATTAACTCTTTTGTTACATTTCTTTCAAATGTAATTACATAGGGAGCTGTGTGATTTTTCGATCAATAATGTTGTTTTAGCCGATTTCGGCTACGGCGGCCGTTTGTATAGACGTACCATTTGCTCAAAACATGTTTCAGTGCACAAAAGTGAGCGCAAACACAAGTGTATTCCCCATTCCCCCAATCTCACATTCCGATGGGACGGCAGCCCAATAAGACCAGTAAGAAATCATGCACAGGACCGAAGGTTTAATGTGCTCTTAGAGGCACGAGGGTGTAACACAGGCAACTACCTGATTCCAAATGTTAACGCAGGTAGGCGGAAAACCGTGTGTAGTGAAATGTTTTATCAGTGTCAACTACCTACCAATTGTTATTATTTGCTGTGTACGTGTTTATGACACTGCCGTTTTATTTTAATGGAATCTCACAAGTGCTAATTTTACTACACAAACACTCGTCGTCAAAAACATGGAACAAGACTTCCATGGGACCACACAATATACGCCCTGCCAACTTTCACTGTACACAACATCTCTTCTCATCTTCAGCATCAGTACTATCAACATTCCTACCCTAGTGGGAGTACCCATTAGCGATACCGTTTCCAAAACGCTTACAACTAAAATTCTTAACAAATTCGTTCTTATTGCTAATTTCTAAAATGCTTACCACTAAAATCCTTAACAATACCGTTCCTATTGCCTATTTATAAAACGCTCACAACTAAAATTCTTAACAATACCGTTCCTATTGCCTATTTATAAAACGCTCACAACTAAAATTCTTAACAATACCGTTCCTATTGCCTATTTATAAAACGCTCACAACTAAAATTCTTAACAATACCGTTCCTATTGCCTATTTATAGAACGCTCACAACTAAAATTCTTAACAATACTCGTAATTAATGAGCACTCGGCTCCCGAATCAAAGTGAAACATTATAGACTTACCGCTTTCGTCTTACCGCAAAGTTTATATATTTTTTTTAATACTTGTATTCTTCCAACGATAAATTAGTGATGTTAATGACGTCACATTAACACGCTTGGCGGTTTTGTCCTTAATTAGGTTTGCTAGCGGTCAAATTAATTAGCGTGTGACTACGCTATCTCGGCTATATCGACTCCATCTGAAATCCCTTGCTGAAATAGAGCTGCTTCAACTATTGTGGCCAAGGGAGTCCAGGTTCTTTGCGACATCCAGGTAATTTGCAACATCCAGATTCTTTGCGACATCCAGATTCTTTGCGACATCCAGATTCTTTGCGACATCCAGATTCTTTGCGACATCAAGATTCTTTGCGACATCCAGATTTTTTGCGACATCCAGATTATTTGCGACATCCAGATTATTTGCGACATCCAGAATATTTGCAACATCCAGATTATTTGCGACATACATGTCTCAGTTTCTTTTGCATTTTGAACATTATTTATTCGCCACTGTGCGGTATTCAAGTTATCGCCACGCATTTTTCCATTTGCTCGATTAGATCCGGATTCTGATGTCGTGGTGACGGGAAACATAGGTTCCGTCTCCCGCAGTAGTTACTCCAGGCGTATCATCAGATATCTCATGTGAGCGTGCATCGGTAATCGAGCAGAATAACAACGAATTCACTTTAAGCACTTTTTATTAACATTTTTTTTTTTTTTTTTTTTATGGTATAGGAGGGCAAACGAGCAGTCGGAGCCATTTTCATGACTACCTACGCCCACAAACATCCGCATAGAGGCTATACGGATGCGCTGCCTTCCTTTCTCCTCCCACCTCCATGGGCCACCGGCTACTTACACACCGCACGAAACGCGACAGCACAGCTGTCACTTTACGCCGGTCTCGTGTAAGCGAGAGGTACCTCCCCGGTCGTGCAGGCCCAATTCGATTGCATGCAAGCATGCAGTGTGGCACTACCTCTTACTTAGTTTTTTTAGTATATTTAGTTTTTTTAGTAACACAATATAGTTCTTAAAAAACTAACAGAGTGAACCAACGGTCCCGTTTGAAAGGTTGTCACTGCTTAATAATTCGTAATAGAATGAGCTGCTTCTTGTTCATTTTAAAAACGAAGACTCTCCCTTCCAAACGATTCCACTCACGTGACATCATGACGTCAGGGCGTTCACCCCCACAGTATTAAAAAATAAATTGAGTGTCTATTATCGACATTAAGCGATTACGAAAATTACACGATACGATATATATATATATATATATATATAAAGATTATCAAATTAGTTTGTTAGCTTATAGTTTTCGTACATTTACGCGAATGTTGCTCATGATTAAGATTCTTTAAACGGATTCTATAGCGTTCAATGCAAATATCCACTTGCAGAATATGACGAAATCTCCGCAATGAACGAGTTAATAGACTCGTTCATTGCGGAGATTTCGTCATAGTTTGTTAGCTCTAAAATCAAACATGTTTTGAGATCCCAAAACTTGTTTGCGGAGCTTGACCCTCACATATGCAGCTAAGGGTTAAAATACACCTTGTTTATGTTGTAGGTACCTGTATTAGTCAGCATTATGGTCGCCGCACACTTATCAACTCGGAACGGGATCGTAACCGTATCACCTCGAGCCGGTCAGTATTCTTCGTATGAAACTTCACACGCACACAATGGGAAACGCAATGTAATCGTATCGTCTTCGCTTTTCCAGGCGAGGCGTTTACGATCCCTTTCCGAGTTGATAAATGTGCAGCGAATGTGCATTATACTGCACACGTTATTTTATTCTAATGTTTTGATATAATATTTAATTGAAACAAGTAGTATTACCTACTGTAATAGATCTATAATGTGATATACACACCCTGTCTCTTATGTGAATTTAATTTTGAAAATTCAAAATATCTGAGTTGCTCTTATTTATTTTGGAAGTGAGTGCTGCGACGTCTCAGTAGCGTGGTTGTCGGAAGAGTAGTACACATCAGTAAGGATGTGAAATGCGATCAAAGATCAAATCCCAGTCCGTAGATGTTATTGTTATTATTAGTAAAAGGTTATAAATAAACCAAATTAAACATTTAATCTAATAATGTCATGTAAAAAAATGTGTAGTGGAGTGGCCTGAGCTTTAGTAAGAGGTAGTGCCACACAGCATGCTTGCATGCAGGAGAATTGGGCCGCACTACCGGAGAGGTACCTCTCGCTTACACGTGATCAGCGTAAAGTGACAGCTGTGCCGTCGCGCTTCGTGCCCTGTGTAAGTAGCCGGTGGCCCATGGAGGTAAGAGGAGAAAGGAGGGCAGCGCATCCATCTCTATGCAGATGTATATGGGCGTCGGTAGTAATGAAAATGCCGCCGACTGCTCATTTGCCCCTATACCATAAAAAAACTTGAACATTTAAAGTCGATTTAGTTTATTTTTCTATGAGCTAATCTTGTGTAGGAAGCATACCACAAGTACTGATATAGTAATGTTAACTCTGTTATCAGTAAGTTCCTAAATCCATCATAAGCTACATTATTAATTATTCTCAGTCTAGTCAAGTACCCACTGACAATATTAAAAATATTATTTTTTAAGTCAGTAGCGTAAGAAAATTACAACAAGTTCCTAGTTGGTAATTTCATTGTTCAATAGTAAATCGTTTAAGTTCGAAAGGCTTACTTAAAGGGAGAGTAAATCAACAAAGGCACTTAAATAATTTGTCATACATACTCTGTTCCACAACGTCATAGAGAACGTGGCCGGGAAGCAAATCCTTGCACGGCGCCAAACATCGTGGTAACGACTACATTTGATATAAGAATTTGTAAGTCATGTAATAGTTGCAGATTACATAATTCCGCTTGCAGATTTTTAGTAAAAATCCTTAAACTGACAAGTGAGAAGGTGAATTGATAAGCCTTATGATGTGACTGATAAAAGAGTTTTATCTAATAGTGTGTTTTTAGACAGTAGTTTTATCTTTATATTTTATGTTATGTACTTAAGATATTGAGAGTTTATGTGAGACGAGAGATACGGATAGGGAGAGTTATAGAAGCCCATTAAAATTAATAATAAAATAAAGAGGAAATCCAAATAATCTATATTAAATAATATAAAGCTGAAGAGTTTGTTTTTTTGCTTGTTTGTTTGTTTGAACGGGCTAATCTCAGGAACTACTGGTTCGATTTAGACAAATCTTTTTGTCTTTATTAGTGCATTTATTAAGGAAGGCTATAGGCTATATAACATCATGGTATGACTAATAAGAACCGAGCAGCATAAAAAAATATTGTGAAAACGGGGAAAAAGTTTATTCATTTAGAGCTTTCCTTGCGTGCGCTGGGTAAACGGTGAAAGTAACGCAAAAATCTTGTATTACAAAAATGTTTTTCTCTAAAAGTTGTATAAAAAAGTCCGCGACAGCATATATCTAGCTTTTAAGGTTGACTCACTATAACCACTTTTATGACCAAATTTTTAATTATAAAGTTACGTTGCTTTCAAAGCCATTTTTATTTAGTTCAGTATTAATCCTTATCCAAATTAATATGTTAGTTAGCTTAGGCGTTAAATGCTGATTAAAATTGTTCTTTACATTATATAAATTAGACGAATAGTTTTTGAGATATCGTCGTTAGAAGTTATTAGCAGCGAAACATTTAAATCTCGGCGAGCCAGCGTCCTTTCCTTGAGATACCTACGACGCCACAAACATATCTGACCGGGTGGCCGAGACTGGAACTAAAGCCGTCATTTTGAAATGACAATATATTGTCAGTTTTATTGGTGGAGCGACGCACATAACACATTTACCCTAAAGGGATGCGAGAAACATTATTTTAAGTTTTATTTATTTATTTACAATATTTTATGTACACAGGAATGACACAAAAAATAACTAAGAATACAAAGGTGCATGGTTTTATGTAAGAAGATAAACATCTCCAAGCGCCATTAATACCGATTTTAAAATTGTTGATTGTTTGTAATTTAGATTTTTACACGACCATAATTATAACATTAAAATATAACTTCACTCTTTTATTTCTAATTAACTCACTCAAATAATAGTTATCATGATTTTAGTGTTGTGATGGAATAATTTTAATTAGTCCCTGCATCACACATTATTTTTACTCTAAGAATCGGGATTTTTATTTTAATGGCAACGCTTCATTAGACTTGAGCGCTACTGTCACCGGGTCAGATAAGTTTGTGACACTATAGTCAATCTTATAAATGCCTTCCTCCACATTGCTTAAAATTAAAATTGGTATTCCAATTATTTTACTCAGAAACCTTAAAACCACCAAATTTGTATAACGGAACCAGACTTCAAATTAAATTTCTGCGTAATAACCTAATAATTGCAATTGTTTTAACTGGTCCAGCAGTTGGTCAAACGGTGCTAATACCTAGAATTCCAATGGTTCCCAATGATTTACCTTTTAATTTTAAAAGAATACAGTTTCCGATTAAGGTTTCATTTGCTGTTACCATCAACAAATCACAGGGACAAACATATAAACACGTAGGAATAGATTTACGACAAGATTGTTTCTCGCACGGACAGCTCTACATGACGTTATCACGATCAGGTAGCGAAGAAAACCAGTACGTTCTCCTACCAAACAACAAAAGAACTAAAAACATCGTATATACAGAAGTATTTTAAAATATTATGATATTAATCCATTCTTTATATAATTCCATAGCCACCAAATTCACTTTAGCTACTTCTAGCCACTTTTTGTTTTAATTAGGAATCAACTAAATAATTGAAAAAAGCTTGCAACAATAATGTTTTGCCACCAGATTTTTTGAACAAAATCACAAAAACGACTAAATCAATGGCACATCATCTTATCGTATTGACGACGAATCAGAAGACTTTTTGAATTTTTAACATTTTACATTCATTTTTGATTAACCTTTTGTTAATTGGTATATATTTTTAACGCTATTAGATAATCTTTAATTAAACCCACATAAAGTTATCCTTATGATAATATTAAAAACAGTAAAAACACATTTCAGTGCGTGAGAAATATTATATATTTAGCCAAGTCAATTTATGAATGGGTTTTTTTTACAGATTTAGCCGCTTTTCTTCTTTGATGTAGCCACAAACTATAACGTTTAGCTGCAACACTGCTTGAGGCGTTTTCTACGATCGATATCGAAGTCAAAAATATAGTTTTTAGAATTTTTGTCTGTTTGTATGTATGTCCGGGCTAAACTCAAAAAGTAATGTATGAATTTACTTCAAATTTTGCTTGAATATTAAGTACTAACAGGTCGGGTCAACATTTAAGCTACATATTATCACCCTATCACCTACGGGGGAGCAGCTGTGAATCTTTCATTCGGAAGAATTGAGAACCTCCATTTTTTAAGTCAAAAATCTACGCAGGCGAAGCTGCGGGCGGAAGCTAGTAATAATAGAAAAATACTTGTCACAGTAACCGT
>LUGF01011846.1:94254-106033 GCA_001625245.1 Calycopis cecrops
CGGTGCCCTCGCCGTGAATACGGCGCCGTACGCCGTGAGTACGGCGTCGTATTCACGGCGTATGGTGCCGTGGGCACCGTGAATACGGCGACGGCGCCGTACCGTGTGCATGTGGACAGGCCCTTAGGGTTGAACACATTATTGTTCACATCACGCGTCGCGCGTCGCATTCAAATACATCGATCAGCACGGTGACTAGTCTTTCGCCGCCATCTGGTGTGATTCTTTTATCAGGTCGTAACGTCTGTCGACTACACAAATATTTGCACTACAACATAATAATATTATCTAAATCTTAGTTTGAGAGCAAGTTTCAGACACATCCATTCCACACCCGTTCTTTAAGACAGAAGTCGTCAAAATATCAGTTACTTTTACTTTGTTTTGAAGTGAGCGCTGCGCCTTGTGCGCTGGATTATCAGAAGAATAGCATAGATCTGTAAGAATGGGAATTGCGATCGAACAAAATGTCAAGCCTGGTAAGTATAAGTTTATCATGCTATACGACTATGAACATGTTCTACAGTCTACTACACTATCACAACATTTTATACCATAACCAATTTGTATCATTTATTATCATATATCATTTTCTGTGAAAAAAATAATTTCAAATGGTTTTTTAACTGATTGGTATGACTCAGAGAAAAGTAGAAGTATAAATATATTAAAACATTTTCAACCCGCCTGACCTGTTCGAATATATAGAAGGCTACTTCGATTTTTTCGATTTTATCGAAGTAGCCTTAGTTAGTAGTTCACTCCATCCAGAACCACAAAACTTCTTAACAGTCAAGAATTAAAAATTCAATGAGAATAGCTAGGCTAAAGCTAAGAACCAATAACAGAATGTAACTAAGGCTAATAAAGTGACTGAAATGTATTTACCAAATTAAGTCCGATTTTTGTATACAAGTACAGTTTACATATATTGGGCGTCGCTAGCCATCGACCGCACACTAAATACGCTGCTCCTTTACCTTGACCCCCAGTAGTCCACCGGAGTTTCTCAAGTCGCACCAAACGCTGCACTGAGAACTTTTTTTTTTATAGCATAGGAGGCAAACGTATTCATTTTTTTGTAAAACGCACTGTATTCGTTTATTTATTTTCATATTATATCCGGTCTGGTTAGACTATAGTAAAGTAGATTATTGTACCTTCCCCCTGAAGAAGAAGAAGACTATGCTTGACAGGGCTACCCGTTCTTGGGGGGAGAGACCTGACTAAGAGCAGTTCAGCTGGGAGGTCTTCCACCCGTCCCTCTGAATCAGCAGGTGGCAGTGTGGATTATGACGACCGGCGTGGCGTACTTCATTAGAGCATTGGGGCCAGACGTTAGGATGGGAATATGACCCTATTGCACGGTTCCAATGTTGTAGTAGAGTCTGTTCAAAGGCAGCCGGACCGTCCCTAAGGAGTAGAAGTCTTGCCTATTCACAGATTCCAGCCTGTCGCTGGAGGGATCCTGCTGATTGTTTATCTGGGGCTCTCCAATTATAGAGGCTGAAGACACCCGCAGGGGTTTAGTCGGTAGGGGCAACCCAATTGCCGAGCTCGACACTATACCCGGTTGAGCCACCCGGACTCCTGGGTAGAGTACGTAAAGGTATTCCCCTGCGTTAACAAAAAAAGGTCATAAAAATAAAGAAAAAATAATAAAAGTAATAAAAAAAAACCTTAAATTTTTCCAGGGGGGTTGGGAGTTCGTCATGCTCAAACGTTTCTCCTGTTCCTGGCGATGCTGCTGGCCTACTGCATGCGAGTGAACATAAGCATGGCCATCGTCGACATGACGGATAAAACTAAAGAAAATGTACGTATTATTGTGAACAGCCAATTAAATCTAGAATTTTTATGTCATGATTAACATTAACGACGTCTGTTGCACTTTCACTAATATAGGACATCATGGATTAATATTGAAAGACACATCTCATTCAAATTACAATTAAATCAAATCACATTTTTAATTACTAAATTCTGAACTAAAGCTTCTAAAGAATAAGAAATGAATACTCTCATTAGACAACAACAACAACAGCACATCGTCACGCCAGGTTCCTAATGGCGTGGACAGAGAGTGAAGAGGGCCACATAACACCACTCGCCTTGCTTGTTCCACATCCACAACTCGCTCTAACACACGCCGGGACTCTTATATTATAGGACTCTTGACGCCACCTTCCATCGGATCATAGATAGACAATAGACGGACGAGGATTATGTACAATATCTTATCTCATTGCGTAAATCTTACTTAGAGTTTACACCTTCGCGATCGTGTCGATAGAAGAAGTAACGCGGAAGAGAGAAGACGATTGTGTCGTTGTGACATTTTTTTAAACTTACGGAACGGAATCAAAACCTATAGACGGAAGAGATGCACTGGAGGTGCATCTTTTTCCTTATGATAACTAATTTAAATCAAGTTGCGAGCGTCGCTTCATACATGTATGAAAGCGATGACTGTCGGTACAATAGAAGCATATGCTCATGAATACATGCACCAAGTCATAAATAAAAAGAGAATTTAAAATAAAATGTGGCAACCCTCAAGGGATATGAATTCTAAGTGTGATAATGATAATTCAATGATATAAAGTAAAGGTAAATTCTTCAACAACTAAAATTTTCTAAATTTTAATTTGTCTCTGCCTGGGGTATTAGGCAACTGTCGAGAAGATGTACCTGTCGTGTTATTGCTGTCCTAAATTATATTTGTAAGAGTAACCCTACAACTCAAGTGATTTAATACGCTATTTATTGCAGTATTTTGACTGGAGTCCCAGCACCAAGTCCTTGATCCTTTCGTCTTTCTTTTGGGGCTACCTGACGTTACAAATTCCTGGCGGACTACTCGCCAATTACTTTGGCGGGAAGGTTCTGATCACGACATCAATAAGTGTCAACGCACTTCTGTGTCTGTTCTTACCGCTGGGTGCCAATTATGTGAGTAAATTTTATAAAAATAAGCGCTATATCAGGACGATTAAGAGAGTTTTGATTATCTTATTAATATTATAAATGTGAAAGTTTGTCTGTTTGTTTGTTTGTTTGTTTGTTTGTTTGTTTGTTTGTTTGTTACTTCTTCACGTAAAAACTGCTGAACCGATTTTCATGAAATTTTGCACACACATAGAGGGTAACTTGGATTAACACATAGGATAGTTTTGATCCCAAAAAAATGTTCCTGTGGGATGCAATGAGATGATGACTTAAATGTATTGGTTACTCCTTTACGCTCAAACTATTTATCAGATGTTCATGAAATTTGACATATGGTTAGAAAGGAACCTGTATTAATATATGGGATATTTTTATCCCGAAAAAATGTTCCTGTGGGATGCTATGGGATGTTGTCTTTAATTTATTTGTTACTGATAAGTAGTTGTAACGGGAGGGCCGTTACAACTACTTATCAGATTTTCATGAAATTAGTCATATGGTTAGAAGGGAACCTGTAATAACATACCTATAGGATAGTTTTTATCCCGAAAAAAAAAATTTTTGGGTTTTGATTTTTGGCCGTTTGGGTTGAAATTTTATATGGATTATTCGATGGTTACCTGGATGGTAAAAAAATACAATAGGATCCGGTAGGTGGCGCTGTTGTCGGAATGTCAACTTCTAAACGGCTCAACCGATTAGGCTGAAATTTTATATGGGTATTTCGATGGTTACCTGGATGGTAAAAAAATACAATTGGATCCGGTAGGTGGCGCTGCTGTCGGAATGTCAACTTCTAAACGGCTCAACCGATTAGGCTGAAATTTTATATGGGTATTTCGATGGTTACCTGGATGGCCAAAATACAATTGGATCCAGTAGGTGGCGCTGCTGTCGGTATGTCAACTACTAAACGGCTTGACCGATTGGGTTGAAATTTTATATGGATATTTCGATGGTTACCTGGATGGTAAAAAAATACAATTTCATCTGGCAGGTGGCGCTGCCTCGGTTCCGGTAGGTAGCGCTGTTGTCGGAATGTCAACTTCTAAACAGCTTAACCGATTGGGTTGAAATTTTATATGGTTTGAAGCAGTGCAAGTTGATCGTTTGGGATGAATGCACAATGTTCCATATGTACGCAGTAGAAACGGTAAATCGCAGCTTACAAGATGTTCGCGGCAACCAGGCTGTAATGGGTGGAGTTGTTGTTTTACTGGCTCCTGATTTCAGACAAACGCTGCCAGTTAATGAAACAGGCACACCGGCTGACAAAATCAATGCATGTCTGAAATCACCAACGCTATGGCCCAAGTTGAAATGATTCATTTGAAATGTAACATGCGAGTTCATCTTTATAATAACCAGGAATCTGGTGCTTATGCAAGTAAGCTGTTGGAAATTGGAGAAGGTCGAGTTGTAACTGATAGAGATGGACAAATTGAATTCATTGAAGAATTTTGCCATCCAGTTACCACGGAGACAGAGTTGATTAAGAACGTTTTCTCAAATTTGGAGAGCAACATAAATAAATAACCAGGAGTGGTTATGTGATAGTTGTCTCCAAAAAATGACTCCGTTTATAAAATAAATTTGAACATATTGGAGGCGGTAGCAGGTGAATCAAAAATTTATGAATCAGTAAGCACGGTTATGAGCAGTGACGACAGCACAGTATATCCCGTTGAATTCTTAAACTCTTTAGAATTAACAGGAGTACCCTCACACAAATTAGAGATCCCCCATACCCCTTACTAGAGATAATGAAGATGGGAGGAGAAAGGAGGGCATCGCATCTGTATAGCTCACCTCTATGCGGATGTTAGTGGGCATTGATAGTCATGCAAATATCTCAAACTGCTCGTTTGCCCTCCTATATCATAAAAAGTACCATATTATGTCTGAAAATACGTCACTTGGTTGGACTTTAACTGAGCCTCATAGAGATATAATTTACTTCTGATATCTATGCTGAGCCTTATGGTAACCTGAGGTTTGACTTAACATAGGCGTCAGAACTTCGACGTTTGACTATAAAACATATAATATTATTGTTATTTATAAAATATATAATATTAATTTTGTTTGTGATATTGTTTGAATAAAAATTTCATGACAGTCACACATATTATTTATTATATTCCCAGGGTGGATGGATGTTTGTGTGTGGGTGTCGCGTGCTGCAGGGACTGGCCCAGACCTTCGTGTATCCGAGCACGCACCATCTTATTAGTCAATGGATCCCAGTGGAGGAGAAGGGAAGACTTGTCACTATTATTTATGCAGGTTTATAAAATGTTTTAAATGTGTAAAAATGTTGCACATATAAATAATATTCCACTACACATTACAACAATCTTCACAGTAAGAGTATTTCGGTTGCACATTTTCCAGGTAGTCAGCTCGGTACTTCAATACAAATGATATCGGCTGGGTTCCTGGCGAGCGCGTGGGGCTGGCAATCCATCTTCTACACCAACGGGTTACTCGGCGCGATATGGACGGTAGCCTATCTCTGTTTTGGCGCAGCCTCGCCAGAAACATCCAAGTTTATATCAAAAGAAGAACTGTGCTTCATTCAAACTTCCTTAGGCAGGACGTGTGAGAAAAAGGTAGAGAATTTCATATATTTTGTGTCAAGAGCTAATACACAACCGACACACATGAATGCATGGTCACACACGCACACTCAGAAATAATTATGCTGAACATTATCACTTATAATCTGAATATTTTTTATTATTTTTGGTAATAATTAGCCCAGTACACATATTACGTCGAAGTATACCTGTTAAAGTCGAATTCGCTGTATTTTAAGCTCATTCATTTTTATTTTCATTTGTAGCAGTATCCATAAATATATATATATATATATAATATCCATCCATCCATCCATCCAGTTCTAACTTCGGGAATAGTTTTACGAAAATTGCGCAGACGGAGGAGAATGAAATTTGGCATAGGTACATTTAGTTGTACCTATGTGTAAGAGAAGTGCAGAACGCTAATATTTTTTATTATTAATGTTTATAAAGTACAACACGCTACCACGCATTTGACACATAGACAAACCTAGTTATTGATGAAGTTTCTGTCTTTTGTAAGCTTAGTTTGCAAGTGTTGAAAATTGCATTAGTTACCATGACATAACATGTTTATATATTATGTTTATATATATATACAGGGTTGATACGAATACGCGACATTAAATTTAACCGCATATACTATAAGTGCCTATTGTAAATTCGAGACTATTAAAAAAAAGTTTACGAGAAGTATATGAAAATACTTTTTTCAAACAAGTTAAATAGCAGAATAAGTAAGCATAATCGTAAACAGCCTTTGCAATGGCCTCTCGTGACCTTTGCGTCGCGCGCGTCGTCGCATCACGCAACAGTTGAGCGGGGCGCGCGGGCGGTCGGTAACACACGTGGCAGTTGGAAAGTGTGATAAAATATGATCATAATAAACAACAATCATTTAATGTTACACTTACATATTAAATCTTCAACCATTTCCATTAATGCACAAATTATAACGTCTTATAATATTATTATTTAAACGTACAATAAAGTTCGTGTTTGACGTAATACATCTTAACTTATTGAACGCCAAAATTATTCTATTTTTAAGTTCATCTATGTTATTCAGGTCTGTCGAGTAGACTTCACCTTTTACAAACCTCCACAAAAAAAAAGTCCATCGGAGTGAGATCTGGGGACCGTGGTGGCCATCGTACTGGTCCAAACCGACCAATCCACTGCTGCCCAAACATTTCGGTGAGTCGCTCTCTGGACGATGTCACTGAATGTGGAGGAGCTCCGTCCAACTGGTACCATAAATACCGAAGATCGGCTAAGGGTAGTCCTTCGGTATATTCAGCAACGGGACCGGATAATATGTCCAAGAATTTCGCTGCGTTTAGACCACCGTCAATAAAAACAGGGCCGATAATTTGGCCCCTGTGTATACCAGCCCACACATTAACAGAGAAACGGTACTGATGTGCCGACTCCCGAATCATGTGTGGATTTTCAGCACTCCAGAATCGGAGGTTTTGTCGAACTGGAAAGTCTCTCGCTACAAGGGTTTGAATTTTTTTTAATTTATACGGTTTGCATTTGTCCCTTTTTAAAATATTGTGCACTGTCTTATGGCAAACTCTAAACTGACGTACGGCTCTATGCAGACTCGATGTTGGGTTGCGATCAAAATAATCCAAAACCTGCTGCTCGCGCGCAGTAGGAATCTGGCGTGGAGGCTACCTCATGATGCGGCACTAATGGCTGGTTTTCCCGTGCCCTTTGTACTGCCAATACTATGGTGCGAGCATTACTAGGACACGTGCGGCTGGATCCGTATCTTTCGCGGTATGTTCGCAAAGCTAGCGCTGCGTTTCCACGGGATTCCCCGTAAATTAAAATCATGTCAGTGTATTCTGACGCTGAGTATGTAGCATGTGGCATGATTATTATTTTACGAACTTACAATATATTTAAAATTTATACACAACACTAACTTAAAAACTCACTTACGTGTCTAAATCTAATACTAAATAGTAATTAAAACACTTAAAATTACTTATATTTCGTGTCCTGTCACATAAAAAAACACTATCACTGTTAAGTTGGTGTCTTATCACAATTAATTACTAACAACAATAAACAACGATATTACGAAAATAAAATACGCGCGAGCGAAATAAATTTCGGCTACGCGCGTGCAGTTCGAACGGAAAGTGGATTCGTACTAAATACTAATTACGTAAGTCGGTACCGACAAACCGATCTATTTCTATCTCTGTTACGCCCAATACATTAGAATGAGGTAAGAAATTTTCATGAGGTAGTCTACACCTTAATGTCTACGTGCGAAGCGGCAACGTCTCATTATTTGTAACATTTCGGGGTCTATGACATTAAACATCTGATCGCTATTAGATACATAGTGTGCATATTGAGAAAAAACTTTAATATTTGTTTTAATATTTAATATATATATATATATATGTTTTTAATTACAAAAAAGTTTCACTTAGATCGAGTTTCGATCGTCGCGGGATCACTAGTTTTTTGAATTCCGTCTAGCAGTCTAAAAGTTCTTTAATGTTAATAAAATTTATACATTGTGTGTCTGTCACATTTGTTCTAAAAAATGTCTGCATGGTCTGGAATTTAATGGCAAAACCTAGAGATTTTTTTTATATTCTCTTTCATTTATAAAGTTTTCCTTGTTCCCGGAGTAAACATTTCATTTAAAATATTTCTACATTTCCAGAGGCTTCCCACTCCCTGGCTGAACATTATCACGAGTCTCCCGTTCTGGGCGTCGGTGGTCGCTCACTGCGGACAAAACTGGGGACTCCTCACGCTCATGACAGAAATGCCAACTTACATGTTCAACATCTTACACGTTAATTTAAAAAAAGTAAGTACATATTTTATTATATAATTGTCTGTAATAAGCCTACCTAGTCTGTCCGTGGATATTCTTTGGTAGGGTATGGGCGCTCTCGTTACAGCTACCGGGACGGTAAAATAAATGAATTCAATGTGTGGTTTCAGTGGGTTCGAGCCCAACATAACCATCTCTTTTCGGCTCTGTGAGATGTACCCTTGTGTACCCTTGTGAAGTTTACATGCTACCATATTTGCTAGCTAAAAATCCTAGCTCTAAAATTAGCCTTTTTAGGGCTCCGTAGCCAAATGGCAAAAAACGGAATCCTTATAGATTCGTCTTGTCTTTCTGTCCGTCCGTCCGTCAGTATGCCACAGCCATATTTTTTTTCAAAATTATCCTTAGTAATAACTATATTTTCTTAGTAGTTAAAACTTTGTAGGTTGATGTATTCTGTAAAATGCTATTCGAATTTTTAATATCAATAAAAAAATTAAAAAATAATGGGGGACACTTCATACATAGAACTGAATCTAAAAATATTGTTTTTCATCCAACCAGTATGTGAAGGGTGTATATGAATAGTCTTTAGAGCGCAATGGAAACTTTCAACGAAAACTGGTTTAAGTGATATGTCATTATTAGTTTTTGAGAAATAATACATTTTCAAAAAACGTAAATACAACTTTATCGTTCATAAAAACGCTATGAAAAACCAAGTTATTTTATTTTCTCCTCTGCTCGTACTGCTCGTTTGGCCCCTATACCATAGAAACAAATCTCTATTACCTGTCCTGATCTGTATTTAGAAATAGAAATAGAAATAGTTTATTGATAAAATTACAATAAGTTTTTACAATTTTTGTTGTTATCAATATTCTAGTGACAATGAAGGACAAAAAGTTATAATTAAAACCTAAATAAAAATAATCTTGATGCAAATTAAAAGTTATTTTGACAAGCCAGTGAAATATAATATCTAATTTATTTGTATTTTGTAGCGTCTACCTGAACTAGGTTTAAGTAAACCTGTATCTCAGGCTAGCACTTGCCAGCGCTGTTAGTAAAAAAATCTACAGCTAAGAAAATACAACTTATGATAAATAATTAGCTAGTATCATTACTTCAAAATTTCTAGCAGTTTTTCCGTTTCTGTGTAATTTAGCTCGTCCAAATATTTTGTTATTAAAACTTTACAATGCCTGTAACTCAATTTATGAATGTTCAACATTTTATTAAATTTGTTGTATAAGAAAGGTCCTAAAAACACATAAAATCTATTTGCAAAAGCATGTCTAGTTCGGTTGTTTGTGCAAACTTCATATTTTCGTCTCTTGTCCGAAGGTGTTACAGGTATGGGTAGTTTAGTATGCTGGTATAGAATGACGTGTAATATAAATAGTTGCCGTACTGTTAGTACCTTACATGCTATGTGGAGTTGGTGCGTAGGAAACTTAATTGGCCGAAATGTAGCAGCCTTTAGGATTGCTCTTTGGGCACGTTCTAGCGGGAGCAGGATTGTATGTACTTGCAGCTCCGCCCCAGGAAGTTATGCAATATGTGATAATAGATTGACATAGAGCCAAGTATATTTGTTTAATTAATTTAAAGCTAGCTATTGTGCGTAAATTCTTAAATATATAGATTAGTTTTCGTACTCGTGTACAAAGCAATTCGATATGATTACGACAGTTCAGATTTGTGTCAATCGTCACACCGAGGTATTTTATGTTGTTAGTTTTCGTTAAAGTGGGACATGTACATGCATTGTCAGCGGTGTTACAGCTGTGTGCATATATGCTTAGATTAATGGTCGTTTTATTAATGTTTCTCATTGTAAATTAAAGTGTATTTTGTTTTATCGGTATTTAGAGTTAACAGATTATTCTGAAGCCATTTTGTAACAAAATTAAAATTTCTCTGAGCGTATTTAAATACTTCATCTTTCGATTTTGCTGTGAATAAGAGTGCGGTATCATCGGCATACGATATTATAATACCGTTTTGTAGGGTCGAACTGCAGAGATCATTAATATATATCAGGAATAGGGTACTTCCCAACACGCTGCCTTGAGGAATACCGTAGCAGCTATTAGCAATTTCTGAGCTTGTATACTGGCCGATTTTTACAGTCTGCTGATGATCACTAAGATAATATGCAAAAAGTAGTAGTTGAGTACCTCTTATGCCAAGGGTTTCAAGCTTATTTAATAGTATAGAACAAGAAATGCTATCGAAAGCCTTGGCAAGGTCTAGGAATATTCCCAATGTGTGCATGCTCTTATCCAGGTTAGTAGTAACATAATCTGTTAATGCATGCACAGCTTGACTGGTCGACCTCCTCGCCTTATTTGGTATATACCTACCCTGATCTTTTTCAGAATGGAATATTGTCTTCTCTGCCATACCTAGCTAAATACCTAATGAGTTTTGTTATGGGATTTCTGACAGACTTGTGCATCAGCCGCGGCTGGCTCGGCACCACCAACACTAGGAAACTATTCAACACAATTGGTTTGTAAAATTATATTACATATAAGTTGTTAAGTTTTAAAATTAATTATATTAGGTACAGTTTCAAAAAAAATGTTTTAATAGCTTTGTCTTCTTTACAATACCTATATCTGACTCGTTTCTGTTGACTTGATCAAATTGGTCCTGGCAGAACCAATAAAGTAACATGTTAAGGTTACTTAAAATTGAACACAGCTGAAGCTAGGTTTATGTAGCAATGTGCTTCATTAAAAATTGCTATGCAAGGAAATAGAAAAATAGAAGCAAATAGCCATAGACTAAATAAAAAGTATTATTTAGTCTATGGAAATAGCTTTAATTGACGGTATATAGGTACATAACTAGATGTTTAATATAACACGGTTTCCAACATATTATGCCATTTATTTATTAAGACGTGCAACTTTCTTGGTACCAATAAAATAACTTTCAATATCTGAACCGCAGGATTCTGGTGTCCCGCTCTGGCCTTGATCGGAGTTTCGTATTCAGCGGAGGAGAACCTGGCGGTGCCGGTGATGCTACTCATCGCGAGTATGGGACTCAACTCAGCAAATTACTGTGGAACAATGGTGATGAGATTTTATACGGACTATAATACTGTGATGGGATGATACAAATGTTCAATTAATACATTTGTGGTTTTTGTACTAAGTATATACTATATAAATACTGTCATATCCCAAAATCGAAGACGAATACTAAAGATTTATACCTGACTAATGTTCAGTTAAAGTTATTGAATACCTGTAGAAAAACAATCGACTCTTTTTGAAGAGGTTCTCTTTTATTTTGGGGTTATTCTGATTATTCAGCGATTATCAAGATGATCAAATTTACAAAAGAAATCTCATAATTACGTCTGTTCGTTACAGATGTCTTCACTAGATATGGCACCAAACTTCAGCGCGTCGCTGAT
>LUGF01011880.1:7039-24483 GCA_001625245.1 Calycopis cecrops
CAGCTATGCAGATGAGTGTTGTACAGCTTCAGCCCCCTAATGGCCCACTGGACTCCTAATAGCCGCAAAATTGCGACAGCAAGCTATTACTTCACACCGGTCTAATATGCCTGAGAGCCGAGAGGTCAGAGGTAGGTACACAGTAGTGGAAGGTTTGGTCATCCACAACATCGAGAATTGACTTGAAGTGACCTTCCAAAAGTGTATACCTATAACACTACTACTTCATATATATACCTACAACATTTCAAAACAGAAAAAATAATTAATTTTAAATGTTACCAGTTGTTGTAGCGAACAACATCCAGTATATTAAATTACACGGCTTAAATGAAACAACAAAGAAGCTAACATCTGAGAATTTAATGAAACTGTCGTAACCAGCGCACCACAAAACCATTGTAATGATATAGAAACATCACAAACATACTTTGCTCATAGCTTTTGCATACTATCGCGATGTGAAACGTTTGCGGTGGCAAGCGAGATTGTTTCCTTTTGATTATGCATAATGTGTTCATATTTGATGACGTGATAATTAGTACCCTGGTACATACATATAAATGAATACGTTATTTAATGTGATGAGAACAGGTTATCATTTTTTATAATAATTGTTATATTGATAACCAGTTACCCAAGGCAGAGAGAGTGCACCATAACACGATCCTTACACACTTGTCTTCTTTCTCGACATTCATCATTCTCTTCAAACAAAGTACAAACACGCCGACTGCGTACCTACTCGTGACACCTTCAGACAGTGCCTGATCAACCTGACCATTGTCATATGGCTGGATGGAAGGAGGGACGGAGGGCTACACATCTGCATATCAATTATGAAAAAACTCCGACGGAGCGTTTTCACAGAGCCTAGGTAGGCTAGCCGTTGCAGAGTTGAATCAGCTCTTTTCTTGAATATCCCAAGGTCGTATCCGTCCGGCAATACCAAGAGGTTCAGATGATACCGTATATGTTTGTGGGATGAAATTTTGAAAAAATTCAAATTACTCATAAAGCGCGAACATTGAGAGGGTAACGGTGGGATTTAGAATTTTGGCGAGAAGATAATGTCATCGGCCACTCTTTAAGTTTTGTCATTTTTTATACGTACCTATCTTATTTATATAATTTTTTATACATATGATAAAACAGTAAAATTAGTGTGTCTGTTTCACATTGAATGTATTTACTTAAATTGATTGGGGACGATGTTAAAATAGTATTTCAATGTTTTTGAAGTAAAACTTCTAAACGCGCACATGTTGAAGTTGTCATTAAAATTTAAAATTCAAATTCGAGTTAAGTGAAACTTTTTTCTAATTAAAAAATAAATGTCATATGACTTGTTATGTCATTGTAACTACGGTACTTAAATAATTTGTGTATCAAATCAATAATTATGTTTTACTTCAGTTGTGTGGTCTAAGGCACACACTTTTTAATTTTTTTGTCTGTCTGTCTGTTTGTACGGGCTAATCTCTGAAGCTACTGGACGGATTCGAATGAAACTTTTTGTGGTGTATAGATACACCACAAAAAGTTTCATTCGAATTACAAAATTGGATAATTTTCTATTTTCCACGGGATCGAAATTTTCGCGGGTGAAAACGCGGGCGGAAGCAGAAGTACCTAAATAAGTATCTAAATATTTTTTATATCTTTGTTGTATGACCACTGCCGTACCACAGATCACAGCACACAGTTTACCCATGAAAATTTCAAGGAACTTAATACGTAAGGTAAGCGTTTATTCTAACCTCAAAACTAATGAAGCAGGATAATAAGACTGAAGAAGGCGGCGAGCGCTCGGTGAGGGAGAGGATTGAGGAAGAACGTACCTTTGATGTAGCTAATCACGCAATTTATTGAAAATAATTGAGAATCTTGTAAATAAATTCGAGTGGTTTTGGGTGTAGAGTTCTTCCAATCAAAACCTTCATTGTGAATGACGAATATTCTTAAAGATTAACTATTATTATTATTATTATTATTATTTTTATATATACACTAGCTTCCGCCCGCGACTCCGTCCGCGTGGATGTCGGTCTTCGCGTGGATGGATTTTTTTCTACGTATTTTTCCAGGATAAAAAGTATCCCATTTTATGCCCAGAATAATAAGGTATAATTATACCAAGTTTCATCGAAATCGAACCGTTAGTTTTTACGTGGTGCCTGAACATACAGACAGACAGACAGATAAAATTTTTTTTAATCGCATATTTGGGTTTGGTATCGATCTAGTAACACCCCCTGCTATTTATTTTTCAATATTTTCAATGTACAGTATTGACCCTTCTACAGATTTATTATATTGTATAGGTAGGATTTATTTTTTTCTACGTATTTTTCCAGGATAAAAAGTATCCCATTTTATGCCCAGGATAATAAGGTATAATTATACCAAGTTTCATCGAAATCGAACCGTTAGTTTTCACGTGATGCCTGAACATACAGACAGACAGACAGACAGACAGACAGACAGACAGACAGACAGACAAAAATTTTTTTTGTCGCATATTTGGGTTTGGTATCAATCCAGTAACACCCCCTGCTATTTATTTTTTCAATATTTTCAATGTACAGAATTGACCCTTCTACAGATTTATTATATGTATAGATTTTTACTATGTTTATTTTATTACTAAAAATAATTAAAATGTTCAAAATTTTCATTTTATTCGTGTTTGTGCCAATTACCTACTTTGTATAATGTCGATTCCTTTAATAATGTTGGTTGTCTGGAAGAGACTGCTGGAAGCGGTAAGACCGCCTTTTTGTACCTTTATCTACCAAATTGTATGTTTTTTTAATGTTATTTGGTACAAAATAAAGTGTTTTTTATTTTTATTTTATTTATTTATTTATTTATTAATATTAAGTAGTAGGTATCTGAAACATCCGGCTTAAGTGTGGATTATTTAGACAGTGCTGGATTGGTGATGCCCTGCCTGGGCGCCAGAATTGGCGGATGTAGAAATTTTCAGAAAATAAAATTTTAGAGCCAAAATATATCCCGAAGTTAAATTATTTATTTTGTAAGAGATTCATAAATATTTATTTGTATCGTTTGTTAATTGTATTTTAATAACAATTGTGAATCAGAAATTAAAGAATTTGTTGATCCAAAAGGGCGGCGTATCAGACCGATACTTGGGCGGCAGTAAGCCTAACTCCGCCACTGTTTTTAGACTAATAAGAGCCTAGAAAGACATTATAATTGATATAAATTTCTTTATTAGTATCATACATTCTATAGAACATAATAATGGTTTTATTTTAAATTTTTCTTCTTTATAGTATAAGGGACAAACGACAAACAACCACATAATTGTCTTGTAAATATTTTGCTCTCCTTTTTTTTCCCGTTACTAAAGGACCCCCTGTAAACTCATGAACCGCATAAAACGGGACAGCATAGCTGGCACTTTGCACCTGAGTGTGAGATGATATGACCCTAGTATATACTTGGTACATATTGTGAGGGTTCTTTACGATTCGGCCAAGGAACTCTAATAATTACTACGAACATTCCGATCCCCTAAATTAAACTAGACAATCGCATATACCTATCTACAAATCAAAAATAAGAATGATTCTGAAGAAAATGTATTTTTATAATTTTTAAGTTGAATTCACAAATTAAAAAAAAATGTACCAGCGTAAAAATATGTCACAGAGAATAAATATTTTGTATCTGCAATATCTACGCACATTTCATAACATGCATTATGGAGGAGAACGAGGTAACGAGATTTTGCACAAAATTTGATTCTCGTCAATTTTGCGCAGGGGATTGATTATTTTTTCTGGCGGGGACGAGGCGGTCTGCGATGATTCAATTTCTAACCCACAATCTCAATATTATGATTAAGATATTCTGCGATATGACGTTCCATAATGTAGCTCAATATTAAAAATGTCTAGAATAGAAATATTTCTATCTAAAATGACTAGGTACCTTTACCTTCCATCATGTAAACTAGCTGATTGAATTTGAAATACCATGCTTATGCAAAAATAACGTGTGTTAATATTTATATAATTTACTAGCTGTATCGTGCGCGCGTTGCTACGACACCAACAGATACGTCAGCATGGACTATCATAACAATATATAAAATTCATTGGAATGACAGTGGCGCCATATGTCGAAAATTGGTCGTACCAACATAGAAACTTTCGTGGGCGCATTTAGTACAACTTTAGTAATTATTTCTTTTATATTATCACATTCTCAAATGCATTATGCTTTACGATTCTATAAAAGACACAGACAAACATACATTTTTATACATATAGATAATGCATTCGTGTCTGTGAAGCAATGGAAATACACGTACAAAATTTCATCCAAGGCGTTTATTAGGTGACATACCGACAGCAGCTCCACTTACCGGATCCAATTGTATTTTTAAGTATCCAGGAAACCTTCGAAATACCCATATAAAATTTTAATCCAATCGGTTCAACCGTTTAGAAGTTTACTCATTTTCCCACGGGAATGAAGCATTTTCCCTTGGTAACAATATTAATGTGGCCAATGTTAATCTGTGAAAATGTATCATTCAAACGGTGAAAGAAGTTTTAAAATCGGTCCAGTACAAACACACACACACAAAGCTTTCCTCTTTATAATATTCCCGCCGAGATAGGGAATCTATAAATTATTAACACATATTATTTTTGCTTATGGATTAGCAATAATCGGTCTCTAAATTATATGACATATCTTTGTTAGGTAATACATAATATTGTATGTGATGACTAGGGTACTATCGAGATTATGATACCATTGCATTGTAACAATTTATAATATATTGGTTACTAAATTCGATATTGACATTTAAAACAAGATTAAGCTAGAAAGAAAGAGAAGCAATTCAAATATACTTACAAATTATAATAATAATCTTAAAGTTAAGATATAAGATTTCGTTATGTTTCTATTTCTATAAAAGACCGAGTTTATTTCAGTACAGAAGCGCACAGATCCTGTCAGTTAACCTACAAGTTGGAAAACACTGAGTCGGTTGAACAATTTTCCAAATTTAGCTGCAGCTTCCTCGAAGAGTCGACAAAGGTTCCTTCCAATTTATACGAGACCATTATAGCATTATATACGTAGGTTATTGTTAGCCACTCTACTCTCTACTAGATATATTTACTGCTTCATCAATACCGTGTTGTTTTTCTGGCGAAAAGATGTCACTCACATAAGAGGTAGAGCGATGCCATATTCCAACTGAATATATTTTGAGGGTACTTGCCGTAAAGCCGAGTTTGTTCTGTTTCTGGGTGATTGAAACGGGGCTAAGAGAAAGATAAGTATCCAATGTTACAGCGTTGGATGCTCATTATATTTTATGACATTAGTAACACAGGTTTGCCTCGTCTGCTTTATAAAATTAACAGAATTAATACGGGCTTATAACGATGAAGAGATTTTATGCCATTAAGAGGTATTATTTAATTAATATTCTTTAATTATTAACAAAGCCCCCAAAATGTTTTGATTACATGCCAGTCGCCTCGCAAGAAATCAAATTATAAGTATGTAACAAAAATTAGACATTACCTTATCGTGAGATATTCATTTATTTAAATTAAAAAGGTAGACTGTACAATGTTTTCGAGTGTCCAATGAGGGCGCGGAGTGATTGTCACGTTTAGTCTCAACTTTTAGTGAAGTCAGTCGGTGAAGGGCCGTCTGAGGGCTTGCGCAGTGCACTAATTGTCAGTCCCCTGTGCACCGTTACTTTTCAACTGTAGCCCTACAGGCGTGTAGCTACCGGCCGTGTATTGTCTTGTTTGCCGAGGAGCGGTTTTCTTTGACGTGTACATAGTAGAACATGTAATTTTAAAGCACACGGTAATGACACGACACAGATGCGCTTCGCTTTAATAAGGAAGCTTATTATTTGAGAAACGTGCCACGGGATGGTCGTGTGCAAGATGTTTCTAAGCCAAAAAAGTTTAGAGTTTTTACTACAATGCTGAGCGGTGTGTATTGGCATAAACAAATTTACAGGCAGTCAGTTGGTAAAAATATTATTAAATATAGGTTTTTAAGTATTTATTTAATGCGACTTCAAGTATAGACTGTACGTGTATTATGTATCATTATACTGCGTCTCTATTTAGAAAGAAGGTCAACAATCAACTCGAGGAGGTTATTATGTCTCTTGGTAGAGACTACCTCTTCCAACTAACAAACTGTCATCATTTGCTACTGTTAACAGTTTTTAGTTTTGTTTTAAGCGCCTCATGTTTAGAATAGATAGATACAGACTGATGATGTAGGTTATATTTATTTGACCTGCGCTCGAGATTTTAGTGAAAAAATGGGTTTGAATAATATTTTTCGCTGGAATTCATAAAATTCGTTTGCACAATCCGCTCGGCGAATATGGCAACGGCAATCAAGTAATTTAATGAACACTTCTCTAATCGAATGTCGGAGTCGCTACCAGGGAAAATGATATGAAAACCTCTTTTACACTCTTTCCAAATGTAAAAATTGTTACATCGCTTGATCCTTTAGAGCCATATTTCTTTTTACTTTATTTTTCTTTGTTGATGATGTTTGCTGTATGATAATTGATATGATCGCAAAAGGAAATCGGCTTTTCCCGTTCCAGTAGACTGGAGATAAGAAGTAGTTTATCCTAGTAATTATTATCCTATCGATCTGCAATATTGAGCCTCCCACAAAGCATAAAGCCTTTTATCTTGGTATAAAACAGACAGGAATTTACTTACAATTATATGTACCTACATCAAATCATCTTGATCGCGCTTAATTGTCCCAGAAACGTTGGAAGAGGTACTGCCACGCTGCATGCATGCATGTAGCCGAATTGAGCTGGCACGACGGGGGTGGAACCTCTCGCCTATAATATGAGACCGGCGTAAAGTGGCAGCTGTGCTTTCGCGTTTCGTGCGGTGTGTAAGTAGCTGGTGTGTGAAGGGAGGTAGGGCCATGCATCTTCATAAACTCTATGCCGTATGCGGATGTCTATGGGCTTCGGTGGTCATGAAAATGGCTCCGACTGCTCGTTTGCTCCCTTATACTATAAAAAAATACTGGTTCGATTTGCAAAACTCTTTTGGTATTCGATATTAAATTTAGTTATAGAATAGCAGGAAGTCATCCATAGTGGCGTTCCTTGAAAGAGGCGTAGGTATGTTTGGCAGATAATGTTTGCGCAGCTAGAGTATAGTATATAATACTAGCTGTGCCCTGCAGTTTCACTCGCGCTACTACAGCGCTATCTGCCGGGTTGATCTGTGAATCTAAACCATTCTCAAATCCCCTTCAACCCATACAAAAAATATAATACGGCTACATGCATGCATGAGTGTCTGTCAGATCAAAGTTGACAGCTGACGCCTAAGTTAGTGCATCTTTACTGGTAATCTGTCTAAGTCATGGTCGTAATGTCAAACATCCCCCTTGTCATCTGTACCTAACAAAAGAGATCATCTGTGGTGTGAGTATTCAGTACACAGTCACTAAACATAGACGACACTTACACTAAACAAATAATAGGCATAATATAAAGTTTAATTCATATTTTTATAAATATAAAAGTAACATGTGTAAAACTAAACCCCGTTATCTTCAAAAGTGTGAGTCTCAGTGTTGGTTGTTTACTGCTATCAGAATCTTTATGGCGGCTCCAAGGAGGCTGCATTGTACCCGTGCAACCTGTTCGCGAAGATAAGCTATGGAAATAGCTCTGGCATTGTCTCAGGTTCAGCTCGCTTTGTGAGGTAACGAGATAAATGTGACTTCCAACGTAAGGGAGCATGTTATTGTTGGAAACTTAACAAAACGACCCTAAACATATGTGAATAGATGGTAACTGTAATTGATATTTATCTAAACAATTAACGAGATTATGCGAATAAGGTGTAATGAATACATTGTAGTCTTCTATAGGTATATATGATGTAGTAGCTGTCGCCGCGTCCACTTTGTTGGGCGTCAAAAATAAAAATTGATTATCATAATGAATAAAATCAAAATAAAGTACTTAATACTCCAATCATAATGTTTCTGTATCACGTAAGTATTATGCGAAAGACGGATGTACTTCACTGGTTAAGATAAAGACAATATATAAATACCTATAAGATTGTGCTGCTAAAGTAAACCACTCGTAGACGAACTAGAAAACAATAAGTCAACGTTTCCTCGTCGTCTCTGAACCTAAGATCGATGTCAGCTCGACGAATGTATATGACAACCGCCTAAGACGGGCGGATGAAGCAGAAAATAAGGAGCCGCTATCAGATTGAATTATGATTAAGCTCGATTCTGCCGTGACGGTTCGCGCGGAATACGAAGTAACCGCTCGGTGAGTAGAATATCTTAGAGGGTAGCAGCGGTTCGTCCTTATTGTAATGTTGTGTTGGTATTGACATCGGAACCCCTTGTTCACAGAATACCGGCGCAGAATGATTGCAAACAAATGTCGCATTTTTTGTGGTGTGTCAGTCCCCGGTAGGTATAGGCTAGATCAAGACGAAGAGGGGACGATACTTTTGCTTATGTCTCATGTTTATGAGCACTGGTACTCACCAGAAGGCTCCTGTTATTTTACTCCCTATTGTATAAAAATGTTACTTATCATGAATACTAAGAAGAAAGTTTTAGGGGAATTTGCAGGAATAGGTAGTATTGAATATGATTGAATTTAATTATGGAAATCGAATATAGTTTAAATTAAAAAATACAGAAAAAAAAGATGTGTATAGATTTATATAAAAAATATTCATAAAGATATTTAACAATAATGTAATTAATCATTGTGATTTCACAAATGTTACCAGCAGAGTTTCCGAACACTTGTTCAATTGTTCAATTATTACGTTTTTATTAATTAGCTAATGCTAAATTAAGATTTTATATAACAACTATATGTAACTCTACACGGTACTCATACATGGTTCCGTCTACAAAGCTATTGCCGAGCTAAAATCCAAAATACACACGTATTCCCCCAACATATTCATTCATGTGTACTTCGCCTTACCACTGTCGCACAACACAAACTTTATTCCAATACTAACTTATTACATTTACAAGTAGGTCGTGTCTTCAAATAGAATTCTATTGTGCATAATGTATTGCGCCTCCCTTATCCGAGTCTCGACTTACTGAGTTGTAGGCACTAGGCAGTTCGCTCACTTGTTCCTGCCAAGTTTCGATAAGCTCAGTGAACTATCGTCGTGAGTCGTGACTAACCATCTATCAACTATCAAGCTTAATGCAATGGTTGCTTCCGAATGTTTACAATTAGATATGATTGTTTAATAGTATTAAATAACATTATTTTTAATACTTGATTTAGTTAAACAATCAAGTTTCTTTTCGATTTTTAACACGAGACGCGACTCCACTTATGAGGACTATTGTAATTTGTAACCCGTTGACTATAAATTTTTGATGGCACCCTTTAATAGATATTTTATCGTGTTGAAAACTCGAAAAGAAACTAAAGAAAACGTAATTTTTTGTTGTCAGTGGGGAAGTACTTAAACCTACTAATAGACAATTGTATATCAGAGGGAGACGGGAGTGTTGTTAGTCTCGGTAAATATGTCAATAAGTGTATGGCAACTGACCTGGCAGGATCGCGGGGTAACATAAGATCTAACATTATGGTTAATCAAACTCCAAACGCCTGAAGTCTGTATTAGCAATAGCGCAGAAATACTAAACCTACGCAGCGCCACATAATCAAAATCCATAGACCATAGACTAAATAAAAAGTATCAAAATCACTCTTTACATTTTACATTGGATTATTTTAGTAGATATTTTCCATGTAATTTCAAGTTTAGCTGTGCGTTTGTGCTATTGCCAATATTTCTTTTTTATCCGCACAGAGATGACATATTTGGTTAAATGTATTAGGATTTGATTGAACCTTTTCCTTCCTATCTCCAGTAGATATGGGGGTCGAGTCCCAGTAACCTCGGTAATAAATTACGAGCGCCATGGGGATCATGGATCAACGCATACTATCAATCGGATGAGATTACGTTATTGAAAAGATTGATGCCAATTTAGAAATATAAATTGAAGATTAAAAAAACGTATAGCAGTGATGAAAATGAAAGATTACAAAGTTTGTTGACAAACTAATAAGGAGTTTCTATTGGACCGTAATAAATAATTTCAATTGTTTTATCGCAATGACTAACATTTGCATTAAAATAAGTTGTAAAGTAAGTACTTGTTAAATTAAAATAATATATTTTTTATAGTACAAGGGGGCAAACGAGCAATCGGAGCGGTTTTGGCTACCTACGCGCGACGCCTATAGATATCCCCATAGATGTTTTACAGATGCGTTTTCCTCCTGCCTCCTTAACCCTCCATAGGATTGCCCAAGGGTACTTGTAGTTGTTATTTAATGAAAAAACACTTTTCCTGTAGCACAAGAGATATGCGTAAAATGGAATAGGCCTGAGTGGTCCACCAGAAGGCTGGGTAGCGGGCAGACGTGATGGATCACCGCTCTACTTATTCAGCCTCACATAATTGGATCACACGCAATTTAGCCTGAGTATTCGCAAAAATAAATATTACTCTGCTATGTATTTTTAAAAAGTTTTATCACAAAAGTTATTGAACGGCGCGATGGGGACATTTCAACTTAGCTCCAACCATCGTTATAATGAAATAGCTTTTCTCTTCGCTTTATTTCTTGGTAAGTTTTTAGATATTACGCGATTCTTTCAACCGACTTCGTTAGCTAATTAATTATTTGTGTTGCTTATAGATGTAGTTTTTTTTTCTAGGTAATATTTATGTCATATACTAATTTTTAAGTTAAATATAAGTATTTGCAAGTATAAATACCTGCTCGTTATCTTTAAGTAAGGAGATTTTGGGAACCGAAATGTCCAATGAAATCTTTTAGAGTAAAAAAATATTTCTCTCTAATGTAGTCTGTCCTCTATTTTTTAGCTTTTCGAGTACTACGTTCTTTATGGAATATTAAAAAAGTAGATAAAATGTCCACATGACGAGTAAATATACAAGGTTGATAAAAGCGAGAGGCATTAAATTAAACCACATACACTATAGGTAAGTGCCTACAGTTAATCCGAAACTATTAAAAAAGTATAAGACAAGTATACGAAAATACTTTTTTCAACGTAAATAGAAAAAAAATGTAATCATGCTTTGTACCGTCTCGTACAGCGAACAGCAACCTCGTACGGGGTAAATGACCCCGGTCGGCCCATACTCGCTTCAGCTGACAGTGTCTGTACAGCGTGTATGAAGTGAGAAAAAAAAATTGAAAAACCCTGTGGCTAAACTATTGCTCCGGTTGATCTGATTTTGGTAGTATAGCCTGGAAATTATGCACTAAATATGTAGTTTCATTTTATGCCTCTCGCTTTTATCAACCTTGTATAATAAATATATCATACAGACCTCGAACAAACTACTCAATATCATTGACCCTCGTTATCGCTTATCTTGATAGGTGTTGAGTCAGTTGGAGAACTTTTAAACTGCTCGATGAACTCTATCAGAAGGTTTTGAATTCAACGTTGGAATATTTGAAAATCATAAGGGGACTTATCGTAAACGGTGTTAAAGATATTGATCCATAACACCATTCGCGATAAGTACTTTTTCACTAAAAAAAGTGAGCCATGTTTTTAGTTAAAAGGCACAAATCTTGTTTGACTTTTTTCCTTTTAAATAAAATGCGTAAAGTGAAAAGAGTCGTTATTTAATATAAGAATGGACATTTTCTAATTTTGTATAATTAAACAAGCCATCATCAAATAGCGAGGAAATGTAATCAGAAATGAAAGGTCTGTGGAAAATAAAGCACCCCATGGAGGTTTTAGTGTCAAAATGGCTTTGTCACAAAATGGCGCTACTAAGGCTCCGACACCCTCAGTTAAACTTTCATTATTCGTGTTATGGTGAAGTCACACGCAATATTTGATTATAATTTCTAATTAATTATTATTAGCCTGTCCTGACTTCACTTACGTAGTCGTAGGTAGGTAGTAATTAATGATACTGTAAAGTTTCAAATGTAGATGCATAAACACTAATGTTTTAAAGTTAGTTAGGTTGAGTTACTTTTCTTGTTCCAACATTTCTATTTTATTTAATTAAGTCTCGATTATTTTTATTTTTTTTTACTTTTTTATGGTTTTGGTGGAAAGTTCATTTAAGCAACGCCACCTATCCTGGGTGATACCGACTGGACTTATGATGAATGAAAACGTCATTTAGTCTGCAACCCATAAACGTTAGTCACGTTAGGTCAGTTATTCCTGGAAGGTAAAAAGCTTGCAAGAACTAACCAGAGGCTTATGAATTTCGTAGTTAAATATAAAAATAAGTTTTAAGTGGATGTTGAATAAATAGTGAATCTTATCTTACTTGCAGCTGAAAAGCAATTTTAAAAGAAATATAAAGCCTTTTTGGAATATTCTATTTTTTATAAAACAAATGTCTAAAAAAATTTCTGTAAATTCATGTAAACGTTATAGGTTTACTAAATAACAACAAGTCTATAACAGCATTCAATTTAAGTGGTTTAGTAATCGGCAGAGTTTGTAAGCTCTAGTGTTTAGACTTTAAATTACCTCACGTACTAAACTTATATCTGTTTTTTGTATCCTAATAGGTTGATCCAATGAGAGTGGTAGGTTAAAAAGGAAATCGGTGGCATACTAAGCGCTTGCTATTATTTTACTATGACAACGCTATGTTTTTCCTTAATTCTGATAATAATTGTGACAATTCTTTAAAAATAACCGCCCTTGCAGCAGTTGAGGCTCGATACCGCCCCAAAGGATATCACTTCACTACCAATCATACGGATTGCAGAAGCCGTATTAGCCGTGCGGATGTGTGTGGGCGTCACTATCAACCTATGGAAGCAGTTGCTCGTTTGTATAAAAATGTAGCAATGAGCTGACCGAGCAGCGCGCCTGCAGATAGAAGCCCAGACAAAAATTGTGAGACGAGATTTTGTCATTATGATGAACCATTTATAACATTTAAAAGAATATTGAAAGAATAATCATAGCCAATTATCAGTTTAGCAACCTTTTGCGAATAGTAAATCGGGAAGAAAGTTTCGCCTCCGTGCCTTAGTTAAGGAAGTTTTATGAATCGGATAAGATAGATTGAATTCAGAATGCGTTATTGGCCGGCGCAGATAGTGTCACAACTCGGACAAACTTTTATTGATTTCAATTTCCCCAATCAATCTACGCATATTTTTACGAAGTTGCTAGTAAGTTTAGTAATATTGGTGCCATTTTTTTGTAATCTCTAATATTAAAAAATGGGAATGACTTTATTTTGGTAAATCCAGGTGGAAGTACCTTTTGATCTCAAGTAACAGGTGCCAAGAAAAGAAATTTAGACTTTTTATATATTATAAATGGGCAAATGAGCAAGCGTAGCTCTTCTATATCAACGGCCACAGACATCCGCATAGAAGTTAACGTTGTCCTCCTTCCTCCCGCCTACATGGGCCGCCCACCACAACGTGGCTGTCACTTTACGTCGGTATCGTGTAAGCGCAAGGTTACCTACCGAGTCGTGCCGGCTTAGTTCGTCTACATGCATGCATGGCACTACCTCTTACTACTTGTTTGTCACATAATAAATAAGAAAAATCACATCTGTGTAAAAGTGATAGTATCAAAATATACGACGCGGACATTCTAAGTGCACATAAGCCTGCAGATATCTAAATACATCGGAGAAACCTCCTTGCATATATTTGAAATGTTAATTCTCCTGAATCCTCCGTCCAGACTTCGCTATCTAGAAGCTTTGGTGGTTTAATTTTAGGTTGCATTTAAGAAGGATGATAAAATATACCAAAAATTATCTGGAGACAAAGAAAAATGCTGATTATTATCTTGTTAAAAATTATTGCGTGGTATTTATTCAAGTAAGGGGCCAAACAAACAGTGGGGTCCTTTTGATAACTACCAACGCCGATAGACATGCCCATGAAGGTTACGCTCTTACCTTCCTCCCTTTAATTGGGCGACTTCAGACTGGGAAACTCAAAAACAGCCCAAATACGACTTAGCGGTAGCGTTATCAAGTGAGCAAGAGTTACTTCCCTGGGCGTGTCATTCCTCCTTTGGCTGCTGTCCAACACGACACCTCTTATATATCGGTGGATAATCACAACTTTATAATATGAAACTTCTACCCGTCTTTCTTTGTCGAGTCTCCATTAAAAAATGTAAAGCCACTCCAAAAACTCCTTTCAAATCAACCCTCCGACTTCAAACATCTGTTATATAAAGTATTTCCAACAATCGCCATCGCGAGATAAAACCAAACCTAACTTTGAGATTCTTAATTATATTGTTGAAAGGCAATTGACGCCTGACCTAAATTTGCATCTGAATGCGGAGGGATCGGTCCTCGAATAAGTTTAGCACAATCGCTATTCCATCTTAATAATTCCAATCCGGCAGGCTGAATGTAAACAAAACTGCAGCGTGAGGATTAAGGCTGCGATTTGACAAACTTCCTCCCACACCCTCCCAGAGCCCCTACTAGCCGACTGCCGCCTGCAGCATCAGATAACATCAAGCTCTTCATTTGTCCCATTAAATTGGCGACTCCCAACTTTGCAATATAATAATTTGTAGTCGGATGAGTCAATTAATAATTTGATATTTTGATACTTTTTTAGTGAGTGATTGAGATATTCCAAATTCTACTTTTGTGTTTGTTATTTAAGTAATTGATGTGGATATATGAATCTTTTGTATTTTTTAAAATCATTTCGAAACTCGAGAGTGGATGAAAATTATTTGTTTTGATGATTTAATGCAAATAATAATAATAAAAAACCGGCCAAGTGAGCGTCGGATTCGCGCACGCTACTCCAAAAAAAATTTTTTTTCAAGTGTTTTTTACCACTTTTTGGCACGATAATTTACATACCGAAACCAAACTACAGCTTTCTACTACTTATAGTCTCTGACTATCAGACGCGGACAGACAGACGGACGTAACGAAACTATAATAGTTCCTCGTTTACTACGGAACTCTTAAAACGGTGTGTTAAAAGCGATTTGAGAACGAAAATTATTTTGAATTTAAGAGATGTAATTGAGGAGTTACGCTTGTGTTACGCTCGATGCCACGCGACACTGCTCTATACGATCACACTCCTCGTATGTTCAGTGTTCACTCCACACATACTTCGCAAGCCATAAATTGTTTCTTATGGAGTAAGCACTAAAACTTTAAGAAGAATTAGAAGCATTTGATCATTTTCGATTGTACGTATCTGCGCTTTGGACGGTCTTTCCTCAATCAGATCGTCATAATACTACTCTGCTAATTTGCTTACACACGCGTAAGGAATCTCACTGCATTTTAGGTCCTATGCATGTGAATAAAGTTTAAGAAGTGAATAAAGAAAACCGTTCTTGGGCTACGAGCTTAAATCATAAAGATTTCATTTTGATGACAACTTTTTATTGGTAAAGACGTCCATCTGCACTTCCTTTGTTGGGAACTTTGGTCGTTTTGAATTAAAGTTTTTCGTGGAATTTTACAGTCAGTAGTTGTAAACGCCGAATGCTCAGAGCTCCGGCTGTACTTACGACAAACACATTTATGTATAGGTAGGTATACAACCACGTTGGAAATTGAGGTCGTAATATTTTATTACGTCCCCGAAAGTTTTGGGCCTTAGGTGTATTTTAAATTGTATCTTGTTTTGTTTTATTGCGCACTAGTACTGGTTATTTACAGATCAAATTCGTTTTTAAATATAATACGATAAACAAAAAAATATGTTTCCCTTAGGATGTAGTTTTAAGTTTCTACTTACTTTTAACTCACTTCGGGATCGTGTACGTAATACACGAAGTTCGAAGCAAAATAAGAGTAAGTAATGAGGGCAAGCGAATAACCAAATTAATGTGGAGATGGGCAGGACACCTTGCGGTAAGATGGCAGGTGGATGCAGGCAGTAACAGAGTGGAGACCTAGAGAAGGATATCGCTCTGCTGAGACCAGCCGCCCGGTGGGCAGACGAAATCGTAGCTACCAAGGGAAAATAATAAGGGAGGCCCAGGATCGAACAGAATGGTGTGGAAGAGTAGAAGCCGTGCAGTGGTCAAATCTTGGCTGAAAGGCACAGCTAGTAATAAGCTATTGTGTGGTTTCTGTTCGTGAAAGAGTGCTGCGGCTTGATATGTTGATTCGCAAGTAGTAAATTGCCAATGATATTCATCTACAGATATGAATCAAAGCAAATAAACGTCATTGTATAATGTAACAATAAATCAATAACAGGAAGCAAATGAGTACATCAAATAAATTAACACTTTCACGTAATAGGGAAAACATTTAAACATTTCATTGAAAACTATCTTTATTCAAGTGGTAATGTGTGCGTGCGTGATTGGCGTGATTGGCGTGACGGGCGTTACGTCGGCGTTGGAACATGCGATCCAGACGTTACATTAGCGAGAAACAGATAAAAGGTATTGTGTAATATTGTTACAACTTTTTTCTTAAACTTTCCAATTTCACTGAGAAATGTATCAACTTCTGGCGATTCAACGTCGTCGTCGTTTCAACGTTGATGTCCGTCAAAGCATGACTTCGGTGACCGTCAGAGGGATGGGGTAAAAAGAGCAGCTCATCTGTTTGTGGATTTCGGAAGTCACGAACAGGCTTCCTTCTACTATAAAAGGATTTCAGAGTCACCGCTTAGACAACACAACAGTTATTGTTAAAAAGGCTTATTTTTCAACGTTTTAAAATAAATTTGTATTTACTTTATAAGTAATTGGACTCTGCATTAATCTTGCACGAACGATAAAATGAACTACCTACATAGTATACTTATAAGTTGGTAATGATTTTTGCTGGTTTTGACGATATAATTATAATTTTCGGGAAATATTCCTATATTTGTGTTGTGCGTTCTTACTTCTTACCAAATTTCATGGTCAACGGGAAAAGCACTATAGGACACATCACACGTGCGATTAAATATGAAAATTTGTGCATAAATGGCATTTGATTGCAAGGAATAGATAAATAGATTGTGTTGATATCGCGTTGCGTTGCGTTAGTTTATTTTATTAGAAGAATCTTATATGAAAAGGTTTGAGTAAATCAGCAAACACTTCAAATTGCTTTCAAATTAAAATATTTCATTAATATAATACTTTAATTATTTTATCGGAATAAAAACATCCAAACATATTATACACTATACATTTTCTTAGCCAATCCAAGTATGTTATAAATACTATAAAATATTATATTCTTAAATAGTAAAAAGGAAACGCTCGCAACACTTTATACATTTATTATATACGAAACTAAAGATAATTATTTAGAGACAACTATATAATCATAATCGATACGACTATTATTAAAGC
>LUGF01011880.1:33334-45073 GCA_001625245.1 Calycopis cecrops
CCCCCCCCCCCTCCCCTTTTTTGGTAACGCAGTGGAATAACTTTACGTACGCTTCCCAGGAGCCCGGGTGGCTCCGGGTACAGTGTCGAGCTCGACAATTGCGTTGCCCCTAACGACTAAATTCCTACGGATACCTTCGGCCGCTATCATTGGAAGGCCCCAGATCTACAAGCAACAGGATCCCTCCAGCGACAGGGTGGAGTCGGTAAAAAGGCCAGACTTCTCTTTTTTGGGGACTATCCGGCTGCTTTTGAAGTCTGCAGTCCCTACTGCAAAGTTGGAACAGTGCAATGATCCAATAAGGTCAGGTCAGGTCTGGTCACAAAGTTCCCAATGACGCCGGTGGTCCTAATCCACGCCACCACCTAATCCACGACTCAGAGGGATGGGTAGAGGACTCTGAGCTGCTCTTAGTCTGGCCTCTCCCCCAAGCCTGTCCGATATGGATCACAGTGGCACGCAAGTCCCTCCAACATAATTAGGTGGCAGGTGGAGATCATCGCATAGATGCATAACTTCTATGCGCATGTTTATGAGCATTAATAGGTAGTCACCAGATGACTCTTTCATTTGCATTAGTTGCGGTGAGCATTTCCTAATAGGTTTCTTAAGAGAAACTGTTATAAATAATTCTACTTCTTCACTTCAAACTATTTACATCTGTGATCTGCAGTCTATCTAGTAAGTAATTATCATGCTACTACTATACTACTATATACTAATATTATACACGAGAAAGTTTGTAAGTATGTTTATTATTCTTTAAATTACAATATAGGATAAAAAAAAATTACGTAAAAAGGAATTTACACAAGTAAAACCACAGGGAACAGCTAGCATTGTATGTGAGCGTCAACAAGAGAAAATAGCCCGGTAGTCGATTTCGTTCCTCACAAAATTTATTACGTTTGGTCAAAAGATTTATCGGAATATAACAAAAAATACACTCTTGCAATACTTTATCCAAACTAATGTTTTTGTGTCCCAATATGCAGAATTGTAAAAATTTATTACCAGGGGTCCATATAAAATATCTTTGATGGAAATTGACAAAAATTGCATCTGTTAAAATTGCTTATCCGTTGTTTTTGAAATTGCCGTTGCCACTGCTCCATTGCTGCGGAATGTAGTCTACACGACCGGGAGGACACTACTTTGACAATCCACAGCAGCGGTCGGCAACCTTTTGTCAGGCGCGGGTGGCAAGGCGGCAAAATAAACTGAACGTGGCCCAATTTACTTCTTTTTTTTTTGTTTGGCCTTTCCCAATAACTTATGACATTAGCGGGCCGCAAGAGGACGTCGGTGGGCCACGGGTTGCCGACCGCTGATCCTCGGGATACTAGCTCGATATCAACAACAACAACACGTCAGCACGGTAGTTCTGTAATAGGATATCAGAGAGAATAGACTACTACTACTAGTTACATATCACGATTCATACACAAATGCTTTCAAGTGATTGCTATGGCATTTTTAGTAGGTACGGTTTTTGAGAGATCACGTGGCACATATTTATGGGAAGGGCTAGGGGAGGGGGGGATAATCTCCTGATGCCTCTTTAAATATCGTTTTCCTTATCAATAGAAAATGGTAGTGGTACTAATATCAGAGCACCCGGTAAATGTCGAAGACAATAGATTTTCACATCACCAGATAATGGGTAAATATGCACCCTACTTTAGCTTATCTCCCATTAGGCCTATCGACTTCTATTCACAACATTCTTTCATAGTTCATTCCGCTCAACTCGCCTGCACTGCACAAGTGTACAGTATTACTTTTTACAGAAGGAAAAGAAAAGACCAATTTGATTTATAAATGTAAAAGGCAGAATCAAAGTCATTCTGTATTCAGTACTAGACAACGAAAATATATTTAAATATTTTATAAATTTACAATCTTTATATTTAAGATTTTTCTTATTAATATATTTTTAATATAAAAGAAAATCATATTTATTTTAGCATGAAAAAATAAAATAGCAGATTATGAAAAGTTGTAGAACAAATGTTGTTAAAGATACAAGTTATCTATTTCGGAGAGTTTGATTGTGTTTTACAAATATCCCTGTATACAGTTTAATTTTGAGAGGGGTGATTGGAATCAGAATCTGTTAATCGACTTTTAATGCTGACTCCACATTTGTAGAGCCGTATTTGAACTCGGCGGAGATATGTAACGTTTACAACGCACAAATGTAATAATGACGCAGCGAAATCGGAGTGTATGATGGTTAATGATGCGTTATCGAAAGCTCACAATAAAAGCTTCTTTATTTTAATAAAATATTTATTATGTGGGGTCTTGTTTTTCATTGACTGTTCCCGTAAGTTGCACTGAAGAGAGCTTTCTGTATTCTGAAATATGTAGTATGTACGAATATGTACGATTTGATTATTTAAGATGTATTATCGCGTCATGAATAAGTTGCCATGACTAACTGCATTGCAGTCAAATTGGTTCACACGACCGGGGGGTACCAGATAGTCATGAATAGACTCTAAGTGATCCTTTGCCTCCTTATAATATAATAAAAAAAGTACATTTAGTCATCGACATCTCGGGCCTCAAACCTACCTCTAAACTCTTTCACTCCGGTCGACAAAGGGCCGTCGCGTCGTCTATCATGTACATTGTACATCTCTAGAGTTAGTGTTATTGCTTTGTCCCAACACAACTTAGGTTGGTCCCTCACGCTCACACAAGAAGTCGTGAAGTGACAGCTACGAGGTTTCAAGCGATGTGTGATGATCACCAGACCGGTGGAGAAAAAAGCAGGTCGCTTTTTTCTTATACAAGGCGACAAACGACCAGTTGGAAACTATCTATGTATAGACACCCACATAATTGTTGTGTGTTATGTAGATAAGTTATCCTCCCCTTCAATGAGCCTTTGGAAACTCACATCTCGGACAAATATACGAGACGAGACTTTTGCATAATAGGAATATTAAAAAATATACACAGTAATAAAATACATATTTTTTGGAACTTGTAAATAAAATAATAGGTTTAAAACGCTATTTTCGTAAGTGTCCGGCAAACCTCGTTAAGTATTTAATTGCTGTAATTACTTCCCCAGCCCGCCATTGGCCGTACCTTTCGACCCGTAATCCTATCTAGATACTCCATTATTTCCTTTTTTTTCGTTTTTAAGACCCTTTTGACTTCTAGTTAATTATTTAGCTTAATCCCTTTCAGATGTTTCTGTAACCGACGATAAAAATATTTAACCTTTTTTATTTTTATTCGCCACCATCGCGTCGGTTCGCCACCATCGTTTATGAATTTTTAAATTGAAAATTCAAATCTGTATATTTACAGAAAAATATAATCCGCAAAAATAAACATTTAAAATAAGATTAGGTTTGGTTATTACGTGGTTTTAGAGTATGATAAAGTTTTTATCACATTACTCGTACCCATGTACCAACTGCGTTCATGTTTAATAAATTTATAACAAAAAATGTCATATTGGATAAAAAATTTAGTAAATTAGATAATATAAAATAATAGTGAGTTAAAATATTGTTAATCAAAAATAAAGAAAAATAGGTAAGCTGCGGACGGAAACTAGTCAGCAATAAACAAACATTTTCACTAAAAATCTTTCGCATTTATAATACCTACATTTGTAGGCAGTAAATTAAGTTTAGAAGTGGACTAGCAGGATTATGGAGTTGGACTTTAAATATACAGTTACTCGAAAGGTAATTAAATAAATGGGTTAAAATTAAAATCAATAAAATTAAAAGAAAAAATTATTGCCACATCTGGAACAACATAATAATTACTTTTATCCTGAAAACTATAGGTTCCTTTGTGATACATTTTACGCGGGAAAGTACTGCAGGACTTATAGATCAGAGAGAGAGAGAGAGAGAGAACAATTTAAAGAATTTAATTGCACATTTAAATGCATAGTTAATTGTATTATACTGTAAGCTATCGCCAGTATTAAAGAGTTTCCTGCAGGACTCATGAGAGATTGCCTCTAAATCACAGTCCGGCGGAGGGCGTCTGGCTACGGAGCAGTTTAGAGAAAAGTGCACGTCATAAATAAAGTCCGTATTGTGTTATCGTCGTATATGTGAATGTATTAATCACGATGCGAGATTATAGCTAAAGTAGGTACTTTTATTTTTCAGTATTATCAGTATTATTTGTCCTATTGTCTTATTAACTATAGCTGTGTTAAATCTGCCAATATGTTAAAACTACGTAAACTATTTTACCTAGGAGGTTTCCAGGTATCTTGACACAGTCAAAATAAAGTAATAACTTTTACATCTGTTAAACTTAATTTCTTTTGTGTAATTAAATGTATTCTGATACTTTCGATATAGATTATTATTAATTAATTGCATGAACTTACTTTTTTCTAGATACTTATATTAGACATAATTTTCTAAATAATATTATTAATTGTAGCTGGAAGTACTTTCTGAACGCGATGATGACGACGTTGAATATCTTTTTTGTATAGGTATAATATAAAAGCCTTCTTTAAGCCCCTCGTGCTATTTGAACTCTGAAAGGCAGCTCTCATTGCGACAGTATAGCCACCACTTAACGCAGTTATTACGTAAGTAAGGCAGGTTCTTCCCCAAATTGAAATGCAAATTACGATAAAATATAATTAGTAAAAAGCTCACGTAATTTAAATTTATATTTCCTTTAAAACATATCCTAAGGCCGTTATACAAGTTTCACATCAAAAATAAACAGACATTTGAAACATATGGTCGCAAAAACTTTTCCAATTATGATAATAGACTGCAACACAAAATAACGTTATTTAACAAAACTACAACATTAATTTCATAAATATCGCGTTTTCTACGGCTGTAAAGGGCATTCAATCAATCAAGAGCTGGCGTATCTCGGAAATGTTCCTTATTGCCGCGCTTAGCGGGTTCTTATATAAACGAATTACCGCCCAGCGCCCTGGGTGAGAGTGTGTTGGTGTGCGCAGAGACGCTGAGCACCTGATTAATCAATGCGATAATCTGTCTGGCTTCTGACAAACACTTACATTATTTATGTATTAATTAAAAGCGTTTTATGTTTTAGGTCTAAGATTAGATACAAAATACTATAGATGATCATGATAGTGAAATCAATCGTTATTACTTTAATAAGCTGTCGTATTTTATTAGCTACTTTTTCTGCAGATGTGTTGAATTAGATATGTAGAGATTCTAATTGAAGTAAAACTTCTATACGCGCCTTTGACATGGGGAGTAAGCTGGCGTTACAAAACTCACACATCGGGCGGGGCCAGTGGCAGTTGTCATTCAAATTCAAATTCGATTTAAGTAAAACTTTTTTGTATTTAAAAAATAAATAATATATGACATATTATGTCATTTTAACTACGGTAAAGAAAATCAATAATTAAATTTTATTTCAGTTGTGTGGTCTAAAGCACACACTTTTTATTTTACACATTTTTGTGAACGTATTTTCCGTAATTGAGTAACAAAACTGGTCACACTAATAGTTTTTAATTCATAAGGAGTTTCGTATGTTAAAGCCTATGTTATCTGGAATGAATGTGCACACATGTATTCTTTTTCAAATTTAAAATATATAAAATTACCTCAGTCACGGCTCATTAGTAGGATTACCTACTGATTTTATAAATGTTACTCCTTCACGCAAAAACTGATGAATCGATTTTTATGTAATTTGGCACACACATAGAGAGTAACTTGGATGTTTTTATGTCGAAGAAATGTTCCTACCGGATGCTATGGGATGATTTTCTATTTTACCACGTAATCGAAATTTACGCGGGTGAAACGGCGGGGCGCAGCTAGTTTAAAGTTATAAATTAAAGCTAAACCGTCTAAGCACAATGCACGCTGACCACATTATTTCGCATGTGGTTAACGATGGTGATTTAGCAACAACACGAGACGTAAGAACATTTTAGACGAACCAAATTAATGTTAACTCCACAAAGGTTTAAACGTTTGCTCGAATTATCATAAAAAGCAGTTGTTAAATGAGAGTTACGAACGTTTGTTGCACGCAATCCGTTTTACTAACACTCAACTTCAGATGATTCGTAACACAATTACTTACATGTTAATAAATTCAGCAGTGTTTGTAATTATAAGATTATTGAAACTGTTTGCTATTTTAACATATTTAATAAAAACAAATAAAGAATCTTATAAAAATCATGTCTCAGTGTTTGCGACCAAACTCCTCTAAAACTGCGCAACCGATTTTTATGAAATTTTCTATTTATCTTCGGTAGTTTTTGTTATATCCACGAAACCAACTCAAGCGGGTTGAACCGCAAGGTGTAGTTAGTATTTATATAAAAATAAAAAAGAGTTTGTGAAAAACGTATTAAATTATTTTACGTGTTTTTATCATATTATAGAGTATTTTTTGGCAAAAAGGCAGAGAATCTTTTTACATGCCATAGTTATGTGCTAATTAGTCGGCTTGGAAGACTATAACCGTGCAGCCGATGTGCGAACAAGTAATAAAGTTTACTGCGACTACGGAAATACATGATGCATGAACATGCGATGTGCCAGTTTTCTCTACTGCATGTTTTATTGGCCTATAAAAAGTCGCGATGCTGTTTATCAATAGCAGATGTTACTGTTCGGGTTCGTTGTTTCGCAACATGTCGTACGACCGTCGGCAGGTTTGAATGTTATTCGTTACAATATGCCACATCGTAAGAGTTCGTTAAAAGATCGTGCCGTTAGTGAGTTTCCGGTGGCCTATAGGATGGAATATCGAAGGGCCACGTATCTGTAGAGCAAATTTAAGGTTGTTAATGGGCGTCAGTAGTGATCAAAAAGTTCCGATTGCCCCATCTTCTTTATGCTTAAAAGGTTAGAAATTTTCTTAATTTTACGATTTTTTACTAGGTCCTGATTTGGTAGTTGGTGAGTGGAATTTTAATATCTATGTTTTTATGCCGAATGACTGTCTCAATGGGGATTATTTAAAAAATCCTTTCATATTAGGACAAGTTGGCTATGGGCTTATGGGTTATGGAAGGAAGGATGGCGAATCATCCAGACGCAACGGGATAATGATATCCTCCTTAGAGTCTGGAACCTTCACCATCAGTGCTCCATTCATCATTCATGACAAGATATCGAGTAGGAACAAACTGAATACTACATTAAAAATCATTAACAGTATTTTAATGTTAAACATTGAAGTAACAAATTAGCGGGTAATATATAATCAAGTTAGTACCTCATAGAAGATGGATGCGGGGCGCCAGAGTTGAGTATATACAAATATTTACATCGCGTCTCGCGGCACCTTATGGGGTTCGCGTATATTGATGATGGTATTCATTAGTGTGCTCACCCCTGGCACTATAAGATTAAGATACACAAGGAGTTATATTCAGTTGCCTTATGTATCTAATGTTGCATACTTCTTTTAGGGAGATGTACTATTAGACAGATAGGAAGAACACATACGCACAAGAAACATAGTTTTGGAGGTTTCCGAATAGGACAACGAGGTAGGACAAGTGTTCGCGTGAAAACTCGAGAACTCCCTAGATTAATGCAGGTTTTTTTGCAATTTATTGTAATTATATTTTATAGTTATAGATATACATTTAGAAAGAGGTAGTAGGTAGTAGGTAGGTAGTGCCTAGTGAGGTAGTGCGAATTGAGCCGCAACGACCGCTAACGACACCGGCGTAAAGTGACATCTGTGCTATCGCATACGTGTGTGTAAGTAGCCGTGACCCATCTAGGAGGGAGGAGGATGGAGGGCAACGCATGTCTATAGTCTCTTTGCGGATGTCTATGGGCGTCGATAGTCATGAAAATGGCTCCGACTACTCGTTTGCGTGAGTGTGTGTGTGTGAAAGTGAGTAATGTCATTATATAATTTTATGTATTATTATTAAGCTAATGAAGGATGACACGCAAGATATTTCTTTAAAGTGGATAATTTAAGCGGTGTGTCTGTACAACGGTATCGTGCATTACACGGTTACTCCGGGGTAATAATATGTACAACGCTGCAGGACTGGATAAACACAAGGTCCGCGGAGGCACCGATGCAAATGTACGTTATGTCCCCGGCGCGACGCGGCGCGGGCGTGGCGCGGCGGCGGCGGCCCGACGGCCCCGGCGCGGCGTGAATTAAGCCCCGCATCTGAAAAGGTTTAAGATGAATGAAAGCGTGCGCTCTTATAAGTTATAATGCAACAACAGTTTAGATACAACTTATTTCTGTACGCTGAATGCAAACAGTCTGAGTTTTATTTAAGCAAGCATAATGTTTGTAATTAATGTACGAAGTATATTAAAAGTTTATAATTTAATGAAACAAGACAAGTATGTAAATATCGTGGCTTATGTCACTAGGTTCGCTCTGACTAATCCGTGAAGAATAAGATAATATGTGGTTGTAGTTATAATTAAATTATTATTAATGGCGTAGGAGGCTCTACTGTCAGAATTCCTAATAACAGTTACCGCATGTTTGGCCATATGTGAGTAAGTTGATTCATATTTATGTTATGGTGTTGTATAGGAGGCAAACACCCGATGGTAAGTGACTATCAAGACGGAATACACAACGTTACAGTACGCATATGACTTGTGTATACCTAGTTTCTAAATTATGAGACCAATATAAATATGACATAAATAATAATAGGTTTATACTTTATACTAGGTTTATAGATTTATTACTAGTCTGATAAAATTTAAAAATCAAATTCCATGTTGTTATTGATAACATAAACTTGATAAAAAGCAGACGATGAAATACTTCAAAATCTATCCGTAACTTGCTTACCTTTTTGATACCTTCATAAAAGCTTAGAGAATATCAAATATAGTTACTAAGATAGAACCTCATCGGATAATAAATGGGGGACCTTTTATCGCAACCTGTATAAAGAGTGATAAAATTATACCCGGGATAGCAATAGATTTATCTGAAACACGATGTATAATATCTGAGAGCCAGTGATCGACGGTGTTACGTATCTCTTTGTATTATCAATGTGGCTTGTGGCTTTCAAGAGATATACTTATATGACTTTTTGATTCATCTTTGATCTATAGATATTTTCAAGCTAAGTATATTAAGTATGTAAGCTATACTATTACACTATAATATAATAAAGAGTTTGTATCCCAAACTACTCAGCCGGTTTTAATCATTCTTTCACTAACAGCAACTTAAATTATACATGTAACAAGAAGTAACATACAAGGTTGATAAAAGCGAGAGGCATTAAATGAAACCACATATTTAGTGTATCATTTCCAGGCAACACAACAAAAATCAGATCAATCGGAGCAGCCAAAGGAATTTTTTAAAGTTTTTTCTTACTTCGTACACGTTGTAGATCAGCTGATCGTTGACTATGGGCGGCCGGGTCACTTACCCCGTGCGAGGTTGTACGCACCGGTACAAAGCACGATTACAATTTTTAGCTATTTAACTTGTTTGAAAACGTATTTTCGTATATTTGGCGTTAACTTTTTTTTAATAGTTTCGGATTACCTGTAGGCACTTATAGTATATGTGGTTTAATTTAACGCCCCTCGCTTTTATCGACCTTGTTGTAGTTACACATAAACATCTATTATTTGAATGAGATTAAACAATGATGATCTTTAGTAAAGTTATTCTGAATGCGCCCACGAAGGTTTCTAAGTTGGTACGACCAATTTTCGACAGATGGTGCCACTGTCAATCCAATGAATTTTATATATTGGTGGCGTAGCAACGCATGCCGAGTACAGCTAGTATTAAATAGACTTCAAATCAAACGTCGATGTTTATTTTTTAAGCAAGTATTTCTTTTGTAACCAACATCTATAAAATTTAAGTTCTTTTCACACTGTGTATTTAAGTTAAGTTTAGCTCTTATAGTAAGCAAATAGAACCGCGGTGCAATTTTATTGACTAAACGAATAATTTACATAGCTTCAAGATTTAATTTAATTGTATACTGTTGTAAAGTTTTTAAATGAGTGGACCAAGACGAATAGGTAAACAAACAGTTTACCCTCGAGATTTGAGTAATTATTGTCACTTCTTAGATGAAATAAATAGTGATGTACTTTTATAAAACTTTTGTTTGAAGTCTAACTTAACTTACTAATTAAATAAACTAATTCAACTCAAATTAACGTAGTAAATATTATACGGATATTTTATAATTTAACAGTACAATTTCTCCACATTGGTATTTATTCTTCTAGTACTACTGATTTTATTTTTTTGTTATTTACCATTTCTGAAATGCTTTGAATGTTTGTCATACTCTCATACTACTCAGATATAACATAATACCTATTTATGATTATTACCAAATATAAAAATCTGAATAATATCTACGTACAGTACAAAATACTATCTCTTCATGGCGATTATGTTTAATAGGGAAAATAAAACACTTCGAATGTAGGTCGAGGTTTTCTCAATCGGGACACGGCTACAAAGAAAATTACTTTTATTTATCAACAGCCACTTTTATGTAGAAGAGATAAATAAGAAGTTAACCTTGAAAGTGGTTTCACGATGGAAATTAAGTAAGAGATGAATGTGACTTGAATAATTCTGACTATTGAACCACCCGAGGGCCCTTAAACGTCTTACTGTAGGGCACGGTGGAATAGGAGTCCTTAAAATCTGGTGAGCTTTGTATACCTTTAATTTTTATTTTGTAATACGCTTCATTGAGTCGTATTGATCCAGCAGGACCGGAAATATACCTATCGCTCACATGATACTGGATTCAGAGTGATGGATACGTTCGCTTTTTGTGCAATCTGCAAAAAGCCCGTCGCCCATTGGGCGGGATAGGGGCAAAGGAGGATAACGCATCTGCAAAACCATTACCAGTGCGGATTTCAATTGGCGTCGGTAGTCCAATAAATATATTAAAAAATAGTTTGGATTCTTGTTTGTCCCAGTAATCAATAAAAAAAATAATTCGCAGTTCAACATTCGAATCGGCAAATGTATCGCTTACGTGTAAGGGTTCGCCGGTGATCCGTCTGCACAGGAAATGGGTCGCAGATGAGCCGTAACTGTCGGGATACGGAACCATTGTGAATAAGGGCTTATGGCCGCGTCCCTGCTCTTCATTACGCACCTTGCAGGCAATAAGTTATTATATCGTTATTTATATTTCAGTACTGAAAATATTTTTATAGAGCAAAGCACGAGTATCCGAACGTTATTCTAAATCGTTTTCACATTAGAAAATAGCGTGTTTAAAAATTTGTATTTATACCTCTTCCTCTTAACATTCAACGGGCTTAAGGCATTTTAGTTATCTAATATTTTATAAAATAATTAGGTCAGCAGAGGATCCTTTTTTCGTACCGTTCGGATTTTTTTGCATTTTACCAATTTTATTTCACATTTTTCCTTTAGTTTAACATCATATTAATAGAATGTAGGCTAATGAAACTTAATTATTTAGTTGTCTACAGAAGTAGCGGACGCCCTCAACTACATTTACGTGAATCCGTTTTTTTACTGTATTTGATTTAAAAGCAATCCATAACCTTCCTCACTAAATGGACTAACCATGCTGAAAGAATTGTTTAAGTCAGACCAGTGTTTCCAGAGATTAGCCCGTTCAAACAAACAAACTCTTCAGCTTTATATTATTTGTATAGATGTATAGATTAAGCTCTATCCATAGGAAGTCGGCGTAGATAACTGATATAAGGCCGGACCGGCTTATTCGACTTGCCA
>LUGF01011880.1:47810-58378 GCA_001625245.1 Calycopis cecrops
GGGGTGAAATAGGGTGTTGAAGTTGATATGGATTTCGCGGTTCAAACCGCGTGGCACAGCTAGTTTAAAATACGACTATTTATTAATTATTCATTGGCTATCCACACGCTTTGCTGGAAATAAATCAATGCACAACGATAAAGAGACACAACTGAGAACTGTGAGTGCATAAACCTCAGCTGTGTTGCCATGCGATGTCGTTTTTTTCTGCTAAGTACAAAGCATTATGTAATTGTACATATCACAGAGTTTGCCGCGAAAACTCACACGCTTATCTAGAAAAGATGTTACGTCGTACACATACTAAACTTTATATTGTTTTATAATATTGTTGCGGATTAAGGAATTTTCTACAAGTTTCTAAAAGGTAGGTCTGGTAGGTCATCAGAAAAACACAAATATAATATAATAAAAACACAAATATTTGTGTTTCCCTGGTAGGTCTTTTCAATTTTCAGTGATTACCAGTTACCTTTAACATTTTAAGAAATACCTCAAGCTTGCGTGTTTCCCTATAGAAGTTGGTCCTCCTTAATTTCATCACAAATGTGTTCATTTTCGAAAGTAAAATATTTTTGCATTTTCGTCAGCCTCTCTAATCATACCACGTACCCCTATCTATAGGTAGATAGGTACGTGTAACACAACAGGTACCCGTATTACGAAAACAGCAAGTAGATAATAATGCTTAATCTAACAAACTAAAAAAAATATTTTCTTTTTTGTGATAAATGAAACTTCATTCAAAAGGCGATTTAAGAAAAATGTCAAGTAGCTCGAGGGATGGTCTTGTATGGCTTCTAAGGACTATTGATTTCCGTATCTTTTTGTTCCGAAAATAATTAATTAAGATATCCAAAGAATATATAACCTTATGAACTGTTATAAGCTCTTATGATCTTAACCAATGTCCTCTTAAAATATTTAGATAATATCTAATTAAACCGGAGCCATATAACTTACATTTTACTACTACTAAATGTTAATGTTCAATGCACGCAAGTCAAGTATAACTTAAATTATACTTGACTCGCGTGCATTGAACATAAAAAGAAAATTATAAAAAAATAATATTTCATGACAAATGTTCTGGTTGTGACACGTAAATAATGACTTGCATGAAAATCTAATATGTGGAGTGAGGATTTGTGACACATAATATATCTGAGAGGGTGATTTTTTATGTCATGAAGAGAAGAGACCTGCACATTTTTTACACCTCTACAGACAGCCGTTTGAGGGTAATAGAACTTTATGATAATTTCCTTCCTCTTTTTAAGACCTAGCTATTTTATACATAGCAGATATTGCCAATGGCGGCAAAATTATACATAGATACGTCCGGGCCAAGTTAATAATTATAATTTATTATAAATCTAGTCTCCTCTAACTGACGATGAGTCATGAGTAGTTTGATGGACATCGTGCGCACAATGGCTTAACACAATGACGTAGACATTCAGCCTTGATTGGTCCATTTCTTAAAATAGATACTCTTTTATGGATCCTCAGACTGCCAACCGACTGCTACTAAAACATAACTTTTTAGGGTTCCGTATCTCGAAAAGACAAAAGGATTATAGGATAACTTTGTCGTCTGTCTTTTAGCACGTCAGTCGAGATGTTTTTCTCGGAAACGCGTAAAAGGATCCAGCTGAAATTTATGTCATATACTAGATCTATCTCGTGATGCTTCGAAAAAATCATACTTACAATTAGAGCTATTTATGCACTGTATGAAATAGCACGTTTTCTAAAACCTATAGGGTACTTCGCGTTGACGTAGAATTGTGAAATTTGGCAAGAAGTAAGGACTTATTTATTGTATAAAAAGATTAAAGAGTTGGGGCCCTTCGCTGACTGTCGGCACCCATAAATATGCGCATAAATGTCTTTCCATAGCCCATCGGGAACTCACACACACGAAACGCATTAGTAGGTATAGTTGGCACTTTAAAGTGGCGTAGTGTGAACAACATGTTCCTTCTCGGTTGTAGACCCGTTGCCGCTGCAGTGCACCAATGACACGGCCTCTTCCGAACTAACCTGGACTTTGCTAAGTGGAGATTCAACGTAAAGAACGACGGAATTTAATAAGGTATTTTATAGTTGCTTTACAGGTTTTAATACGATAAAATGTTAATTAAAAGTACTAGCGAATGTACCTTTGCTCGACGTTTCGGCCGGGTTACACCGTGATCACGAGCCGACTTTATCGTCTTCAAAACTGTAAAGCAACTACAAATTATGTAACAAACGCGAAAGTGTCAAACAAGTATTATATAAAGTAGTATGTACATTCTTAAATGAAATACTTAGTTAAACTTAAAAATGTGTAATTTATTATTTTACAAGCGTCCGAGCAGTCGTTGCAACTTGCAATTCTGTATTTGTCCGAAACCTTCCAGTTGGCAACTACATCCGAACAAAGTTTCACCACAACCCAACCGGGTAAATGATGTACAAATGTTAAAGGCTTGGACATTTCTAGAATTCCGCGGTCCTCAAAAGGGAAACGGAATTAATTTGAATGGAAAATTGGCCAAGAAATAATAATCTTCAGTGCAAACACTGAAAACATCCCTAAAAATATAAATTACTGCAACTATATTACGAAAAATCAGTCAATTATATAATAATAATAATGCGCCCCGCGGTTTCACCCGCGTAAATGTCGATATCGTGGAAAATCATCCCATGGCATCTCATAGGAACATTTTTTCGGAATAAAAACTGTGTTACTCTAAGTTACCTACTAGTCTAAGTTGTGTGTGAAAATTCGTTCATCAAATTTCATGAAAATTCGTTCATCAGTCTTTGCGTGAAGGAGTAACAAACAAACAAACATACAAACTTTCGCATTTATAATATTAATAAGATACAACAAATCATCAAGACAAATATTTAAGAAACAAAAATCTGTCGTCAAATTCTTTACAAATGAAGTTATTATTTATTTATTGATGTGATGTTCTAGTAAAGACAAATTAAACAAGCCCACACACGATTGGTTAGCATGTAGTTTGTTTTTAATGCCTCTCGGTTTTATCAACCTTGTACCTAGTCTAGCCATAAGTTCTGTTGCAAATGACATTTATTACTTTTACAGTGGTCTCCATTAACTGCAATACAGTCCTTTAAACGTTGAGGCCAGTTATCAATAGAAGCACGCACTCTTTCTATGGGGAAATTCTTCACAGCCAATCGTATGGATTGTTTTCTCCAGAGACTCCAAATTATCATGGAGTAGTACTCTCTAAAACTGACCATAAGTTATAATCCAGCAGATTCAGATCGGGACTAGACGACACCCAGTCTTCAGCTCTGATGAAGTCCGAGACGCTCGCTTCGAACCAAGACTAGCGTAGATCGAGCCATATGACTCGGCGCCGAGTGTTGCTGGAAAAACCATACTTGGTCATTGAACATGGTGTTATTAAGGGGCTTAACTACTTTCTTGAGAATGGCGAATCTTGATACACTTGTGCTATGTTTTGATACCTTTTTCACAAAAATATGACTCCGTCATTCCTTCATAGCTAACAGCCCACTAAACCATCACTGAAATCTAATGATGCTTACGTTGCACTCTGTCGACTAATTAGGAAGCTTCCTTGGAGCTTTGAGCATAAATATGGTCATTTTGTTTGTAAAAATGTTGCTCAATTGTAAAAAAATTATCATCCGTAAACAAAATTTTTCTGTGATCTCCCTTTGCGTGCCGCTTCAGTAGTTGTTTCGATTTTACCACCCTATTTGTCTTTAATTTATCAGTTCAGAAATGACCAGTGCATATTTTCTTATAGGGTGCAAATTCTAAGTCATCTCATAAAATACGCGACATGGTTCTAGGTTGCTTGTTTCCTGAGATAAAATCTATTGCTTTCGGGCAGGATTTCTTAGAATTTTTGCTTTGATCACCTTTTCCGTACGAACGTTACGTGGACGTCCAGATCTTTCTCTGTCACAAACAGAGGAAGTCTCATTGTACCTATTAATAGCCCGGTACACAAATGTTTGACTAATACCAAGGGTATGGAGAGTTTTAAAAATTGCATTTGGCTCCATACCTACTTTGTGAAATGCAAGCACAGCGATTTTGTTCTCTTTATCACCCATCTCCATTTTAATATCGCAAAATATTGCAAAAAAAATGAGAAAACACAATGAACAATCGCATAAAAATTACATATTCCAAATTCAATTGTAATGGCCAGACTAAGTATATATAAAGAAACTACTATACTGTCGCGTTTCGTAGAGTTTGTGAGATTACGGTGAGGAGAGGAAGAATGTCTACAAAGGTAGCAATACATGTCTAAGGTTGTAGGTAGGCTCCAAATGTTTTTTTGCCTCCATAAACTATAAAAAATAAACGATTTCACATTTAGAAAAATAGAATAGAATACCGGTACGCTTTTGTGAGTATATTTTTGTTCCAGTGCCGCGGTATTATGAAATGAACGTCGATCCTCGTCGTCGATATAACTGCTGGCGACGCGGCGAACGTGGTCTATCTTTAATAAAAATCTATTGTGGCAAATAATAAAACGAAACTAAAATTAAAAATGTGTAAATAGACTAAAGAAAATTGTCGAGGTAATATAAAAATAATTACAATATTTTCAATTTCGAGTATTTCAAATTGATTAGCATAAACTACCTCACCTGTACCAAGAAACTTGAAATTTGCTACAAGGATGTAAATGAGAACTGAAAAATGATTTTTAGAAATTGAGCCCATAGAGGGGTGAAGTAGGAGGGTGTAGTTTTTATTAAACATTTTCATTTCTGGACTTGGAAGTATAAAAATAGGCATATAAGTTCTTGATTATATTTTTGAATATAATAATCGACTCGAGCGACTATTTTTATTTTTTAAGCCCAACGGATTGAAGTTAAAATTTAAAAAGATTCGTAAATCTGTAAGGCGATTTAACGGTTAAATATATGGTGATGGCTGTCAATCAAGAATATTTTTTTTAAGACATCATTGTAATTTTAAATGTTGAGATGGAACAGAACAGACGCAAAAGACATAAATTAGGTAGGTAAAAATTGCCTAAATATATTTATAATAATAATAATAATTGTTTATTTCAGACATAGTCGATATTGTGGTTAGTAACATAAAGCCTTATACTTACGGCTAGTAACAAAAACACTCAAAAAAATTATATAGGAGGCTCATTATTTTTGGCCGGCTTGTAGCCTCAGCCAGCGCCTCATCATGGGCGAGTCCCACCGGTCTGCCATTTATGGTTCTTGTACGTTTAAAATGTAAAGCGGAACCTTTAAATCTGATCAGACTACAGATGGAATCAGTAAATTATAAGACACCCAAGTCACTGTTTGAGTAGGTAATTAACAACTTGGGTCTTATCTTATTTTCCCAACAAACATTCCCAATTCCAGTTGGAGAAACTGATGCGTTTACAAACAGCATTGCAATTCGTACTCGTCTTGTTATTTATGATATTGGGCATTATTCTCAGAAGGTGGTACCTTAGCAACAGAGGTGAGATGACTAAACTACCGTTAAGCAATAAACGCCCGTCTACCTGCATGCGTCTTAGCAACACATTTGTGAATGGACTTAAAAGTTTTTTTTATTATTTTTTAAAGTGCATACACTTGTTTCAATTTACTTTTATTATTTAATTTTGGAAAATACTTAAAGCATGCGGAGACTATTGGATCACCAGAGGGTATTCAAGTGTATTGCCGCTTTGAGACTTTCTGGAATCTAGAGATTATACCTAACTAACACACGACACAAACTACTAGCCATATCTACTGTTATACAGATAAGACATTTTTTCTAAAAAAGAACAGGATCTCCTCAAAGTTGAATTTCTTCCAGAACGAGCCCCCCTCTCCTGATTTACGCATATCATCTGTTGCCAGCCCTAAGGCGTGTGCTAAGGCTAATCAATCATGCCCAGGCAAACTGCCCATACATCCCGTAATGAACTTCCATTGGAATATTTAAAGTGATATGACGAAAAATATTCACAAAAAAATTAAAATATATTTTTCAGTTTTTCTGACAAAGTAACTTTTTAAAAAGCTGTCGAAAGATAAATTATGAGGGGAAACAGTAGGGACACTCGCGAGTCGCGACTCTCACCCTCTCGCTGCGTCTCTTTACTTTTTGATAAGCACGGGGTCTTGTCGCTGACAGCGGCAGTACAATGCTTCGCATAAAATTTATCAAATACAAATACAATTTAGCAACGTTTTCAAAACCGCATTCGTATTTCTTACCCTTCTACGTAGACTACCTACTTTTGTTACCTCCTGATGTGTCTATTTTCATATTTTTAGACTCTTATTTAGATTTCTTTATAATCTGTATGTTGCTTGTCTGCGTAGTTTTTTTTCGGAGCAGACTAAATGCTGTGGATGCGAAGAGAAGTCCAATACAGCTTTACCGGAGTGCTAGTCAGGTTAGAGACTAGGCAGTAGGTTTGGGGTCTAAATGGGGACCTAAATATAAAATAAAAAAAAAAACCAAAGAATGGTATTTGTGAATGCAGATAAAATATACTTAGGAAGCCCTTCAAAATTTACGATCACTCAGTAGTGTTGTTACGAGCTGAGTGACGTTTTGACTGTTGTAATATTTCTAATAATTATTTCTGACATAGGCTATATTTTATTAAGATTGAAATAATAATAGATTGTATGCTTGGTAAAGCTAATACCTTTTTCTATTAGAATCGATAGGAGAATGTTGCAATGCTTCGCTACAGCCTTCACATTCCTTATGCAATATCGAGTTAAAAAAACAAATAAACAATACCGAATTAAAAAAATAACAAACAAATTTGGTTTTCTCTCAAATCTTTCCTATTTATAATATTTACTAAGACATAAATATTTTTGGGTTTTGTTAGATAATTATTTATTCATTATTCTCAGTCATTATTTTACTTATTCTTTAATTAATTCCTATTTAATTATTCTTTCACGGAAAATTATCAAACGGATTCATTGAAATTTGGTAGGTACACGTATAGAATGCAATCAGAAATAACATAAAATTCCTTTTTATCAAAAAGAAATAGTTTCCTTGGGATGAATTTTACGTAGGTAAAACAGCGGCGTACAGCTAGTGAACTATAAAACAACGGTACTATATGTTGGATAGATTTTATTACCACAATTGCAGTAATATATCTATCCAGTAGTAACAATTGATGGAGGTCGCCGGCGGCTGGGCAGATAATTTCTGTAATGAATATAAATGTACATTTCCATACAACCTTACTCCGGTCAGAGTCTTGAGGTTGTATGCTAATGTAGGATCTGTTTCTGGTATTGACTTCGTATTGCGTTTAACCTAGTATTCGAAGAATAAATTTTTCTCCGACTTAAAAAATGGTGGTTATATCTTCGACCTACTTATATGTATGTGATATATATTTTTGAAATTAGATATAATACCTAATTACAAAAATTATTGCACAAGGGCGGTCGGGTCACTGATAGTAAGTAACTACAGACTCATACAAACATCTGAGTAACCAGATTTAATGTAAATGTCTGGCCCGCTTTTTTGTGTGAGGCCGAGTGACTACACGGGAGATCAGGCCCCCTGTTGGGCCATTCGAACTCTCACTTAACGGATGAAGTACGAGAGCATAGGCTTGCAAATTTGAAATCACACACCAGCCCGAATGAACAGCTGTCGGTTATATAAGTGTGGTTCCACGGTCGTGCCGTCCCCATAAGGCTGCAATATTACTTTTATTTGATATTGTTATGCGTGTGTAATTAATTAATAATTTGTTTTTATTAATAATTATAACCAATACACAAGTACAGCCTTAATAATGAAAGGAAAAAATGTATTTTTGACATATAATTAAAATATAAACATTTTTAATTGTCCTTGTAACGTTTCGTAAAATTTTTATCGTAACAAATATTTACTTATTTCATATTTTGATTATAATTAAATCCGGTCACCGGTGCATGTATTTTTTAATGACAATAATGCTTGTTTTATTTGTGTAATTAATAATAATTATTGTGTCAAAAATTGTGTAGAAATGCTTTTGTGCGTAGAGGCGCGCGCATAAGGAGGTATGCGGCAGGCGGAAAGCGGAGGTGAGGGGTCCTTCGCCGATCCGCCATACGCTCGGCGTCGCCCTCGCGGTTCAGTCAGCGCCTAACCACGGAGGAATGAGTGTTGTTGTGCGGTCGATCTCACACGACCGCATCGTTATCCTAACATACACATAGCAGCCCTCCACACTACCGAGGGCGCTAGATTTTTTTTTAAATTCCGTACCCTTTTTTTTATTATTGTTTAGTCTACCTTAGCGAGACCGGCTCCGAACTTGACCTGTGATTGTTTGGCCGAACTGTTGTGCGCGTGTTGTGCTTTATCGATAATAATATAACCTATATGACTTCAAGGGCACCGTCGCTCGGACCTTGTGTTTTGAATGTAGTGTTGTAAAAGCTGTACCAGGGATTCTAGCCTGTTACTTGTAATTTTAAGTGGGCGTATTCGAAAGTTTGAAAATCGATCGGGTGACGTGTGTGCGTGGGATTGCGTTTACGTAATCTTTGTTTACCTTGGGAATATGCACTGTACCCGTTGTGTCATGATAGTACTCCATCATTGACAACTTTCAAAATAAGCCGGAATCTTCAAGGTAAGTTTGTGTCATCGCTTCTCGATTTGTTTAAGTTATTTTCGTTAACTTTTGCATTCTTGTATCTTTTACATTTTTGTGTTACATATTCTGCATGTTTTATAATTGTTGGCAATTGAATTTTATTGAATATATTAATTAATTAATACAAATGTTATTTTTCCTTTTTGTTTATATTTTCTAAAATACAGCATATGTTTAAATATTATTATTATTAACTTTAAAAAATAAAAGCTATAACATAAAAATCGTACTTTAAAATAATTAACAATAAATACATTTTATGTAGGTATGTTTGATGTTCTTCTACGCAAAAAATATGTAACGGTGGGGATTAAAATTTACATAAATACATCTGGAATAAAATAAAAATACTTTTTCCGAAAATAAAACTGACGAATTTTACGCAGATGAAACCACTGGTAGGGGTCGTTAACTAGGTACATAAATTTTTTACAAATATCTACTATTCATTCATAACATTGATCACATGTTACTTATCTGCAAAATTATATGCAGTTTATTTACCGCGATAAAATGTAATTATGGTAAAATATGCAAAAGCATTTTTATATTTCACGATCACGTCTCACGTAGCGGTGGGCTCGTGATTGATTACCAGCAGTCGGGCTGATATTTGCAACTAATTATGTTAATTATCACGAATATTCTTATTTCCTTACTTTTGCTCGAGTTATTGAGGAAAAGTGAGTAAATAAGTATAGGTGACACAAATATGCACAATTTATAAAAGAATTTAAATAATTGTAATAGCTTGTAATGTAAATAAAGTAATAATATGTAAATATAAGAATAAAATAATTTATTTAATGTCTTAATTCACAACTTTACTGGTACTTTTACTTTTAAGTCTAGTTTTGCATTTAGATTAATTTAGCACGGTACTTCTTTAGTTTTATTTTTTAATTCAGTCACGTTAAAAATATAGATATGACCATACCATTTTAGATTAGTATTACTTTATAAGGATATTGTGTACAGATTATTTCCAGCTTTCATCTTTAAAGAGAAAAGGAGGTGTAGAATCACTGGCGACTTATCCTTTCACTTAGTCCTTTTTTTTTGTTTGTTTGAACCCGCTAATGTCCGGAACTACTGGTCCGATTTGAAAAATTATTTCAGTATTAGTTAGTCCATTTAGCAAGGAAGGCTTATAGACTTTTTAACCGACTGCGGTAAAAATGGATTCCCGTAAACGAAGTTGCGAAGGCGTCCGCTATTAATAATAAAGACTCAGACTCGTATAAAGCCTATATAAGTTTATCAGCTGATGCAGTTAACATTAGAGATAGGGGATCGACCGTCTTAACGTTGCATCAGCTTTGGATTCGCTCATAAGGAAATTAGCGAGATTAGTTCATAAACAAATTAGGTAATGGGTTATGACATCATGCCTTAGAACACCAGATATTAGACAACCAGTAGCCTCTTCTTAGGGCGGCAAAAATAAAAAATCAATTGTAATAAAATTATAGCCCATATTACTTCCTGGTACTTAATTTTTATTACTGAAATAATGGTTGAAATCAGACTAGCAGTTGTTTGAGCCTATTCGATATAAACAAAAATAAATCTTTGCTCTTAATAACAATGGGTATTAATATAGATAAAATTGTTTTGATGATTGTGACCGATATAGATTACTTGGTTAGGTTATAAGAGATAAGGCACAAACGTGGCTCACAACTCACAAATGAAATGGAAAAGGTATCCGTATTTCTACATTATTGAAATTTCTGCGCACGCCGATCGAGCATCATAATGATGATCATAATATTTATCATATTATAATTCTATTTCTTCACCACGTTACTAAGTATCTGAGACACTTTTGAGGCCACTTCGTTACATCGCCATCGCTTATCGCGTTAGCGAATA
>LUGF01011880.1:64666-94306 GCA_001625245.1 Calycopis cecrops
GCCGTTTCGGAGGAGTATGGCAACGAAAACTGTGACACGAGAATTTTATATATTAGATTATGGATTAATAATATGGATCGTAAAAAAATCTCTACTACAATTTGTAGCAAAAAAACCAGATATAATAAATATCTGCGATCTCACAATATAAATATAGGTGACGTAATCTATACATATACTGTATATACATAATCTATATATATTGTATGATAAGAAAAGATATAATACGAGGTCAGAGATTATCTGATTTACATTTGTATTCAAATACATGACTCACATTCTGTAAATATTAATAATAATTTATTTTATGTAATTTATTAAATGAATGCCTATTGAAACGACATAGTTAGGACCACGTCAAATTATTATTACCTTGACTGGAAATATAAAGCTGGCTTCTCACTGCGCGTGCTACTACGCGCCGCGCCGCTTCACGCGCAAGGACGCGCCACGCGACATACCGCGCCACCCAACGGAAACTGGCGCGGCGCGGCGCGTACCGTTGGTTGGTGGATGAATGTGTGTATATATGCATATAATATGTATCGATCGCCTACACTCGCGAGCCAGCGCCGCGCCTTTGAAGTTACCGACTTTTGGCGGATAGGTCGCGCCGCGCCGCGCCTGCCCGCGCCGCGCCGCGCCTAGCTCTTCACACTGCGCGGGGCGCGTGGGGGTGCGGCGCGGCGCGGGCTAACAAGCGCAGTGAGAAGCCAGCTTTACTTGCTGAGCCTCTCGGTTGTCTTAACGGGGAAGAAAGGCAAAAAATAACCAATAATCCTTTCTTAACGAATGCCTAGAGAGAAAAGAAATTGTCTGTAAACAAATTTTCTGATTGGCACAGTAGTTACCAATCAGAAAATACGATCACTCAGTCGGTGAGTTGTGACTTAGAACATGTTATTTTCTTTATTTAGATAGAATTAAATGTACATTTTGTATAGGACTATAAAGGCAACTGGATTTGAACAAGGATCAGCTAAAGTCATTAGTGCAGTGTCGCGTAAACAGACAATGTTTGCAAACAGACAAGTTAGGTACAGAAGTGATATAACCGTGACTCAGAATGATGCCATCACGTTGTGTTTACAATGAAAACTCATAGAATATTAATCAGATAGTTTTGCATCTACTTTATTTTGTCTGATGAAATGACGAGGTAACCGTCTGCTGTAAAATGGCGGCGATCATCAATTTAGATATATATTTTATATGTATGCAACGCGAATGGGGTAGCTCGCATAAAAACTTAGTTCGTCCATAAGGAATTCATAACATTTTGCTCATATATACTTGGTAAAACAACCTTTAAGTTTTGTTAAGTTATAATGTTTGGGTCCACTTGTTTCGCTTCTTATTTCTTACACAATTGTGAAATAATGTTCTATATTTATTAAGATCTATTAAAACTTTATATAGTTAAGTACTTATTTTGAGTTGATACACAATATATCAGACAGATCTTTGGCAAAAATTAAATCTAGATAGACTTTCGCCTACGTAATTATCGTCGCAGTTGGAAACACGGATCAGTTGCGAATTAACATATGAAAGCTGAAGCGTGCGTGGTATAAATCAGTTTATGGCACGGCCTTCCGAAAGTTGGTTGTAAAAGCGTGGAACATACAAATCAAGCATTACCATTACAACCGCTCCTTTATTTGAATAAGAATATTCATTGCACTCTACTACTATACATTAATTATGTCCTCCTGGTCGAGTTTTGCTATCTTCGCAAGACATATTATAGTGTACAAGTTAGTGTATGCGCCAAGTGCTCTCTCTATTTCTACACTCCCCTATTCCGACGGTACGGCAGTCCGTCATGACTGGAGAGAAACAGGCTTAAAAGAACTCGAATATATGAAGGTATCTACGATCGTAAACGTATTTTCATCTGGCATACGGGCTTCGGCCCACCACTCGTTTCCTCCGCTGCTAGTTCTGTGTCGCCAGGATCGACAGCGGCAACCACATTTTACCGTTTGATATGATCGCAGGAAGCCCGAGGGAAAAGCTAAATCTGTCTTTTGAGACATGTCGGACCTCCTACTTTCTTCTGATTAAATTCGTTGCGGGTCAAAACCCGCAACGAATTTAATCAGAAGAAAGTAGGAGGAGTAGGAAGTATTTATCTGGCGTAGCGATTGATTTGCAATTTTGGAGCTAGGAAAAACTTGTCCTGCAGAGGGTAGATTTTGTCACAGTGAACCATAAAATCATGTGAAACGAAGACAAAAATACTATTTTTGTTGTATCTCGAAACGAAACACGCGACGTCAATTTCACGATGCTTTACCTTTTACCTTACGTCCTTTACAAGTGTATGTGGGACTTGAATTAAAAGTAGTGAAGTAACTATATTAGTTATATTACAAAGTTTTAAACAATCCCGTCAGCGACTAGTGGCTCGGCTAATGTGTTGAACGTGGAGCCTACTTATCTTCGTCGCGCGTTAGCACTCTCAGGGGAGGACAATGTGCTCCCCTACATTTCCACATACATGTAATGAGGAAAAAGAAAAGCATTCCCGTCAAACTTTATTAAAACGACATGAGGGTAGGCGAGCGCTTTCATATTTAATTATGTAACGCGACCACTGAAGTTTAGGGTTAGTTAGCCCCAAAATAGATTACAGAAACTCTTTCTACATGTACACGCACATCTACAGGTACGGGTATTATCTGTGTCGGGTTTACCACAAAAGTAGCAATTGCCACTGGCCTCGCTCTTATAGAGGACCCGTTATAAAGGTCTACATGGCCTACAGCAATCTGTGACCTAATTACTGACAATGATAGCTAAATAAAGTCTCTCGCATATAAATTGCCACAGTCTCCGCAATAGTTTAATCTGCCACTGGCTGTTATCAAATAAATGATTCTAATTTCTAGGACATGCAATTAAAGTACTATTTTAATCGATGTATTTACTTCGACTCTCGACGTTTCGGCCGTAATGCAACGGCCGCATTATGGCCGAAACGTCGAGAGACGAGGTAAATATTTCGAATAAAATAGTACGCGATTAAGTCCCGTTTACAGTATATAAATATGAATACAATACATGAAGCTTAAAACAATTTATGAAATAAAAGATTCACATTCCTAAATCTATTATACTCTTCACATGGTCCCATGGAATCGAATAAACGAGTTTACCGGCGAAAAATGCTATTAGTTAATGTTAAAAATATAAATACATGAAAGCATTATTTAATTTTTATCACGATTCCATGACACAACACACATTTAACTAATTATAAAAAGACATTGAACTTTGTTATTTCATTTTGTGCTCGCATTTCTGCTTTTCCGCCCGCATATTATTCACCGAATAAAAGTCATGTACATTCAGCATACAGTTTTTAGTTTTTTTTTTTAATAAAAAGCAGATTAAATTCAGTAATTTTGCTGCAGTAATGCATTTGGAGCAGTGTTGTTAGGGATATTATGATACGTATTTAATACATACCTAAGTATATGTTTTACAATTATGGTTGAACGTCATATATTATGGCTTATGGTGGTGAGAGACTTACTTTACCACCAGTCTACATTTGGAGTCTGTCAGGTAGGGACAGGACTGGGGGTCCTACCTTCCGTAGGATCAGAAAGGGAAGATAAATCCACCACGAGACAAGAGATGTGCGTACTAAATATATCGAAGGGTTGGAAGCCACAAGAATAACCTATCAACTGTACATATAATTAAAACTCCAGGAATATCTCCTATATGCTAAGTTTAACATGAGTCTAATCTGAGTTCATATTTACAGAAGAGTGTCTACTGTCTAATATCATTGCTGAATTACAATCGAATCTGGCCAGAGCGGGCGAGTGGTAACTTGCGCTTACATAGAGCCTATTGGTATGATCTGACAGCTGTCCTGTCGGAATATGGCAAAACAAAAATACATACCTACATAAACTCTAATCTTTAGTATTGTATATCTGTAGTCACCTAAAACTATTATCTTCTCTATTATTTATTTCGTTTGCATTAAAAATAAAATGAATATAAAATGACTACCTACATAACAGATGAAAGGTAACTAATAAATAATATATAATAATAAATATACAGAATATATACATATTTATCATTAGATAATAAGCTTAGTTAAGATTTGGAAGTTATAAGCATTAGAAAAAATACTTTCACTTTCCTTGTTTGCAAGTTACCCGTTGCTTAGTCGCAGAAAAACTTGGAGGAAGTGAGCATCGGGACTCGCAATTTACTTGCTGACTGAAAACAAGTCTACAGAGTTTTGTAATGATATCTGTAATCAGGCTTCATCCGTCCACTGTTGAATTACAGTGTTTTTTTTAATAATTTACGTCAAGACGGAAAATTTCCTGGAACTCGATCCAAGTTGTAACGACTATTATACCAGCATCCGCCCGCAGCTTCGCCCGTGGATTTCGGACTTCAGAAATGGAGTTATTATACCTATAAACCTTCCTCTTGAATCACCTTATCTATTAAAAAACCTCATGAAATTCTGTTGCGTAACTTTAAAGATATAAGCATACAGACACACGGACGGCGGAAAGCGACTTTGTTTTATATTATGTAGTGATAGAGATTGTAATGCCCTGTTCCAATTTTCCACACTTGGTCTACATGGTAAATCTCATTTTGTTTTCGACATACGTGACTCATTGCTACTTTATCGTTAACTAGCAGCGATCCGCGGTTTTATCCTCATTACCCTCGTAATTAGCTTTCGTAGCTTGGTGGTAGATGGCTTATAGCCTATCTCAATACATGAGCCTACACACGGAATTAAATTTCAAGTCGATTTGTCAGTTCCGAACCAGTTCTAATTCGTATACAATAATCTATACATATAATAAAATCGTAAGAAATTCAAAACTGTACATTGAATTATTGAGACGTGATCTACAATCGATATCGAAGCCAAAAATATAGTTTTTAGAATTTTTATCTGTTTGTCAATTTGTCTGTAGGTATGTCCGGGCTAAACTCAAAAAATACCGAATGGATTTACTTCAAATTCTGTATGAATATTACTAAAAGGTCGGGTCAACATAGTTACATATTAGCTCGATATTTCGGATCGAAAGTAATGCGTGTGAAACCGCGGGGCGCAGCTAGTATGTACAATTTGTACATATAAATCATTACGACTTCCGCAAAATGTAATATAATAGTAGTTTATGCAACTGTCATATAATGAAGGGTATTAAAACACGAGTGGATTTTTTGAAACGAGCGAAAGCGAGTTTCAAAATAGTTAACAAGTGTTTTAATACCCGTGTTATATGCAGTTGCATACACTACTTTATCTTCACTAATAATAACAATAATAATAAGTTATTTATTTCTTTGAGCAAAACTTAAATGCCTAATACAATGTTTGGAGAAAACCCTTTAAGTAAATAAATACCTGTAGTGGGAGTCTCCGCTCTTCCACAGGACACAAACACTTGATTAAGTTATGGTACAAACATTAAGATTATCTTAATAACACTAATTGTCCACACCGGTATAAACACTAAAACTTGCTAAAACATATTCAAGTTGTTATACTTAATATTAAACACAAAACTTTGTTGTTTACTCTAATACAATATATCAATATTTTGTAATATTTAACTTTACAGTATCTCGTCTGTTCAACTTTTATATAATAATATGTATTTATTTTATAATATTAATTCTAAAACTATTTGATTTTCGCTAATACTGACTAATAGAATTATCTAATCAATTAATAAAACATTGTGCAGTGCAGTGAATTTGTCGCCATCAAAATCTAACCAATGAGAGCGCAGCTGCAGCACAAGCTGGGCCAATCAGGAGCGAGTGCGCGCTGTTAAAGATTTTGACATACGTCTCTCTCACCATTTTTCTCTCCCTCTCACTCTCACACAGTGTTATAATGAGATTTTACGATATCGATTTGGATATTATAACATCATGTCAAATTGCTTAAATTGAGTTTTTTGTTGTCTGAGCTATAACAGTAGTCATTATAAGTCAAGTATTGGTAACATAAGTAGAATGTTACAACATTAGTGTAGATAAAACTATTGACGCATGCAATATTACTTCTAGCTCCATTAAATCGGCATTACCATATAATTATACCAACAGTTGTTGTACTGCTATACTTGTTATTTGTACGAGTGTTCATTTGAACTTAATATAATTAAACTGTCATATTGAAATGATAGCCGGAGATCGAGGTCAGTGGCGTGCTATGGGAGAGGTCTACGTCCAACAGTGGACTGCAATAGGCTGATGATGATGATTGTTGTGAAACTTTTATTTCGCTTATTGTCGTGTTAGAGGACTTGGGTCTTTAGGTAAATTAGAAACTCACATTTTGTACTGCATGACGCACAACAATTGTAGTTACTCTTATATGCGTCCTACGTATTCGTAGGACTCATAGTTTAGTCATTTCTCAAAATAAACCGTTAGGTACTTGTTGTTGGGTGTTAGCAAATTTAAAGTGATCAGATAAGACCTCGACAAAATAATGAGCAAGTGAACAAAATGTCGTCGTTTTGAGCACATGGTTCAAAATCACAGTTTCAGAAGAGCCAAACACGCTAGCCAAAGACCAAATATTAAACAAACTAAGCGGCACCACCCGCTAACAACAACCAAAAAAGGTCGTGGCTTCCGATAAGCGCCAATATTAGTTTAGCACTTGTGACGTCGTCACCAAAATCTAACAAGAACTATACAATATACCTACATGTTTCGTCTTTATTATAGCATGTATTTTCGAAGATACACTTCAAAAATCAAAATATTCTTGCATGTGGGAGAACAAACCGCTTCGTTACGTAACGTGCTATGGCGCCATTCTGTCTGGATTCCATTAAATTATTTCAACTTAGATTAGTTTTAGTTATCACCTCTGTTCGGCGTCCCGATATTCACTTTTTAAAATTATCCATAGTAGGTACATTGAATGTGTTATAATATAATATGATAGTAATAATAAAATAAGTGGACTTTCACACTAGGTTAGCCTAGCCCCGTACTAAGTCCTAACAGTAGGACTGTAAGGTATGGTGTTAAGGGTAATAGACAACGGAACGAAAAATATAAAGAAGTACATATAATACCTAGATAAACATCTATGACCTAGGCAGGATTCGAACCCGCGACATCTGGTGCAACACGCTTGGCGTTCCCGACTATTTCATTATATCATTAAGTAAATTGCTTTTAAATCCAACTAAGCGTAATTTAAATTAGAGAAATTGTGGGTAGTTTTGTTACACGTCAAATATGAATAAGTTTCGCGTCGTGATCTCGGTGTCGGGTTACAGCAAATGGGGTCGAGGTGAGACTGATTACTTTCATTAACGCATGACTTGCTGAGACCTATGCGAAGGAGCTAACGTATTATGTTGCCGCAATCTAATCCAAGTATAAGTGTATGCGAATCGTGGAGAAATAGATATTTCTAGATCGTAGCGAAAACTGCATAAAGGTACTATTATGTTGCTATCAGCAATTTTGTCATCTGTTTTTTAGTTCGTTTGAAGTGAAAGTTCTTAGAATAGTTTCGATGTGAAACTAGACGAGACAGAAATCACGACAATGAAGATGATATACAATCATATCTTTTTCTGGGTTAAAAACGAACTATTACATTTATTGAATCGAATGCCTCTAAAATGGGGATTGCACGACGACAATGCCAGCTAGCAGATAATAATAATTATTATAAATTTACGATTTTATTATACTTGAAAGATCAAGTCATAATCGATTAGGGACGTAAAAAAGTTTTTTTAAATATATTATTATTGCAGGTTTATCTTTATACTGTGTTCATCTTATACATAATTATGTTAAAACAATCAATATATTTATAGTGACGAAATAATAATTCTGAATGTGAAATTAAACGATTTTAAACTGTGTCTGTTAACTAAAGTAAAAATATAAAATAAAGACTACATTAAACATAACAACTATCGAAACGATTTATATTATGTGTATTCGAGTATTTTGTTTCTTTATCAAATTCACAATGTACGGTCTACAGCTTAGTTATATAAAACTGTCAAATTCATAAAGTATTAATAACGTTCTTAAATTAAATTTCGAATTGAGAATAGGCATAGACTATAGAACAAATAACCGCGAATAAACACATCAGCGGCGACGCATGTTGACGCGTAGAGTAGTAGACCGGAACTACCTGTGCAGCCAAGCGCTTCATCAAGGTCACCAGCGCCTTATTTACTACACATGTAATTTTAATTGCTCCGCTAATTGTACGGAAAACGTCGTCGTGTTCGAAATTTAAAAAGGGTTTTTTTTTTAATTTCGAACCCCTATGTAGATATGCAAACGTGTACGATAAAGACTTTTTGTGCGAATTTTTTTTGGCGATTCGACTACTTAATCGATTTTCGAGTCACACTTCAACCAGCAGTCGGAAATTATTGTTAATTATCGAAGTCCAAATTAATAAGCCTTTGGATGACGAGCAAGGCCTATAGACTTTAGCAAAATTATTATGCAAACCTGTCGTCCTTCTTCTTTACTCCTTTTCATTGGACCACTTACTAACTGTACGAAAAGCGACAGCATAGCGGCTACTTTGCGGCGGTATTGTGTGAGTATCCGTCATACCTGACACTTCTACCTCTTCCTAAAGTATTCCTAAGCAAGGTGTAAATATAATATAAACCAGTAAAATAATATAAATTATTATTATTACCACTATTAAAAAATAAAATAAAATTACCAAATAATATTGACTACAGCGATGATGCTTCTGTTTCTTCCACCAATTCCTTATAAAAATATTCAATTTCATTTGTGTTTTACGGTCCTTTTTGTTTGAATGTGGCACGTCGTTTATCATGAATAATCTAGAAAGACGTAGACAGTTACACAAAGAAGCAATGACTAGCGATTTGGGAATAAGGTTTTGGGTCAGGTACATGTATAGACAAGTTACTTTCATATGTAATACTAATTTCAAATGTAAAACTCTTTCAAACATTACATAATATACACTCTGTACTCGTTTAAATAAAAAAACTGCAAGTCTCGGTTAACGTGGCAGTAACCAAAACAAAGTTGGCATCATATTTTTCTATTCCTTTTGCTATTATACGGTAATAAAAGTATTTATTGTTATCTGTGGAACCTTTCACGTTCGAGATGTGAAAGCGGTGTTTTGTCGGTTAACTTGTAAACCGATTCCGGCCCGGCTGCACCTAGAGACAACCAGCGACCATGACGGCACAAACAAGATAGGCGATAAAGACGTTAAGTTTGCACTATAAACAATGTTTTGTTTGTAGTTGTTTCATTTATTAGCCGGTTGTTGTGTCGTGCTATCTGGCTGCTGTCATAATATTACTGAACGAAGAGGAATTTGCAAGAGGTAGTGCCACACTGCATGCTTGCATGCAGTCGAATTGGGCCGGCACGACCGGGGAGGTACCTCTCGCTTACAGGAGACTGGCGTAAAGTGACAGCTGTGCTGTCGCGTTTCGTGCGGTGTGTAAGTAGCCGGTGGCCCATGGAGGTGGGAGCAGAAAGGAGGGCAACGCATCTGTATAGCCTCTATGCGGATGTTTGTGGGCGTCGGTAGTCATGAAAATGGCTCCGGCTGCTCGTTTGCCCTCCTATATCATTAAAAAAAAAAAAAACGAAGTATGTGGTAATCCTACTAATATTATAAATGCGAAAGTTTGTTTGTTTGTTTGTTTGTTTGTTACTCCTTCACGCAAAAACTGATGAACCGATTTTCATGAAATTTGGCACGCACATAGAGGGTAACAAGGATTAACACAGGATATTTTTTATACCGAAAAAATGCTCCTATGGGATCTCATGGGATGATTTTCTATTTTCCACTGGATCGAAATTTACGCGGGTGAAACCGCGAGTCGCAGCTACGTAATACATATCTAAATAAAACACTAATCATGATTATTTTGAGATGTAATATATGTACACTCGATATACTGTCCTGCGTACGTACTGCGTGTATGTATAGTGTATACCTCATAGAGTTATATGTTTTTAGTGCGAAGAATAACAGGTCAGATCACGTGAATTATTGAGTTTTATTTATAGCATAATGGGCAAGTAGTCGTAGTCATTGTCATGCCGCCACTCCCATACATATCCTCAGAGGTTATACAGATGCTTTGCCCTCCTTCTTGCTCCACCAACCAATCTATAGTTCATCTCATGGTTGTATCTAACAACCATCGACCATGGTGGCACAAACAAGATGCGATAAAGACATTATGTTTGCACTATAAACAACGACTTATTTGTCTAAACAATATTTTTTGTCGTCGCGCGTCGTTTCATTTAGGTCTGTGATATATTTTTAGTGCAAAGAGCAAACGAAAGGTCAGATCACGTGAATTATTCAGTTTTTGAAGTCACATTTCTTTACGCGCGCTTGATTTGGGTTTACTCCTTCGAGAGCGTTACAAAAATGAGTTGATCGGGCGAGGTCCACGGAATATGTCATTCAAATTCAAAATTCTAATTCGATCTAAGTGAAACTTTTTTTGTATTTAAAAAATAAATATCATATGACATGTTATGTCATTGTAACTATGGTAATGAATTTGTGTATTAAATCAATAATTAAGTATTAGTTCAGTTGTGTGATCTAAAGCACACACATTTTTTTAGGCAAGCAGTTGTAGCCATTTTTGTGACTACCGACGCCTATAGATATATCTAATATATAAATAAATCAATATAATTTAAAGGTTAATAGATAAACTGCATTAAGAACACACACAGATTTCGTCACTTATTCTTCTTCGGTTGGGTCATTCGGAACCGTAAGAAACTGAACGAAAGCACAGCCGTCTTTTATTTTAATTTAAATTTTTTGAGTTGTTCTATCCCAGGCATTTATAATTCAAGATGGATACTTGTAGATACTATCATGGTCGGCATCGTTATCAACATAACAATCAACGGCAGCATCAGAGCATTGTTAGATATTTCTCTATCAATGAGAGTCCAGCTGTGGACATCCTCAGACTGATGATGATGCTGGTGATGATGATGATGATGATGATGATGATGATGATGATGATGATGATGATGATGATGATGATGATGATGATGAGAGAGCCCCGACCTGGGACGGCCGAGAGCGCTCATTCGAGACCGGCTTTAAATAATAAAAAAAAAGCGTACGTTATTGTATAATAATGATGTTAGTGCAAAAAATATGTAAAGTGAAATTGTTCAAGTCATTGATGTAAACTTGCGTAATAACACGCGATCTCACAACTTAACTTGTTACAAGTTTATTTGCAAGTATTCGAAATGGAAGTTTATCACAGAAAACGTATGATATATCTATGTCATGTAGTAGAATACATCAAAGGTACATATTTTGTTTTTTAATAGTGTCTGTTTCTCTTCATATTTTTAGCTAGATTTAGACTCACTAAGTTGAGTTAAAAAGAGGAAGACGTAACAGTATTGTACTACTTATAACCCTTGAGGACTTTTGGGACGCTTCAACTTCGTTATGGTAAACTAGTCTTTTTGTAAGTTTAAAGTAATACTGACCAAGAGAAAAAAACTTACGATATAAGACGGTCAAATTCTTGGGAAAGTTCATATTCCAGACGACCTAATGTCGTAAAAGATTTTTAACAAAATATATAACCCAACACTCTTGCATAAATCTTCCAAATCTTTTCAATTTCACTTTTTAGTCAAAATAATGACAAACTACGCAATCAAAGTTGCGTTATGTCTACTAAAAAACTTACAAATAACCTTGTAAATTCCATCTCGTCGTAAGATAAGATTTATCTCAACGGATTTTTTGTCATAATCTAAAGTTTTAAGTGAAGTGTGAAAGAAATGAGTTGATTCTTATGACAGTCGCGTGACTGCACCGCAGCCAGATTTCTCTAGACTTTATAAAAAATACAAGATCGTTTCTAATCGCGGATATTACGCGATGAATGCCGAAATATTTTTTGCGATAGCTCCAGGTTGTACCAAGGAGAAAATGTTCAACAGACATGCAACTTGTGTAAACGCCTTAGGCCTGTTTTTATACTTTTATTTTTGTAATTTGACGTACGTTTTCTGGTCGGCTGACGGCTAACCGTATGTGGCTTTTGCGGATGGAACTGACCTTCATCATCAACATCATCTTCCCCTGCCGGTCCACTGCTGGATATAGGCTTCCTTCAATGAGCACCACAACCGATCTCCTCTACATCCATCGCGTCTGGCCTTATCCTATTATCCTATTAATATTATAAAAACGAAAGTTTGTTTGTTTTTTGTTTGTTTGTTTGTTACTTCTTCACGTAAAAACTGCTGAACCGATTTTCATAAAATTTGGCACACACATAGAGAGTAACTTGGATTAACACAGTATAGTTTTTATCCAGAAAAAATGCTCCTATGGGATGCCATGGGATGATTTTCCACGGGATCGAAATTTACGCGGGTGAAACCGCGGGGAGCAGCTAGTATTCAATAAATGCAATGTTATCTTTTTTATAGTATAAAAGGGCAAACGAGAAATCGGAGACATTTTCATGACCGACGCCCATAGACATTATAGAGGTTATACAGATGACTTGCCCTCTTTCTTCCTCCAACCCCCATGGGACACCGGCTACCTTCAGATATAATCTATTATTATCCCCATATAAAGTGTTATATTTAGCTACTGGTTCGTGATAAACAGATTTCAGATGCTCACCGCAGCGCGCGGTCGCCTTTCACGGAGGTAAATCTGAATTTTAATGTTTGCTGGTAAAAATGTGTATTTTAACTCTTGCGGTTTGTGTACAGTAAAAATATCGCGAGTTAATGCATCGCCACCGCGCGATATTAAATATTGTTAATTTTTTCGAAGCTTAAATTGTGCTATCCAAAAGTGGATAGTCTATAAAAAAGTTATTAAAGTTAGTTGTTTAATTTGAGGATTAATTAAACTATCCAATTATGTTATGTCTGTCCTCAGATACAAAGACGATTCTCGTTTCTTCATTTTTTTAAACGTATCCATGACTCGCAAACGATAACCCTTTAGTGGTTTAGTAGGTATTCTGTGCCATTCTGGCGTTGCGACTCCGATAATCGTCGAGCATCCGAGCTCGGTATGCGTCAACGCATTCCAAACCCAAAAACTGTCTATTTATCTTCGGTGTCACAATACATCCAGCGGCGAAACCCAAAACCCTACATTTAAGCAATTCTAAATTCCTACGGGAATAAAAGGTTACTTTTGACATTTGCATCAGGAGCAAGTTGGTTTGCTCTAAAGCTCTGCCCACATCGCAAAACAACCTTCGGCGACAATATCACCTGTGGGCGAGCTGTTGACATTTATCATCGATCTGCGGTGTCTCGTCTACTTTCTCCGCTATAATAAGGTTTGGAGAGGTTTGTGTTTCATTACGCTAATCGCCAGTGGGAGGAAGCCGTTGTAGTAAAATACCCAAATGTGAACGACGCCTTCTACTCACGAATAAAGACTGCGCTTTTTACAACTACTGTTGTTTTTTGTTGCTAAATCATGTGCGATAGTTAGTGGCTTTAATAATGTATCGAATTCTAATACAGATAGATAGATATCTTCTCTATATAATTTAAGATTCTTGATAGATAATTTAAGATTCATGTAATGAGCTATTAAACTGCTATGGTAGTTGTATTGTGTGTACGTGTGTTGTGTGTCTATATCAAAATACCATATACTATCAAAATACGGAATACAAAATATAATGCCATATAAGAAGATTTATTTGTTCGTTATTGTTCGTACGTTCTTTCCATTAACTTATAAGCATTAGCAATTTTCCATTTCCTTCAAGGAACGCTACAGCCTCAACTTACACAACTTACAGGACAATGTGTCTTTGTAACATTAGTGTACAATCGTATGAGAATAAACTTACAACGAAGAATTACACTCTGCACAATATAGTCACGTAGCCTCAACTTATTTGCCGGGCATTATAACATCCTAGCTGCATTTCCTGTTCTTCAAAGGTACGTGCTCGCAACACGCATGCAAGAGGAAATTTTGTCTTTGACCGACTTCATAAAGAAGGAGCTAGTGTGATCAACGGAGTAAACTCTGTTTTATGGTTTTATATCAGAAATCTGTACTTAACAAACTCTAATATGTTGTAAAAATTACAATCTACATATTGCTTCATGTACGGTGCATTTCGATGATTTATTTAATAACTAGCTGCGCCCCGGGGTTTAACCCGCGTAAATTTCGATCCCGTCGAAAATAGAAAATCCTCCTATAGGATTTTTTTTTCGGGATAAAAACTATCCTTTGTATTAATCCAAGTTATCTTCTCCATTTTACCACCTCGTTTACCTAAATTCTATAATAATACCTAAATTTCGTCAAAATCGGTTCAGAGTGAAGGAGTAACAAACAAACAAACATACACACTTTCGCATTTATAATATTAGTAGGACTTTTATGTTTAAAATTAATTAATTTAAATAAAATGCTTAAAAATGGATGCAATCTACATGATTGAAGCTTATTTGTGAAGATTCCATTTTGTTTCGGAGGCATTTCGGGATGGCGGCGAGGTTGCGATAAAATGGGATTATGCGTCTAACTGATGTCGAGGGGTGTACTTATTGTGGTCAGCACTGCGAACGAAAATATTATAAGACATTACCATGAAAGAAAAATGAAACCATAACAGGATTACGTTGTGTTGATGCTCCTTCCCCAGACCAAAGAGATGAAATGTTATTGATATTACTGCAGTGCTAATAGATATTATTTAATCTCATAATAGGGTATTTGACAATTTTTTGATTTTTTTTATTTCATACTTTATGACTTGTTAAACACGTTACATAAATATTTCCAGAAAATAAGCAGTATTAACAACAAAAAATAATTTGAGTTATTACACTCGCGCCTAAAACAGTGCAAACTGTCATGGCGGCTCAATATGAGTAGATTGACGTGAAACGCAAGTAAATAAAGTGTCTAGGCAAACACTAGGCAATTCGGTTAGAGTTTACTTGCCGGTGACGTCATCTGAGTTTCAACCGATCACAAAACGTTTTTGACGTTGTCAAATAATTGCTTCTTTATTTCGCAAATTTTACAATAAATATGCATTATTTTATATAAAATAGCTTGTATACGGTTTATTATTAAATATGATTACTATAATTCGTAGTATATTTTTGATAGTGTCAAATAGCCTATTCATTGCAGTGCGGGATTGTATTGAGGTAGAGAAAACTATATTTAACACAATATTTTAATACACAAGTGTAAAGATGCTGGTGATGACTATATGACTAGGTATACCTACTAAGTTTGCCAATTACCAATAGCAACTTTCTACAATAGGCAATAGAGTACATTTAATTTTTTCTGCGTTCTGACTTTTTTCCTTCTCTTGTCACGAAATACCTTTGAAATATCTTGTACTTTACAAAGTGTTATTCATATTTTAAGAAGCACCCACGTACTAGTTAGCAGTTTCACAGTCACCTGCTAGTTTAAACATTGACTAACACAAAAGCAGACGATAACAAAAAAAATAACATTGACAGATCCATAAAACAGCTTGAAGGTACCAACTTATTCCTCACAAGCGCTCTCAGACCATTACAGGCGTGGTACAAAGGTATTAGACGTCTGTATGCAAGTGGGCTCTATATTTCGTATGCAAATCGTTCCACTGCAGCTCACTCTTGTCAAGACTCAGGCGGAAGTATAATCAATCACTCTGTCCTTCAATCAAGCCATCGAAAGACAAGCCTCTCCGTAAATGGTGTACACCGTACAGTTATACCTGACGTGCGTCTCGCCACGTTCATATTGTGTTCAGAATGTAAATATCATGAAGAACAACCATATGGCTATCAATTTCTAATGTGGCTTTATATGAAATAACTTTGTCCCGTTGCTACGCGTGGGGAAATTTTAAATGTGTATAGACTTTTAGCGGTTTATAAAAATGAATAGTGTGCATCAATTTAAGATTCCACACCCAAAGGGATCTTTTGAATCGTAATAGATGTATGATTAGAAACTGGATTTGTGTATATTATTGTAGCTGCAATAACATCAAATATATTTGGTAATTTATTGCAATAGTTGCTTAGAATTTTTTTTTATTATGTTTATATGTAGTTCATGTTGTCAATTTCATACAAGGTGAGTGCACGCCCGGAATTATTGCCAACTTTTACAAGTTTTTATGTTCGTATATCTCGTCTCGTTGGTACGGAAACCGAAGTGGGAGAGTCCCACTCACATTTGACTGGTTTTTACTTCAGCAATACAATTCTGTTTTTGCGTGATGCGCATACAAAATATACAAATAGATACAGAAACAATGTCTTGTCATTGTAATACACACAGAAACAAAGACAAGTCATTGTTTCTGTGTGTATTCACGACCGATCAAATATTGAATATTATGTAAACAATGTATTAAACCAAGCATGCGGTCAGATTCTACGATTTCACATCGTTTCAAAATAAATTATGAGAAATTTTTTTCAGTGTTTTGTTGTAGTTTCAATTTTAAATTTACATATCATTTGCATTTTGTATTGAATTATTTCGATTTACGAAACACTGTTTTAATGACCTCGTTTTTGTTTTTTTCGTTCGAAGAAAAATTCCCTGTGACCCCGTGTCTTAACCGTACAAGGTCTTCATCTATTAAGGACGAAGAATAAAAAACGAACATGACGGTTAGTTATATTTTCAAAATCAAAATAAAAAAAATGCCCGTTGTTAACGCTGAACCAATACTCAGAAACTCTATTTTTTACACGAACCAAAATCCCTTTTTGATTTAAACACTAGCGGGTGCCTGCGACTTCGTTCGCGTAGCGTAGTAATAGAATAACCAAAGTCCCGAAATTCTGATTTCCCGTAGGAATGAGTGATTTTACCGCAGTAGAAAGTATTTATGATGTTGACCAGGCTCAGTATCTATACACTACAAAAAGTTTCATTCGAATCCGTCTAGTAATTTCGGAGACAAACTTGGACCAACGGACAAACCGACAAACAGACAAACAAAAAAAATAAAAATCATTGAAAAGTTTTCTAATACTATTTTAACATCGGCCCCAATTATTAGTATTAGTTTTTCGTAAATGTATTCAATGTACCTACAGACACACGAATTTTACTGTTTTATTATATGTACCTATAGACATAGAAGTGCGACAAGATTGTTTTAATTCTTATTTGATCATTGAATTCACATGTCATATTATGTCTAATTTAGCATGTAAAATTCCAAATTAATATTTTTAGAAACCGTAACTGTAAGACCGTTAGAATACCGTAAAGTGATAGCTTTGCTGTCGCCTTTCAACCGTTGTGTAGGTAAGTAGCCGGTGGCTCTTGAAGGGGGAGGAGGAAGGAGGGATTTAGATATAACCTCTATGCGGATGTCGATGGGCGTCGGTAGTCAAGAAAATTTCTCTGACTGCTCGTTGGCCCATAAAAAAAATCTTACGGTGTATTTTTATCGAAATATTGTGAAAACTTAAAAAAGTATTATGAATCAATAACACTAAACCTCCTCATAAATAATTTATAACAAGAACATAATTCTCTCGCACAGTTTTCACTTCATTATAATTACTGAAATTAATTAATTTCCAGTGCCAAAAAATTTTAATTTTCTTTAATTAAATTTCTTGTTTATATTAGTTATGATTTTTTTATTATACAATTATGGAAAATTGCGTATTATGTATTTGAAGTCATGTGAATTTAAAATAGAAAGCAAAGGAATGGGTTGAAGTATTTACGATTTTACATTTGTATGAAATGATAGGTAATTAAATTAAATAATAAATTATTGATATTGAGCAAAAAATACGAAAAAAATTATTTGATATTTTACTTTTCCTAGTATATTTTCAAAGTTAGCCTATAACTTTTCAGTTTTTATTCCTACTCAGTTCTGATAGTTTTCCTTTGAATTTCATTATAATATATGTTACTGCTGTAATTTTTTCACGTGTTTCAATTTAACCGTTGGGAAGATAGAGGCAGGAGCACTTAACAAAAAATTGTACTTTAAAACCAAATATTTTAGAAACGGATCTCTACATCGAAAAATGGTATTTTCAACCTCATAATATTTTTCTCTATCTATTATATCTATTCGACGATATCCCACACGATGGGTTATTGAACAATAAAAAATATCCCATTTTTCTTGTATGGTAGTGTAACAAAAAGTTTTAAATACTTAATTAATATTTAACATAAATAATTTATTACGAATAACGACGAGTAATCGAATATTAGTTGGTAGCCAAATTGGAGGTAGATCTAAAAGTGTGGGACAACAGCAGTTCGCTTTGTCAGAGTCACAGATTGTCAGTCATCATCCGTCAAACAGTTAAAGTCACATTTTTGTGATTTTGTTAAACAGTCTTTATATTTAAATATAGTTTATTGATTGTAAAAGCAAATCTTTGATTTTATCTTTATCCTTCTGAGGTTTGTTATAGTAGTTACACCAAAAAAAAGTTTTTTTTCAAGATAATTTCTACCACTTTTTTCACTCACTTTGCAATGGTTAATCTACATAGCCATGCCAAATTACAGTTCTAGTACTTATAGTCTCTGAGTAAAATCTTAGCAGACAGACTGATATGACGAAAACATAAGCTTCCTCGTTTACTACGGAAGCCTAAAAAGTGGAAATAGTATAAAAAGTATAAATATTATTTCATACAAGTATAATATGAATTTCCATCAAGAAGTGACAAAACTACCAACTATATTTACTATTTCTTCTATATTTCTCGTCGGAAACGTCATATTTGAGATCATAATAAATATGATCCCGGTCACTGAGACATTCGGAGCGCGATGCGTGTATCAAGTATCGATTTGATGAGTTGGAAGTGGCTCGTACACGTCGCCCCACATTTTATGATCTTCAATCTCTACTTTGGGAACTCGGAATCCGTTGCAACTGTACAAAAGCTCACAATAAATTGTCAATATATTTCAATGACATCCGTAACATTTTGGAAGGCTCTCTGATGGGGATATTATTAGATTTAATGTTTAACAATTATAATACTTATTCTATGCATATTAAAAAATTACTTGATACGATTTTTTAAAATTTACTTGATTTTACAATCATTTTGTTCTTTCGATGTTTTTCCGGGCTTATCTGAAACAACAGCATCGATTTTACTAAGATTTAGCACAGATGTTACTTCGTTCAACTTTAAATATCGGCTAGGTATGTATTGTTTAGATTTATATGGCCGCAATATTTGATTGCCACAGTAATGCGTGGCTCGGTAAGCTATAAATAGGTACCTAATCGCATTAGCCAATGACGTAATATTTATTTCATACTTACCTTAATATCTAGATAAGATTTCTTAAATTTAGTTTTCAATATTAGGGGCCAAACGAGAAGTTGAATTGGTAACCACCGACGCCCATAGACATCTGCATTTAATTACTATGCAGTATGCAGATGAGTTGCTTTGCCCAGTCCCCTCCCAATTTGCCAAAGCAAAAACGAAAGCATCGTTGTTACTTTGTGGAAGTATCCTATAAGAGAGGTAACTCTTGTCCCAATTTGAGTGCTATACTGCATTGAACCTGTTACTAAAGTAATTGTTTAATAATTAATTTGAAAAATTCTGTTTGACCATGTAAATATGAGCACTTGAAGATTGCATTTAGATAAAAAATATAACATCCTTTGTTTATTATAATTGTATATCCTTAAATTTTATTTCCTCAAACCTTTATAAAATTTAATGTTATTAAAATTATTCCTCCGAGAATCCACGCATATACTTTTGCATGCAATAGGAGGTTTTCACGAAATGCGTCTGGTTAGGTAAAGCCGGCTACAAAGCACCGATGCGTAGCAAGGAGTATGGATATATTTTAACAAACTCGTTCGTAAAAAGCCACGCCAACGTGCTCGCGGTGCGTACGGGACTGTAACGCACGTCCTTCCAAACCCGTCTTAAATTTCAAAACATTCTCTTTTACCCAGTCAGTATCAGCATAGTACAATAAGAATTCTTATTTCACTATTGTATCAGTACGTACACTGGTTTAAAAAACTTTAATTTTGTATGTATACTAGTTATGAATTAAATTGACGATAAACTTAAGTACCTAATATGTATTCCTTGGCTAAGTAATCTGACCTTTGACTGAACTTTCCATTTAACCCCTATAAATCATATATTGTATACAGCATGCGATTTTTAACGAAAATACATTATTTTTGCAATTTTGGTCGCTCTATCGAGTCCTATTAATTTGACACAAAAGACCTCTACGAGGGGACACGTCTCCGTCGCTTTCTTCACCCTATTTCTTATTTTACCCTCACATGAGCCTGTATAAATCAAATTTACCGCAGTGTACTCAGGAATTGGTGCGACTAATATCATCAGAAGAATTTCATTGGGATTCACGTCGGAAATTTAAATTATTTCAATATACGAAAGATGCGTTTTACACGATATTTCTAGAACCAACTCAAATGTTCTCTTTCACCAACACCCCAGATTTAGGCTGTAGTCGAGAATAAGTACTTTGGTATAGCTACTCGTATGTTAAATGTTAGTGACGCGTCAATGCGACCGCTAGCATTGCAAAAGGCTATACTCGTCTCTGTACTCTGTAGGCAGTTACCATGCTCCCTTATGCTATAAAAACACACACATAATGTAACACATATATAAATGTGCATGTAAAAGACTACATTTTCGAGCGTATAGTCTCTGTATATTGATGCATATAGTCTGTGGTATATTGTATTATAAAAATATCGTACACGGTCTCCGAAGGCAGCCGGCAAACGAGTTTGTGAAGACAGTAACAAAGCCTTGTGCGTTACGAGGCGAGGCGTGATCGCCGATCCAAGGCGGAAGGGAAACGCCCGCCATGATTACTTCTGGCGTTTATGGAATTCGTTACAAATTGATTGTAAAGTAATGGCGGACCCACGAAATCCCTTGCAGCTCACAGATGCTGCCTCGGGCCTCACGTATTTTGCAAATGTGTTATTGTATAAATTCATGAGAAATTCTCCTTTTTTATGGCAGTGTCTTTACGTCGGAGTTGCTAGGTTCCTAAATGAAAATCCGTGGTCTTATTATTTATTTAAAACTGAATTAACCAGGGTCTGCCATGTTGGATTCTTAAAAACAAACAATTTTGATTAGCGTAGTTCATGATGCTTAATGTTATAAAGTCATTAATTATTCAAACTTATATATACAAATCTATACATACACGCTCGAAAAAGTGTTACCTCCTAAAGCACTCAGTTAAAAAGAGTTTTTTTATGGTATAGGAGGGCCCCGGTCTCGTGTAAGCGAGAGGTTTCTGTAAAAGATTAAGCAGTAGCTATAAAATCATATTACGCACGTGAGTTAGTTTGCATAACACCAGATGTTCGCTGAGTCACAACACGAGTGGGTACCTACTATACAGTTTAGATCGCTTTATAATGACAGTACACAGGCTCCGATGTGTCTCATTGATTGTACGATCCTTACATAATTGTACGACAAATTATTAGCTTTAATGATTCAATTACATTATTGAAACGTAATTTTAGTAGAGTTCAGTTGTGCTTAATTTAATGCTTTATACCAGCTGCGCTTGCAACTTAACCGCTATATTTAGTTTCACAGTTTATAACTTTGGTTTCATAATAACGTCTTAATTTAACGAGAATGTTACAATAAAAAACTACTTTATGGTTTCTTATGCCTGATAAAAATAGAAAAAATACAAACACATATAGCTAAACTTTGAGCGATATCGGTAACTTTAGTCTGACGTATGCATGACTGATGATACATTAGCTAAGCCAAACAAGCTTACTGTAGCTGTTGGCAGATCCGCTGTCAAGGGCCATCGTTCGGCGTCAGTATCTTCGCAGTCGTTCTATTTTTAAGTGCACGGTTACTTTTTTAATCCATAGTTCCTTTTTTATATTTAAATCGTTCTATTTTTAAATGCATACTTATTTTTTTATTCCGAATCGATTTTAATTTTCAATCGAGTGATAGTTGTTTTCGTTTCTATTATTGAGAATAAGATCCATGATCAGGCAAATGTAAACGTGCAGTACATTTATGTCTTCTCTATTCGGATGATGTCGCCGTAAACTTTGTTGACATGAACATGATCAACGGGCTGCGTTAATATAAATTCCTATCTTCCGTCCGTGTAGTAATAAACCGACAATCTGAATTATGAGTTATCCCTACTAATATTGTAATAAATGTCAATGTAAATTTGTTTGTTACGCGTTCACAAAATTACTCAACTGTTCATCATTAAACTTTGTACACATATTCTTACGAGAAAGGTCATAAGATATTTTTATTCCTTTTTTGGAATAAAAATATTAATGGGGTGTTTTGCTGATAAATTTTCTAGCAACATTTTGTATTGTGAGGAGCGCCGCGCCGTTTGGTGGTGGCGCGGATTATAGATGAAATGATATTAATCCTATTATAAATGCGAAAGTTTGTATATTTGTTTGTTTGTTACTCCTTCACGTAAAAACTGCTGAACCGGTTTTCATAAAATTTGGCACACATATAGAGAGTAACTTGGGTTAACACAGAATAGTTTTTATCCCGAAAAAATGTTTCCATGGGATGCCATGGGATGATTTTCTATTTTCCACGGTATCGAAATTTATGCGGGTGAAATCGCGGGGCGCAGCTAGTTTACTATAATATTAATTGTAGCGTCAAAGATGTCTACGTGCCACTTATTTTCAGCAGTGCAGGGCAGAATGATAATGAGTAATTACTGCGGTTCAACGGGCTTCACACACAACCGCATAATACTACTGCTATCATAATGGATACGTTGGTTATGTGCTTATTACGGGTAATGGGTACGATTTGCTCAGTCGTATCGTGGGAAATGTTATAACGACATTCACTTTCCGCCTGTATCGAGGCGTCGGAAAAACTTGCCAACACCCATAACAGTTTCACAGTGCTCGCATTAAAATGTGGGTCGTTGAACTAACGGCGGAAAACTAATATATGCCTATCGTGACTGCGTGTCGTGTGGTATCGGGATTTTTGTACGCTCCATTGGTCAAAATAATTGATTGTATAACAGTTACAGCTATTACCTTTAATGGCTGCATTATCATAATTAGTCACGTGATTCTTTTTTGTTGTGTTCAAGTTTTTTAGTAGTGACAGGAATACAGCAACCGGCCTAGCACGACCGGGTGCCGGAGACTATGTGAGCGAGAGGTCTAATATGACCTCTCGCTCACATACGACTGGTGTGAAGTTGCTCGCGTTCAGTCTTTCTTTTTTTTTAATTCTGGTGGTGGATGTTGAACCAAATGAGTCTGCTTTTTTTACCCAATAAAACGATATTGATGATGTGTTTTACAAAAAGCCGTCACTGTAACAATGCAGTTAAATCGGAGCGGCGCTGGGGAGGTGCCGTTCCGAGTGATTTATTAAGAGTTTTATGGCGCAACAGTGGTTGGAAAAATACGGTATCGCACTCGCTAACCCATTTGATAGCATATTGTCTAGTGTTTGTGACTTTGTAACGACGCTTACTAGGTGCATAACATGCTATTCAATAATAAAATCTTTATAGCTAGTGGCATAATGTATCGTGCAGTGGATCATATAGAACTGAATTTATTGGTTTACTTGATGTACACTGTGGTTTCATTGCGATAACCTTTCTTGATCAATTCTACGATAGTTTTAGCTTTTCCCTCGGGCTCCCTAAGATTATATGACTCGTGATTTGTTGTCGATCATGGCGACAACGGAGTAGCAGCGCTGGGCATATATGGTGAGCCAAGCTCGTTTAAAAAAAATCTTAACGATTTATTCGAGCTCAGTCAAGTTGGGGCAAGTTGTACAACACCTTATTACTACAACATAACGTGAAGGAGAGAGAGAGAGAGAGAGGAAATAATTTACATAACATCTGGTTGTGTAGATGTGTATGGGCGTCAATTGTCGCAGAAATACTCGTTTGCTTCCTGATGCTACAAAAAAGTAGCAATAACAAAATAAATAACGACACTTAAACAGCCAACGTGACGTCTTTAGTATCAAAAGACCATCACATAAGCATTAGGCTGTGTAGGCACACGTTTCAGTCTCAATTGAAAACATCTGCATCAGACCTTATTTCGTGACGTCACGCCTCAAATATGTCATAACATATTCTAGTACAAGTAAGCTGCTTCAGCTTTTACAAGCTTTAGCATCACTGCACTATATTTTACCTTTGACACATAAACATTATTTAACAGTTCTAATCAAATTTCTCGGGACTCTTGCAGGTAAAGGGGAATTTTAAAATCGGTGTACTGTCAACCTACAATTATATTCGAATCATAATCATAAAATACCTTAACAGTATTCAATATTTAAACAAGCGACATAATGAAAAGATGTAATTTAAAATTGATTGGACAGAATACGTCTGTCTATAGGAGAATACTCGCTACTGGAATACATTTTTCACCGAAGTACGTGGAACGAGACATACGTATAGGCCGTGGAGGCAATTTCTTTCATCCCAATGTCGAGTTCGTACGATTGATGCGACTATTGTTTGCTCCTATTAATTGGAATCGATTTTGCGCTATGTACGCTACATTGAGTAGGCAAAACTCGATATTATCGAGCTTTACATTTGTGTCGTGCTCGTCTTTTACATGTCAGGCTCATGTTATGTTCGATTATATTACAAAGTGTGTGGAATTAGAATATTAAAAATTTTGTAGTCCTAAGCACACGGTGTATTCGGAGCGCTCAATCGACGCGCCATATAAAGAACGCGCGTTTTCGACGCCGTAAACGCCGGCTGTTGCGTTTGCATTGACACTTGATGCGTTCTCATCTTCATTTTTTGTGTTCTCTAACGAAAATGAGCAGGAATTGATACTGCCCCACAGAGGCACATCCTAACCTCACGCTATAGATGCGATGTATTTAGAGCGCGCAATCGACGCGCGATGTAAAGTACGCGCGTTTTCGACGCTGTAAACGCTGGCTGGTGCGTTTTCATTGATGTTTCTTGATGCGCGGTCAAGGTTGAAGTTGAAAGTGTCCTTTTTTGTGTTATATTACCAAAACGCGCAGAAATTGCGCGAATGAGTGTAGTTGCAGCGGATTTCACGTTGACTTGAGCTAGCTAGCCTAATCATGATTTCAATTAAGATCGTCAAAGGGCAATTTTATTTATATCTTGCTGTTGCTGTAAGGAGACAGTTAGTCGCCTGTCAGACACTGCCCCACGTCACCATATCCCACGAGGGGACCGGAATGTGGGCGTGCGGTGAGACTGGAAGTTGTAAGGGTCACGGGAGCTGTAATTTGTGGTTGAGGCCGACCCTCGCGGCCTAATGTACCGTGGTGTGAACGAGTATGGCTGTGAAAATGTTTATTATAAAATACCTTAATAAAGTTATTAATTAATTTATTTATTACATCATTGTTATAAATTAATTGTTGTTTTTCTTAGTAATTACATCGATGGGAAATAATAACGATTCACGGTTATTTTCGATTCCAGGCCACTATAAATAATAATACAAAATAATATATAATGCTCTTCACTAACCCTCATCGCTGCTAGTGTGGCACAATTATGAAATCTTGGACCTCATCTTCCAATCACTACACTAGGCAGACAGTCAGATAACAGAGTCAGACTGTCAAATAAATACAGTTAATGTATGTTCTTTGGTGAAATACAATTTATTTATATACTTTTAGAGAAGTGTATTTTTAACCCTTAATCACTCGCGCTAAAAAACTTGCATTGATACTCGCATGGGGTCACAGAGACCCCAAACACAAATGGGCAGAAAACTCAAGAAAACAACTATTTTATGAAAATCAACTGTTATTAAACTTTAAGTAGGAACAATATTAATGAGATCAAGATAATTAAACTTTGCTAAATAGCTTTTCTGAAACAAAAAAAAGTCTTCCAAAAATATACTTAAAAATCCTAACAATTATCACAAATTTTTTTGTGTGTTCGCTGCAAATGTGTTTATTACATTTCATGCACACATCTGATGTTTTTCGGTCCTTAGACCTTGGGCAAATTTCACAACGCAAGCGCTTTTTGGAAACGTTGGAAACTCCACTTGGACCAGGCGTTGCAAGATCTGATTTTTTTTGTAAGTAAAAGTGAACATAAATGTAATAACATCGAGCTGGCAATAATGTAAAACAAATATTTTATTGCACACGAATTGAAGAATAATAGTATACGAGACCAATAGGTGATAGTAATACATAGACATTTAAATAAAACTAAAAAAAAATGTGTTTTGAAATAAAAAATCGTTTCAAAAAACTTACGTTTACGCTCGCGTGGGGTCAGGTCGACCCCAGCACTCATCTCACACAGCAGCCACTCTCCCGCGCTGCTTTCCGGCAACTGACGTTAAAAGTACCGACAAGTTAGGAAGCTACCTGGACTGTTTTGTTTATAACTTAAAAACTCTAATAGTTATTATACGCTTTTAAATGCGCTCTGGGGTCAGACTGACCCCGCGCGAGTGATTAAGGGTTAATAATATTTGAAGAGTATTAGAAAGGACATATGATAGATACTTTTTATTACCTAAAACAAAAACACGGACGCGAGCGAAGCGCGAGTAAAAGCTAGTATAGTAGTACTAGCTTTTACTCGCTAGTATCTAGTAAGATAAACTAGAAGTTTTGGCTCACAGTCACAAGATTCGATTAAAAGTAATTAATAAGAACCATTTATGTGATAAGAGTTAAGTGTGCAATAGTAACTTGTGACCTTAACGCTAACCTCAGATAGCGGCTCTAAATGTGATAATCGTAAGGTCTAAAACGCCTTTAATCTTGGAAGACTCAAACATGTTTATATCTAATCAAATTGACACTTAATGTTTGCGTTTAATGTTTACAATCGTAACACGCAGTAACAACTAACATTCAAACGGACACACAGGTCATGACAAGGTCACAATGAAGTCACACACGCACACACACACGTAATGGAGACAATCGCTCTAGTGGTATTAGTCCAGCGAACAGTCGTCTAGCCTTGAAGATGCATCTATTAGCGATTAAAGAATATGAAATAGTCTCTAAGTCGACCTATTTCCGCTCGTGGATATAGTCGATATATATCCGCTGTGGATTTACTTACACAAACGAGACAAAACGCGCGTTTTTTAAATCGCTTGTCGATCGCGCCCTCAAAATATTTGTAACCTAGTAACTACTAGGTTGCAAAAATACTTGTAAATCCCAAACGATTTTGGAATGATTTTCTTGTTTATTAAATGAGGTTTTAGGTTATTACTAGATATGTGTATTCATGATATATTTTGCAATAATAATCAAAAATGCAAAAAAATGCAAATTTATTAATAGGTCATTTCAGTTTCTCATCCTATTATATTGTAAATGCGTGTATTTTGTGTAGGTATGTTTGCTACTTTTTGTCGCCAAACTACTGAACAGATTTGCATGAAATTTGTCATAGATTTAGATACCAATAACATAGAATGTAAAGCAAAAAAAATCGTTTTAAGAAAAAGTGAGAAAAAAGTATATATTGCAAGTATATATTTTTGCAAGTATATATTTTTCAGAAAAATGTTCGGTGCCACTCGCTCAAAGCCGCGAGCAGAAGCTAGCTTGTTGATAAGAGTAATAGCTTTGAATACGTGTAACGAAACCGGAATGATAAAACATTACAACATCCCTTGTTTATCATATTTTATGCAACACGTTCGGGTACATGTTATCTGTGCTACATTTTATAAAAAAACACGAAGGGACAAAGTACCTTATCATGTCATGTATTTTTAAATTACAAAATAGTAGAAAGCATTCTTTACGCTTTTTGAACTGCAAATAAACAATGTTCATAAGGTTTAAATTAAAACAACTGTCCAGACATCTTGGCAACACCGAAGATTGTCCACATTTAAAATCGACCAATCAGCAGCTTCCTTAAAATTTAACTGTCGCGCAAATTTCAAATTCAAATGTTCATTCATTCGCAATCCTTACTACCACTTGTAACTACTTTAATACATACTTTAAAAAGCGCTTGAGATTTCTTATTTCGCAAGACCCAGTATCTACCATAAAATTGATCCTACGAGCCGGAACAATAACAAGAATAACCAGCGGGAGCATCGGAGAATCGGAGAAATACGCAAGTTGGAGCAGGCGTATCTGAAAACGCGCAAATAGGTACGGCCAGCCATCCCATTTATTCCCATCCCACTTCCACTTCAACGGTTAATTCTAGAATTCCCTTAGTTTCAGTAGTCAAGCCGCCGTGCGTGTCCAAGTACTTCGCAGTATCCTCTTTGAAAACACCAAATTTGTAAGTACGCTATTTTACTTCATTCCACCAAAATGATTGAGCCAAATAGTGACACTTTAAAGTCTAAATCTCGCGATAATTCTCCCTATAGGCATAGTGAAAATAGTCTAGTAAAAGAATTAGTTAAAAAGCGTGGTATATTAAAAGGCAGATTAACGAGATTCGCAAATTATGTAGACACTTTAAAAGACGTTACGATCTCTAACAAGAACCAAATAGACTTAAAGTTACGGATTCAAGGTGCCTCTGCTATGTTCACTGAATTTAATAACATTCAAACGAAGCTAGAAGAGTCCGTTACCGATATTGATGAGCAATTAACACAGCGTGAAATGTTTGAAAGCAGCTATTATAATGCTATTTCCGAAGCGAAATATTTGTTAAGTTTATGTAAGGTCACTGACAGTTTAAATTCATCCGCACACAAACCGACTATTAAATTACCAGTCATATCCTTGCCTACGTTTGATGGTTCAATTGGGAATTGGTTACAGTTTAGAGACAGCTATATGAGTCTCGTACATAACTCCTGTGAAATAAGTGACATCGAAAAATTCCACTACTTAAAATCGTCACTAAAGGGTAGTGCAGAATTAGTCATAAACTCGGTTGAATTTTCTGCCAGCAATTACCTAATTGCATGGGAATTGCTTCAAAATCGCTTTAACAACCATAGATTACTTGTTCAAAATCATGTTAAAGCGCTATTTACTATGCACAGTATTAACAAAGAGTCACAAATTCAAATACGCAATTTAATAGACACTGTTTTAAAAAATATACGCGCTTTATCAAACCTTCGCGAACCCGTACAATATTGGGACACCTTACTTATATATTTAATCGTGTCAAAATTAGACCCCACCACAGAACGCGAATGGGAGCAATATAAAGGTATGTTGTGCTCCAAAAATGATACCTCCCCGACATCTTTAACACTTGATAGCCTAATAAAGTTCCTTACTGATCGAGCTGACATGTTGGAAACATTGCAAGTATCACACAGCAAACAAAATAATGATTTTAAAAAACATAACACTCAAAATTCAATTAAACTTCACTGCAATGTTTCCACAAATAAGCCGAAAGAACGTCAAGTTTATGATAGCACTAAGAAACGTTGTTTGTTATGTCAGGCGAGTCATTCACTGTACGCATGTCAAACATTTCTCGATTTTAATTTAGATTCAAAACTTAAATTCATTAATGATAAAAAA
>LUGF01011880.1:119764-130546 GCA_001625245.1 Calycopis cecrops
AACTGTGACAAGGGGGGGGGGAGGGGTCAAAAAATCAAGAAATTAGTGTGACGTACTTTATGGATGGCCCCTTATCACTGAACGGCGTAATACTTTTATGCCGCCATTACAATAGACTTTGAGGTTCACATTTGCATTCAAGGCGATCTTCAAAACGTTATCAGTTACGTGATAGATAAATGCAAAAAGAAAGCTTCGTAGGTATTCTTTCTTTTTACACATACATTTTGTACATATTTATCCGATTATAAAATCCAGCAAGAGCAAATCGAACTCGCTTAGGAATAGTTCCAACTTTACGACGAAGTTTGTACGAATGCCGGAATCAGTGTTTTGTTTTTGCCATATTATGGCTATACAACCTTAAGCGACGTCGCTCGCCTCACACATGTCCCCACCCGCGGGGTCATGCCCCCGCCCCTGTAATTACAACACACTTGCACGTAACTTGCATCAATTTACAATTATCTAATGTGCACTTTTTGCTTGCAGCGTATGAGAACACTTGCGCTTTCCCCTGCAATTAATTACCATTAAAACATGTGTACTATTTCACGCTCCACGTGTTCGGTTCACATGAATTCGCAATTCCCATGTTCCCAAGGCGAATGCGAACACGATTTTGACATTTTTCGTTCACCGCCGCAACTTGCATCATTATTCTCGAAATGTCGGCATGATAAATGTATTTCGACATTACAATGTAACTTGCTAAGATCTATTTCAGTTTTGTTAAAAGTTCCTCGCCGCTTGGTCCGTGTATACAATTGTTACTCTTGGTCGACGCTTGGTCCATGTCAGAGTTTATAAATAACCACCATTTTAAGAATTTTAAAAGATCCCCGGTGGTTTGGATATTTTTATTACCAATAGAACTTTGTAGACCGTAATACGATCGCGTCCCAGACAAGTTTTATTGCAATCTTTTATTAAGTGTTCTCCACAAATAATAATAATCCGTCAATATGATATCAGAGTATGGTCGCTGCAGACTTATCAACTCGGAAACGGATCGTAACCGTATCACCTCGAGCCGGTCGGTATTCTTTGTATGAAACTTCAAACTGCAACGCACACTAATGGGAAACGTAACGTAATCGTATCGTCCTCGCTTTTCTAGGCGAGGCGTTTACGATCCCTTTCCGAGTTGATAAGTGTTCGGCGACCATTAAGCAGTAAACTACTGTATGCAAATTCTTTTTCGTTACAATGCTTCTGTTAGTGACGATGATATTGTTATGCTAATTAATTATTAACAAATATAGTATTATTAAAGTCACTTCTTCTTCACTTAGCCCTGATTGAAAAAAAATCTTTTGTTACTCAGCCGCGATATTTTCTATCATATAGTATACCTAGTTAATAATATATCCAGAAAATCAATACCGCGCAAAGCAGTTGTAATACTGCTTTATATGGCTGTCGCAAGTTACGTATAGGCAATATAGTTCGCAGATAACTACGTAGGCACAATAATCGTAAAAATAGATCCCTTCTCGATACGTGCACGAACTGTCCGGGTTATAAAGGAAAATGCATTACTTCCCCTTCGGGGCGAAAGGACTTTTTTTGTTCAAAGGGAATTTCGAGAGCGGTTCATGTCACTAATGCCCGCCTAAGGAGTACCCAAATTTAAAAGTCCACTTCCTGCCTTTTATATCCAAACTTGGAGAGTTACTTGTTATAAATTGTATACGAGTTGCGCGTAGAAAATTCGTTCTTTTTGAATTTAAAAAACTTTACTTTTATTGTTTTATCGCATCTTTTTGTTATGGTATAGGGGGGCCAACGAGCTGTGTGAGCCATTTTCATGACTACCGACGCCCATAGATATCCGTATAGAGGCTGTACAGATGCGCTGCCCTCCTCTCTACATCCACTTCCATGAGCCACCGGCTACTAACACACCGCACGAAATGCAAGTCTCGTGTAAGCGAGAGGTACCTCCCCGGTCGTGCCGGCCAATTTCGGCTGCTTGTAAGCATGCAGTGTGGCACTACCTCTTCTCAAAATCTACAATTAAATACGAATAAGTTTTTTTAATTTGGGTAAATTAAATTTCATTTTTAGACACTAAATATGTTTATATTGTCTCTAAGACTAAAGAGTGAAAGAATACTAATATCAGTCGTGACAAAAACTATACAATCTATATCTATATATATTTCACGATATCTACAAGATGTCCTACTTTATACGAAAACTATTTGTTTAAGAATGAGCAAATTAATGTATCTCAATAATTTTAACGTGAATCCTATCGTAAACTGAAAATTTTCGTTTTGTGATCACGTAAGGCGAACAAACGCTGACACAAATCAGAATTAATACATCGATATATTATGGCCAGTTGTACGTCGAGTGCGGTGACATAATTGCGTACACTGATACGAATAACTCTACAGATACGTAACTCAAAGGCATCTTATTATCTTTTGTTCGTTGTTCGTGTCTGTACCCTTGACATGTTTCGGCTGTACAAGCAATAAGTACCTACCGCATAAAGCTAAGATTGTTTTTATTTCTTACTTTGTCATTCGAAATTTACACATAAAATAGGCTACGACCATGATAAGGTTCATTTATTCCGATAACACGATGTGGTTTGTGTGTGAAAATTTATGTATATTATGTTGTGTCACATATTACGGAGCTGTTTGTCTCGGAGAAAGGATATTATATAAACATAATTTTTACATAAGCTCTAAATTCAAACCAGAATCCATATCTACCAGTCAGAATAACCTTTCAAATAAAAATATACAATATCGAGCCCTTTCACTTACATTCATTATGTAAGCCGCAACCCGTGGTATAAGTTAAAAGTTTGTAAGTGAGTTGGCGAAGTCGGGAGGTATGCTAATTGCCGGGTATTCTCCCCACAACTTGGGATTTATGTGACGGCTAACTATACGCCACTTGCTTTGTAACTATTTCGTCCCTTTTTTTCTAGTACTTTCTACGTAGGCTATTATGCTGTATGCTGCTTTGCTGCATATAAAATGTCTTTGAGTCAACACTTTTGTTTACATAAAAACACTAGGTATACTTATATGGTAAATAGATGGTTTACGCGAATATTACGTACACATAACAATAAAACAAGCGAATGTTTCTAAATCTTTACATCCACTTGGGACCGTGGTTGCTGTGAGGTTTTTTTTATAGTACAGGGGCAAACGAGCAGTCGGGTCACCGAAATTAAGGTGATTTCCGACGCTCACAGACATCTGCAACATTTTGCAGTTGTTTTATTGTAATAATAAATATATATTTTTTTCTAATTGTGAAGGCGAAGTGATCGTGTCACTTAAGACATACCTCTAGCCTTGAATAATCAAATATTCAGATGGAAGCCATTGCGACGTTGAACTAAATTGGTATTATTAAAGTTTCATAGGTCTTTGAGTTACAGATTATATTCACGGCGAAGTTCGCACATTCGCTGTCATGATCCACATTACAATACGGAGCTTGACGATTGTTTGGCATAGTAATGGAACTGAGCGTAGCGGATCGCTCGCTGGTTCAAATCCCGCGCTGTTGTGAGCGATATTAATGTATCAGGGCCAGGCTAATGTAAACCAACAATTCTTTATTTACATTTTAGGTTAGACATAAACATCAAGCTAAGATTAGGACTGTTTCATAGACTCGACAATTTCCAAATTTTTTTTTTATGGTATAGGGGGGCAAACGAGCAGTCGGAGCTATTTTCATGACTACTGACGCACACAGACATCCGCATAAAAACTATACAAATGCATTGGCCCCATTTCTCTTCCCTCCTCCACGGGCCTCCGTCTACTAACACACCTCACGAAACGCGACAGCACAGTTGCCACTTTACGCCGCGGTAAGCGAGAGGTACCTCCCCGGTCGCCGGACCATTTCGACTGCATGCAAGCAGCAGTGTGGCACTGCCTCTTCAAAATACAAGTAAATTTTTAGGTAAATGGGTACCCCCATTTACAGCTTCTTTACTCTGAAAATGTAAACAACAATTTGTAATAATATACTCACACCTCCGCTACCTCTTATCTTCCGTCCTATTCCTAGACGCATCAAATATATTTACAAGTCATTATGTAATCAAGTCAATCAACGTAATGGCCAGTTCCTTTGACGGAGTTAATAGGAAAAATTATGGCAAAACATGGCAAGAAACAGGCATCTTACGCAAGAAAATAATTTACTTTGTAAATAGCCCCGGAAGATTATAATGGCAGTATAACGTGCCACCGAATATTCTTGTGCAACCGTTTTATTTACAACGTAAGCACATCTTCACAATATGTACGTGACTTGTCCAAAAAACTGATTATTTAATCACTTCTACCAATAACATGAGTTGAAGTGACGCAAAATCTCGCTCAAATTTTAACGGCCGGTTTCACATGCTTTATAGTGTCTATTAGATAATCAACACTTAACTCTTAACTGCCACACAAAGGGAACTGATTAATAATAATAAAAGTAATTGGAAATGTGAAAACGAAATTTGTAGCTAATGTTAATTCCATAGGCTATCGAGGGTTTAATAGGACCCTTCAAACCGGCTAGAAAGAAAATTAAAAATTTAATAGGATAATTAACAATATCCAATAGTAGTGGAATAATCAGTATCTACTTCTTATATTTTTTATTACAAATCTATACAAATATATTAAGAGGAAATATTATTTTGTTTGTTTGTTTGGAATGGGCTCCATACTGTACCGATTTTACCCATTCTTTTACTACTAGAAAGTTACATACATTATCAGAAAGTATAGCTATATAAGTAGCTATATTTTATTACAATTAACATTTTTTTTTATTTTTGACGTCCATCGACACTCGTTCTGCCCACTGGCAGATGTTGACTGGTACGTTGATAAAAAGACAGATCGGTATACCTATGACTGATTTGTTTTGTCACTCAGCCACGGTGAAAGGTATGTTTTTCAACAGCATGTGGCGCATACTAAACCAGTTTTTATAATATTTCATCAAGCATATCTTTATGGGTTTTGTATTAAAATAAGCGGATATGAAGTTATATATAAGGAAATACCAAAGGCGTAACGTAGAGAAAACTTATACATAATGCAAAACTCAAGTATTTCTGACCATGAGAATTTCCTTCGCTGAAGATATTTGAGATGAGGTGTGTACGTGAGGTGTTTCTCAAACTGGAACAATCAGAGTCCGCGTATTAGCACTGCTCCTTTTATATTCTACCATTTGAAAACTGCCTGCAGCGGCATAAATAAAATATTTCAAAATTTTGTAGAGGAAGAGGATTCTCGTAAGAGGTAGTGCCACACTGCATGCTTGCATGCAGTCGAATTGGGCCGGCACGACCGGGGAGGTACCTCTCGCTTACACGAGACCGGCGTAAAGTGACAGCTGTGCTGTCGCGTTTCGTGCGGTGTGTAAGTAGTCGGTAGCCCATGGAGGTGGGAGGAGAAAGGAGGGCAGCGCATCTGTATAGCCTCTATGCGGATGTTTGTGGGCGTCGGTAGTCATGAAAATGGCTCCGACTGCTCGTTTGCCCTCCTATACCATAAAAAAAAAAAAAGGAAGTGTCTTGCTGAATGCATGCCGCCGAATTGGGCCGGTCCGATAGGAGAGGTACCTCTCGCTTACTCGATACCGGCGTAAGTGATAGCTGTGCTGTCGCGTTTCGGTGTGTAACTGGCCATGGAAGTGGGAGGAGAAAGGAGGGCAGCGCATCTGTATAACCACTATGATGATGTCTATGAGCATCGGCAGTCATGAAAATAGCTGCGACTGCTCGTTTGCCCTATAAGCTATTAAAAAAACTGGCTGCTGCAGCGCTTTATAAATAAAATAGTTTAAAATTTACTGGTTTATGACGTAGATAGCGATGGAGAATAAACCGCAATATTTCGCATGGAAACTAAAAGGGCTTTGTGCAAATTTCGTCTACCGTAAACAACCTCAACAGAAGCAAACTGGAACTATGACTCCAAAATGCTACGAACAATTTTTATTTGGTTTTGCATCATAGTTTTAAAAAACTGGTCAAGTGCGAGACGGAGTCGAACCAACGAGATAACTTAGATAATATACATTTACGAAAGGTATGCACTCACATTATATGTATTAATTAAACTATTGACATGCATATGAAATAATTTTTCTGTGATAACAATAAATTAAGAAGTTTTAGTCCAGTGGACTGCAATAGGCTGATGCTGATGATGATGATGAGGCTTTTCCTCTATATGTCTGTTAACCTTTGGGTTTTCTACTTCACTAGGCACTTTGTAGTCAACAAAGTTATCTATCTAATAAGAATTTTTCTTATTAGGTACGAAATCCTAAAAATAATGAAACTTTTCTTTTAACTTAATAAGATTCTATATACCTATTCAGAATGAGGAATGTTCGTACTCTTACACATGTCGCTCCAGTTTTTTTTAATTTTTTTAGTTAGTCTATAGACAAACAAACAAATAAATCTGAAACAACAAGATTGCTTGTATCCACCTCTATTTATCTTACCGAATTGCAAGAATGCCATTATTTTTACATCCCCGGTATTTGGGGATCTGCTCGAAAGTGATTAACGGGCTCGAAATCGCAGGTCATTGACCGACCCTTGCAACACGTGGTATGCTCGCGCTACTTCCGAGTGCTTCGACGAAATAGAAAACGCACCAAAATATTGTTGCTTACATTTGCGCTAAACAAATTATATTTTTAATATTATCTTGTTACAGAGAGTATTAGTAATAACATATTTGGTCATGTAATTAATTATATTATTTTACTTATTATGAAATATTATCAAAATTTATAAGTACATTTTAACCTGTAAAATTGTGTCTATTACGGCTAATACAAAGACAAAAGATCCATCTTAAATAAGCTTTTCCTTATAAAGGGATATTAATACTTTGAGGTATCAAAAGATTTGAAGTGATTCTGTTTCACTTGGACTTATGAACGGGCTTATATTTGTAAATTATAAGGGGAGCAACGAGCCTTTGATCGCTACAGACACCCATAGACATCCGCAGAATGCAGTTCCGTTGACCTCTTTTTAAATATAGGTACCCACTTTTAAGCGATATACTGACCTCTTTAGCGGCTCCCCTTCTAGAGCTCAGAGGAAACTTACAGACCTCACGAAACTTTTTAAATGTAATCCACTTTTAAGCGATGTACCGAACTCCTTAGCGGCTCCCCTTCTAGAGGCCAGCGGAAACTCACAGACCTCACGAAACGCGACAAAATAGCTGTCACCGTGTGGAGATGACATGTGAGCGAGAGGTACCTCTCTTACCGGGCAATATCAGCTGTACTGCAGCATGACAGTATTTAATAAATCTAATATATAAAATTCTCGTGTCACAGTTTTCGTTGCCATACTCCTCCGAAACGGCTTGACCGATTCTCATGAAATTTTGTGAGCATATTGAGTAGGTCTGAGAATCGACCAACATCTATTTTTCATTCCGATATTCCCACGGGATCGAAAGTTACGCGGGTCAAACCGCGGGGCGCAGCTAGTTACTTATAAAATGCATTAGCAAGAGGTAGTGCCATACTGCATGCTTGCATGCATCGAATAGGGCCGGCACGACCTGGAGGCACCTCTCGCTTACACGAAACCGTCGTAAAGTGGCAGCTGTGCTGTCGCGTTTCGTGCGTTGTGTAATTATCCAGTCCAGACTAGCAAAGAACATATAAATCTACATACACACATGCACGCTCTCGACAAACATGACCCTCCTGGCGCAGTCGGGTAAAACATGTTCATAATTGCAACAATTCGATAGACGGCGCTGCAGGCCGCCGCGCCGGTGTAACGGTTCATCCACTTTAGTTGTGACCGTGTTATGGCGGCGTACGAGACATTCGGCCGCACGCCCAACACCCAACGGATTTAGTAAATGAACTACACCTATCAGAGTTCAGTCCCTTTTTTTAATATGATTTGGGGGTGGGAGGCAAACGAGCAATTGGAGCCAATTTCGTAACTATTGACGCCCATAGATATCTGCATAGTGGCTATACAGATGCCCTGTCCTCCTTTCTCCTCCCATCTCCATGGGCCTTACACACCGCACGAAACGTGACAGCACAGCTGTCACTTTACGCCGCTCCCATGTAAGCGAGAGGGATAATATACCTAGTGTTATTAGTGAAAAATTTTCGAACGAATGATTCTCAAAATGTCGGTTAATGAGTACTTGCAGTAAGCCGCCGATTTAATGTTTGATTATTTGTCGAGTTGTAATGTTCAGATTCATCATGTATATGTCACCGTAAGATTGTAAAAACCGTAAGATTACAAAATGGAATGGGAACATTATAAACTAACGAAAAATAATGTTTTAAATTGTAAATGATTTGTACAGTTCACAATTTTCCGATAGTTTACAATCTTCCGAGTTATTTTGTAATCTTACGGTTTTTACAATCTTACGGTGACATATACAACCTGTATGAGTACCTCTCTATGTGTGTGTGGAGGAACTTAGAATTCCGCATTAACTGAGGATTACAAGTGTGTTGCTCCTTAACCCCATTCTACCGATTGGACAACTAGGAACTTTCACAAACGTAGCGATGTTCATATGTACCTATACTTTCAAATTATGATCACTTATAATGGTTGTATCTATGAATATTGATGTAATACTAATATAAAAGGGCATTGACTGCCATGTATAGTGGTAAGCATCGGGTTCGTATTCCGGGTCGGCTAAAAATGTATAGGGAGCCGCGACGCCGGAATTCGGCAAGGACGACTTTTTTATGAAAATCCATAAAACTATATGATGAAATTAAAATGTTTTAAATCAGCTATGTATTAATTTCTGAAGAAGTTTCAATAAAAAAATGGACTCAACTTACACTTTCTGGTAGTAATATTACTATGTTACAAATTTATTTACCTACCTTATAAATAACAAGGCCTGGCTAACTTACGACCGGGTCTAAGTTTTCACATCTAAGTACATGTAGCTTGAAGGTTATATCGGAGTAATATGGTATTATGCTTTCGATAAGTGGCTCCAAAGTTGAGTCTTCGGTTTCAAAACACATCACGGTCGCTTTGACCCCGATGACATTCCTAAGACGATAAAATTTATACATTTCTGTTTGTGAGTCTTCGACTTGAGAAGTTGAGGCCCTTGATAATAAGCATCATGCGGTGAGGGGGCAGGGGGACGGCTTTCACGGATATCATTTATATCTTAAGCTTGACATAAACAGAGCCACTTGATAATATTTTATTTTATGTTAATTTCATTATACATAAAAAAATGGACGCCCATATATGGCTTTGGCTCAAAATGTAGTCCGTGGATTGAGTGGAATTTTAAAGTTTTTTCAACGACACACTCGAATGCCTGCATGCGTTTTTAACTTATAATATAATATATATTTTTTAGCCGTGTACTAGAAAAAGCGTTTCATCTGACATTGATATTTGAGCAGCAAATTACTGAAGGTAGTTTAAGCAGGAGTAAGTCTTTTATTATCAAAAAGCCAGGCAATACCTTTGTTGCGTGTTATTTATTTAATTTCCCCTAGCACAAACTCAATACGTCGTACTACAGGAAAAGCTAAGGATTTACTAAACAATGAAACACGTTAATCTACGTGATGTATGTGGTGCGTCGGTGTGTTTGTAGCGAGCGGGTGATACGCCATGCGTGCACGTGCATGCCGCCGCACGGCCCGCCGCACTCTGATGCGGCTATCAATTTAGATCGGTGATGCTGTACTTAGCCACGCCACTCAATACCCCGCGCTAATGGATGGCCGGGGTTTTAAACTAATCTCACATTAACCGGATACAAGATACGGCTTTACTAAGCCGAGATAAGTAATATAACGTAATTAGAATAAAAATAAAGATAATATATAAATAGTAATACATAATAATAAAGATAGTGATAAAAATAAACTCCGAAGGACCGCCGGGACTCTTATCGAACTGTATAAATCGCGACAAGGTAGTCGTCAGTTTACGCTTTTGTCATCTGGTGTAACCTATCGTTTGGGTCCAAAATGGCTGCAATACATCGACACTATGAGCGAACCAAGGTTTTACTGGGCCCATGGAGGAGGGAGGAAAAAGGAATACAACGCATCTGTATAGCCGCTATGTGGATGTCTATGGATGTCGGTAGTCATGAAAATGGCTTCGATTGCTCGTTTGTCCACCCATACCATAAAAAAATCATCGAATAAAATTAGAATTTGAGTTATATTCTCAAAAATAAAGTGCCAGACTTCAAGTAAAGCCTGTATTTATTCCAGGTCTGTCGTATAGCTAAAACCCGCTGCAATTTTATATCAAATCTGAAAAACTTAGCTTTGGAGCGGAGCTTTCATGCCGCTGTTTAATGTTTATGTGTACACAAAGCTTGCCTTTTACAGGATTATGACTGGAATACCTACGGAAAAACTGTCTGTTCGTAGCTTTTTTTACAAAAAATGTAGAACTCCGAAGTAAAAGCTTTATGCGCTTTTATATTCGCGATGGTTATCAAATCCATTCCATTTACTGTTGGTCCTGCCGAGTGCACTGCTGACGTAATTATAAGTAATGGACTGATACAGAACTAATTTGCTTGATGTCCAATTGACGTTGCTGCCTCGATGTTGTAGGACTTACTCTATCTTCAATCTCAATGGAGTACGCCGGATTCTAGTCGAGCTAGCCCAGCACGATCTAGGAGGTACTTCTCGGTGAGTTCGCCGTTTATGCGGTTTGTGAGTTTTTGGAGGCTCATAGAGTGTAGGAAAAAA
>LUGF01011880.1:132235-166818 GCA_001625245.1 Calycopis cecrops
TTTTTTTCATTGAACTAAATTAATTAGGATTCGCTCCTCTCCTAATTCCTTATCTAGTTTTTCCCAAAAATACTCACAATATCACCCACCGTGCCGACGAAGGTCTGATACATGATAATGGTCTATAATGGTACATTAATTACGTTTATATATATACAGTTAACTGAAAAAATACATTTCCGTCTAGTATTTATAGATGACTTGCGAGTACCCTACGTCCCTCCGTCACAGCTACGTGCACTAAGCGTAAGTAATGAATTATTTATAAATGACTGTACACTCATAATTAATTCATGATATTGACTTATACACTGATATGCGAGTCGGCCTCGTTGTTACAGATGTATCGAAACGGCCATTTAATACAAATATTTAATATTGTCGATGGATGCAATTGTCTGAATAATGAAAACTATTTCGATTCTCGCCTGTGGTTTTTAATTGGAATTGCTTGTTACAAATGTTTGTTAATTGTAAAATGTTAATTGTTCGAATTAAAACGATTAAGCGATTGGGTTGACTATCTAAGTAGCTAAGTTGAATATAGGAGTTGTCTAGTATAATACCTGAAGACTTTGTCATAATATCTAGTCGTTATAAGGCAATTTTCTGAAATGTTAATAGTGACAAAAAAGGAAAAGATGTCCTTGTCCAAGAGTGTGGTGTTCTTACATCTTAAGGTCTATCACTGACAGATATAGGTAGATATTATGTGAAGAACGAGTAACACTAGCATGCTAATAGTGTAGGTCTTGTTAGAAACTACCTAAAAGATATTTATTTGACACACACTAAAATATATAAATTAATACTTTTCTCATTCAATCAATCATTTATTTAAGTAGACAATGGACGACAATGGTTTTGTCACAAAACACTAAAGTATATAAGTGATTGCACATAATTCGTAAGAAACAATAAATAAATTGGCACGAGATTGTAAACGTTCCATTCGACGTTTCCCGTTCACAATTCAGACGCGGATTACGCTCCTCGAAAGGGATCATCGTCGATTAAAATATCATACTTGCCTCTAAAATATTAGATATAATTTAACTGAATTGACCTAATCTTCAGTTAGCCTCGTAATTATACATACATTAATACCATATTTTGTTAGTGCATTAGCAATCTTCAATAAACGCCAAAGCGTATGTTCGACTGCTGTACGTATATCTCTTTAAATGAAAACTAAGATGGGCATTCGCTGCTACTTCCAGATTGGAGATCGAGAACAATGTGAAGCGGAAATTTCTTCTTTTGATTATACAATTTGTGTCAGATCTTAGTGGCGAACAAGTGACGAACATCTACACACAACGTAGATTATTGTAAATCAAAATAAATAAAAAAACAAAACCTTCTACTCTACCAAAAAAAAAATATAATGAATTATACGTTACCTTTAAGTAAGACTATACTAAGATCAACAATTTGCTGTTAAACTAGCTTATTACATTTTATTATCAATTAAAAAACCTTATTTATAAGAAATACTTATATTTTTACTTCTTATGTGATAATTAAGTAAAATTAATTTAAATTCGTCACACGCTGTAATTAATTTAAAACCCTTTCATGTTTCGGCAGAAACCGAGAGTAATAATCTTCGTTCCTTTTCAGTCGAAATGCGAAAAAAGTTGAAATATTCGTAACAACTCGGCTACACCACCTTCGGATTGTGAGGAACATAATAGTGATACTTCTTTTGACCCGCCTTCTCGTTTTCCCACTTCTCTATACTCATATAGGTCAAGTGACTTCGCTTAGCCTAATTTAAAACATTTATTCGCGCCTCAACTATGAAACTGGTGCTGGATTTATTTTTTATTTCTTTTAAAATTAAACGTTACCATTTTACTGTTGAATAAAATACTGGCTATTTGAATAGTCACCTCATAATAGTAGAGTAGGGGTGGGGAATGTCTATGGATAATTAAGCTATATTGTGCAATACAACTGAACTGAAATATGGTTTCTTTTTACCGAAAGTCTGAAGGACGGTAATGTTTTCTTCAAATATCGTATGTTATAAATAAGTAAATTAATGTAATTACGCTTTTGTCAAAAACATAAATGATATACTTAGACTTACAATTAAGATATCCCTACGATCACTAGTAGGTTTAATTATGTAATTTGTTTATATCAGAACCACTCTTATTGCAACTTACGCTTATTTACTTTACCATCAGTTTAAAGATGAAATGAATGAACTAACGTAAACAATCAACTGCACGGGCCTAAACTATATGTTTTATATTCCTATGTCGCTGTAATTTCTTAAAATGAACCCTACTGATGCATCACTTCAGCAAACTTGTTTCCTTAAAAGCAAAGATCGTGGATCGTGTAATCAGCCCCCGGAGCGCTGGGAATTGAGAATAGGTAAGTTGTGGAACTTGCACACATCGATACGTGTACAGTTACCTCCACTACCAACTTTGGTTTTGCTGCAGTGCATTATCCTCTCTACTTTAGCGAACACCAAGGCAATACTACTAATTATATGAAGAAGTACTAATCCGTGCATAGCATACAAAATAGGAACATATCTCATATAGACACAAAAATGAATATTTTTTGTTAGTCTGTCAAATAACCAGAAATATACCTACTTACTTTTTTCGTTTTGTGGTTGAAGTCTCAACAAATATGAAGTACTTTCTGAGGTATTTTTGAGTACCTCTGTAGTTCTGTACCAGTAATTGAGACACTGATTAAACTTATCAAAGACATTCTGTTTTGAATAATATCCTCTACATTTTTATTCAAAAATTGTAAACATGATAAAAGAGCATTTTTTCCTAACCCCTCTATTTCATGCTTTAGCCTATATTATTGTATGCTGTCACAAAATGGCGCCCAAAAATTGTTGCGAGGGTTGAATTAATGAATGTCAAACCGTGCGATGTTAATACTAATTACATTTGACGCCCATAATTAATTAGCTATGGATGTAACCATCGTATATTGTTTTAATTTATTTATATTTATTTTATTATAATCTTTGTTTTGTGCTTATATAGTATAGAGATTCACATACGTGGGTGGATAAAGCCAGATCATGATGCTCTCAGAATATTATTTAACATTATAAATGCGTAAGTTGGTTACATACAGGGTACCTAATAACAGGGTCGCAAGTCGGCAAAATATTCAATTTATGTTCAAAATTCAAAATAAATTGAATGAAATGTAATTGATGAATTTACCTCGAGCGGTATAGTTACGCCACTAGTTGGTATATTTGTTTTTCTTTCTCGAAAAATCTTTTGAAGGCGTTTGTTTGAAATTTGCCACAGATGTGGATTACAACCAGGAACAACAAAACACTTTTTATCCCGAAAAAGTTAAATAGTTCCTTTCCGGGCACAGCTAGTTTTATACATACGTAAAAAAATGATGATCGATTGTTCCCATTACGTAGTATTTAGTAAGAGGTAGTGCCACACTGCATGCTTGCATGCAGTCGAATTGGGCCGGCACGACCGGGGAGGTACCTCTCGCTCACACGAGACCGGCGTAAAGTGACAGCTGTGCTGTCGCGTTTCGTGCGGTGTGTAAGTAGCCGGTGGCCCATGGAGGTGGGAGGAGAAAGGAGGGCAGCGCATCTGTATAGCCTCTATGCGGATGTTTGTGGGCGTCGGTAGTCATGAAAATGGCTCCGACTGCTCGTTTGCCCTCCTATACCATAAAAAAAAAAAAAAACGATTTTTGAAATAGATTAGTTTTTCATCATCATAATATCAAGTGGCACATCTTTAATAGTATAAGAGGGTAAACGAGCAGTTGGAGCCATTCTCATAACTACCGATTTCATGTGCCACCGGCAATTTACAACGTTTTCGTGCGGTCTCCAAAGAGATGTATAAAGATACCTAAAGAGAAGTAAACAAGTAGAATTGAATGTCCTGATATTTCGACGCTCGTAAATGGGTATGAGTCGTAAGCGCTAAAATCTTTATACTCGTTTACACCACACAGAGCAACGCAACGTTTATTTTCGTCGACGAAAACAAAACTATTTTCCTCATACTCTGTGGTAAAGTGAAAACTAGGATCTCTCGTAAAAATTACACTTACCACAGATAGAGAATATTTGTGACTGTAAAAATAATGTTATATTTTGCTATTCATTCGTTATAATGTATCAAAGAGGCGATGTTTGTGATGCTTCAGCGCATAAAAATAATGAACGGGTGTTCGGTTCCTCTCGCAAGGTGAAACAAGGAGGGTTTTTGAACTCTCCTTGCCAAAGGTTCTCATACGCTGGTTGTTAAACCTACGTTTGACCGTCCTTTAATATGATGATAAGGCTTTAGTAAAGGATTATCGATTGGCACTAAAACTGGCAACATAGTAGTTATGTACAATAGTTCAGTGTTCAATTAATAAAAGGGTATGAGCAAAGTTAAACTGTATTATATAAATGGAGCCGTATTAAGCTAGGCTGCTGGGTATTATATGGCCTTATGTCATTTATATATTCCTAGGTAGGTATATATCGAAACTTCTCTTTAAATATAAAAGGTTGATACAAGCGGGAGGCATTAAATTAAACCGCATATTTTGTGTATCATTTCCTGGCAACACCACAAAAATCAGATCAATCAGAGCAATAGTTTAGCCACAGGAACTTTTTAAAGTTTTTTTGTCACTTCGTACACGCTGTATCGCAGCTGATCGCCTACTATGGCCGGCCGGGGTCATTCACCCCGTGCTCGCTGTAGCCGCCCGGTACAACAATGTGTTAAAAGTTTTTCGCTATATAACTTGTTTGAAAAAAGTATTTTCGTATACTTGTCGTAAACTTTTTTTAATAGTTTCGAATTAACTGTAGGCACTTATAGTTAATGTGGTTTCATTTAATGCCTCTCGCTCTTATCAACCCTGTATATAAAATAAATAAAATATAAAATTCTCGTGTCACAATGTTAGTTACCATACTCCTCCGATACAGTTCGACTGATTCTCTTAAAATTTGTGTGCATATCGGGTAGTTCTGAGAATCTATTTTTCGTCCACAAAACACAAAAACCAACATCTATTTTTCGTGTCAAAGATACCGCGGAGCGCAGCTAGTAATACAATAAAAATATTTTCTAACTAAATTATTTACCTACAAAATATGGATTGACATAGCGAAATAGGGTCAGCAAGCCTCATACGATAATAGTAATCCCACGCGTCACCGTGTCACATCTGTCACTTGTGTGACGGTGTGCGGGCCGCGGCCGTGACAGTTATTGATGGCGTTAATCACCGGACTTCGGGACTGGACTCCGATATTGGCTAAAGGTCCGTTACAGCTAATTGGTGATCAATATCGGAAAACTGCAAGAACATTGCGATATAAAAAATAACTTTTCCAATAATTGAATTGTGTTAAGTAATATATAGATGTATTATATGATAATAGATTAAACAATATTTTAGAATGTAAGACTATTAAATAGGAGATATAAATAAATTAAAACTGTAAAAATAATTTCACTCATGAATGTCATACCTCCATTTCAAGTGGCTTAATATTTTAATCTCGCGTGTCGCCACCTCGGTGGACGGTTAAGTAATTCGGTCGGTGTGAATAAAAAGAGTCCTTTTTCATACAAAAGAACAGAAACGACCAGGCCTCAGTATTCGTGTGGTTTCTGCGTCATGATCTGGCATAAAAGTCTGTAGGCAACAATCATTAAATGACCGAACTGCTAGGTTGCTCGGCAGAAAACGGCAAGCAACTCATAAAAATAAACGAAGAAACCATACAACTTTTTTTCTATAAGAATGACACAAACAAAACACTCGCGTAAGGTTAACTGGGGAACTGGCATGAAGATCTGTTGTTGTTGTTGTTGTTGTTGCTGTTGTAAAAGGTCAATGTCATATTTGTATTATACTCTATTACGCCCTTAGGCACGACCTGACTTGAAACCACGCGAAATATATTAAAGACACTTGAGTGGGCGAAAAAGTGAAAGCAGTGGAGGGTGTATTGTGGTGGAGTGCGTGCCCTCGAGAGCCTGCTGATGGGCGACGGGTAATTATCTCCGCAGCAGCCTGAGCCGCTCGCCGCTGCACTGTGACTTAATTAGCGCACTACTTACCCACATTGTTGTATACCCTCCCAACTAACATTTAGGTAATAAGATAAGGGGCTATATGAGCAGAATAAGCGAGTTTTTATTACCTAAGGTATAATAATAGCGCTAAAAATTGGTGGTATAGCGCTCTATAACACTCTTGTAACTCTGGTTTGGGCCCACAATTTTAGCGCTTAAAGAGATTGAATAGTAATAAGTAGTGATAAATAAGTGGTATTAGGGAGTTATTGGAGTGCTATATTAGAGAATATTTGCACTTAAACCGATTGTAAGGTAACATGCAGATTACAACAGCAACCTAAAGGAGTCAACGAGTTATATTTATTCGTTCCATTTCCCAATGATTATTCACTGCTAGTGGTTTGTATTTACTTTTCTTTTCAGCGTTGTTGCCGGTGACAGTGCTAAGTTTTAAACATGGCGTTTATTATTATATCCTATATATCATTTAAATACCTAGGTACTGGTGTCACACTCCTAAAATGTCAGTGCGCTTGTAACTTTTCTGTTATAATAAATATGGTTTTCCATCTCAGTTTTGAAGCGCCTCACAAATAAACTATTTTTGATGATATTTTGATTAATATTACCGAGTCAGTTATTTTTTAATTCAAATTATTTACATATATAACGGTTCATGGCGATGTGTAATTGTGTATTAATGTAAAGTTATCCAAAAACATGAGTGAATTATTAGGGTAGGTATGTTTAAAAACGATTTTTGGCTTATGAAATTTTATAGGTTATCTATTTTAAATGGCGTCAATTTTAAATAACTTTAGGTTCTTGGCAACTTTGTTATACCTCATGTAGTGCTCATAAAGTGACAATTACCTCTTAAATGTCGTTTATAGTTACATTATACAGTTTTAAAAGTGACCAGAAGACAAGCTTACAGGTTTAGCATGCACAATGATTCTGTGAATCACTGTAAGCTATATGCTTTTAGAGGTCTGGTATTATTTGCGAAAATAATTTTATAATTATGTCACTATCATTATAGTAGGATAGGTTAGTTAGAAACGATTCGGAAATGACCGTTATATCGTCAAATCGTCATTTATACGCACTCTACTCCACGCCATAATATGCATATTATACATCGGAAACACTGGCCAAAATTTAATATGTCATTGTAGAATGAATAAAGGAATTAATTAACGAATACCCTACTTTATTTACACACAATACAGTAAATAAGTACATTTATACAAAGTACAAAATATATAGAAAGGTGTACAAAAGTCGGGTTTATTTGCTAAGTCCTGTTGATTTAATCATAAGACTGGCTTAACGTGCTACTGGATACCTAAATATAGCTTTTGGTGTCTAGAAAATATAATAATCGTTTTGCTATCACTAATAAATTCTTAAGGCTCTAAATATCTTTCCAGGTGATTTAAAGTATGCCACTTACTCCACTTAATAACATAAACGGTTAGTAACTGCTAACGTTAACCATACAACAACTTTAAGTGTTTATGACTTGCAACACAAAACAATTTTAGGGCACTAACAGTTTCAGCTAACTCTTATGGATCTATAGAAATGGATGGGTGGTATAAGGTATTTAAGTAGCTCTATTTAAGATCATCAGACGCTAGCAACTGTTAGCAGCTACCTTATAAGTGCTTTTAATGCCTATTGCTTCTTAAAGCTATAATTCTTATAACAGTAAGTTATATATGGTTTTCGACTAACTCTATGCTAACAACTTAGGTATAAATAAATTTCTTTGTTACTATTATCCGCCTTGAAGGTTTAATTGTCAATCCCTAATACCATTACAGAGTTAAATGTTATTATGAGAGCTTTTGTAGACTATTTATAACCCTATAAGGCCTAAAAAAGTTTGCCGTTAGCGCCAAAATGTTTGTTGGGCTGTGAACTGACGTAGCACACGTGTTCCACAGTTTGATATGAAAATCGAATTCAAAGGAGCTTTTTTGGTATAGAAATTTTGTGTGTAATCTATATCTGTGTCAAATTTTGCCCAATTCTGATGAGTAGTTTTTGTGCGAAACAGTAACAAAAATACAAACTTTCGCATTTATAATATTAGTAGGATGTATTGAAGCTTTGCAAATAAATGCTAAGCTATCAAATGGTCTATTTATGTGTAGCATCATATGTCCTAAACGAATCCAACCATTTTAAAGGGTTTTTTTGAAAACCTTATATATATATATATTATATAGTATATTAGGTATCTATGATTCAATTATATGAGACTGCTTAAAATATATTTTCATGTGTGGACTCGCTACCTCATATCTTAAAATCCAGCAACCAGAGGTGGGGGCATATATCTATTTATGTAAGGAGATATTTACATTGTTACATAAATCACCTTCCTGTGACCCAGCGTATTCTTTTGGTTATATTGCGTGTACACGGGCCTTGAAAGTCATTCACCTTTGCAGTATTCTATAATAAATATTGGTAAAATATATTATAGTAAAGGAAACAAACAAAAGCATATTTGTATACGAACTGTGCGGAGTGAGCACTTGCGACTTGTTCAAACAGCCCTTTGAAGTTGTGCTACGATTGATTTACGCGACTTGAAATTTCACTTGTAAGAAATTTTCGTTCCAACGTATTGAGTGTTTGTTGTGCATTTTTCGTTTACTAAGATTTTGTTTGTTTGTTACAGATAGCGGTTTCTACATTTTCGCTAAAAAGGTTCGTGATATTCATAATTTTGTAAAATTTAAATTATTAGGTTTTCTTTAAAAGCTTTTTCAGCTTGTTTTATTTAAACGCATGAATCTTGTTGAAATATTATTAAATAAAATATGTTTTCTAAATATTTTAAATGCAGCTTTTGAGTTGACAATGAAACTATTATATTGCTGATTTTGTGAATTCAAAAGCTCAGCGCATAGAAAGTTGGAATATTTATAAAATTTTGAAATGTTTGCAATATTTTGTTTGCTTTTCAAAATGTTCAAATCGAACTCGTCTAAATTAGCGGGGCTATTGAGCATTCAGTTTGTGCTCATGCAAAAGTGGGTTACATTGAGATAGTTGGGCTGCATTGTTTGCATTCTCCCCGGTCGCTTTATCGAAAAACTTCGCCAAGTTAACAGGTAAGCCCTCGCCCCACTTCTGTATTGGCTGTTTGTCAAATAATTGAGAAGATAAAACACCGTCCATGAATTATGTATAATTTCATTAAAAATTTCTCGCGACGGAAAAGTTTCTTAATTTATACTTTTTACACACTTTTAATATTCCGTCAACATTTCCAAATTATTTTGTTTTTGTTTTGGATAACAGCTTTATAGCGAAAATGGGATGTCCTGTTTTTTATTATTGTGATTTATTATGAACAAAATTATTTCATAAATATGTATCAAGGTAAATATACGAATGTACCGAATTTGTGCCGTGGGTACAATACAGTCGAATCATGGACCAGGAAGGTAATACTCGTCGACATGAAACCGCCTTATAGTGACAGCTATTTTATTTCGTCTCGTACGAAGTGAGTTTCCGGTGGCCCATTGAGGAAGGGGCGGAAGGAGGACAACGTATCTGCATAGCTACAATATTCAAGGACATGAGCTAGTAATTGTTTACTACTTTCCTAGTAGTAGATTGTACTATTTTAAACATGACACAATTTCAAATATTCCAACAACTGTCATTCCATTCTCAACAATTAATGCATTTTGTATTTGACTGACGCGATCTGTAACCACAGCCGGGGTAAGAAAATCGAACACAAACGGATGTGCGTCATACACGTTACTCAATACACGTTCCATATTTAATATTTAGAAAGCTAGTTTCCGGTTTTATTAGTTCCGCAGAGAATAATCGGATATTAACGTAACAGTAAACAGCGATATAGCTCGTTCCGCGGTCGGGGTTTACTGCGTGCGGCCTGGGGGAGGCCCGCGGTCGCCACATACTCTATTACCTATTGCCATTGTCATAAAACGCAACGGAAATGTTGCCAGTAAATATTTAATGGGGCTCACAACGTATGTCGTGTCAACAAACACGTCGTTCGATAATCTGACGACGCTAAGTTGCGACAATTTTATCCTCTATTCTCTTTTATAGATGTTATATTGCCGCTTATACATATGGAACTATAAAAAATAAAAAACGCCAAATACCACCTAATAATAAAAAAAAATAGTAAAAGAAAGCACATTTTAAAAGAAATGAGTGCCCACTGCTGAAATTTTCGTACATCGAAGGCGTCGATAGCACATGCCAAATAACCTAACATTAAAATTAAAAACAAAAAATTCACTGATAATCTTTTTTAATGGTAGATGAATTAAGAACATTTTAAGTGTCATTCGCATTACCAAAACGAATCTACTTCACACTTTAAAATTTGTCATGCCGCTCAGGCTGTATAAGGAAATATGTATTACACACGCATACACTTATATTTAGATTACAGATACTGTAATCTACATGTATTACCAACACTACAGACCTTTTTAAGAACAAAAGTCGATGTTCATTATAATATAATTACACAATACAACGGCGCAGACTGTACGTGAGGTTAAAACACACATTTTTCTTACATACAATAAAGAATGGACCCTGGAACGGGTCCTTTGAATGTATTGATCCCTCTACGCACATCAAACCGGATAACCCAATTGATATCGGTGAACTCAAAGAGGAAAAATATGTAATAAAAATAGTTTGTGGGAGACACGTCACACGGCAACTCTCGGGCGTATACCTTTTTATTTTGTATTGCTTATAGTAAAAACTTGTAATACGTATAACGTACAAACTGTAGAAAATAAATATTGTTCTGTAACTTTTGGAAAGAAGTCAAACCAAATACACCTAATTGAAGGTGATTTCGATCGCCGTATATATGTGCCGCGTCAGTTATTCTAAAAATATTTACTACTACCAGAGCCTTACCTGGCTTCGTCCGTAACAAATATCCCAAAAAACATTATTTTTCGGAATATAAATGTCGTATATTATTCCAAATTATTAGTTATGTCTTTGCCAAATATCATCCAAATACATATTATAGTATTAGTAGAATTTATTGTTTTTATCGACGTCCGCGAGTACATAAATACTGAGATTGGATCAACTGCTGATTGATGGTGCTACTCTAAGATTTACGGTCCATTGTTTCGTTATTCATGTTTTCTTGTACGTTTGTTTAGTTTCTTACTAGAGAGAGGGGTGGGAGTTGGGACAGGACTATAGATCAGTGTCGTTAGAGTTTACTGCTGCACTGGGACTAGACCGCACTTGGTCCGCCTCCTCTTTATGCTGGTCCCTTAAGTACACGTACACGTAGTTTGCAATCGTAGATTTAAGCAGATCCCAGTTGCACGGGATCATCCCTCGTCTAGACGTCATTTGCATACAAATTAATTGATTTGGAATTTGCGGCGAACTCCTTGTTCCGAGTTTCAGAGGCCTTAGTTACAACGTAACTGGAAGCTGGATTATGCCTAGAATAATAAAGTAATAAGCCTTAACAAAACTTAGATGTACCTGATCCGTAAATATAACTCCGTCCAGCCTTTTTATAGCGTAAGATAATTAACGAGCAATCGGAGGCACGCGTCTACCGACGCCTATAATTATCTGCATCGTTAATTGTTATGCAGATACGTTGCCCTTCACCCCATTGTGTCCAATCTTCACAAAACGCGATCGTGTAACAGTCATCAAGGCTTTTAAATGACAGAGATGTTCCTCTCTTCTCTATCTCTTCTATTTTTAATCTAATGTGGTTAGTGTAAATAGAACCTAGATGAGAGATATGTACACTTAAATTTCACATTGGATAAAAACAACCGCAAATTATATAAATTTGACATCTAATACATAACAACTTGGCTCATAGAAAACTTGATTATTAGGTATGATGGCGTAAAATTGAGGCCTTTCATCCTTCGGGACGATTCATTTATTCGATAATCTCAGATATCGGCCGGAACACGGGTTTACATCTAAAATAGGTTACCTAAATAACTAGATGAAATGATTGAGAAATTTCTGCGAACCGATAGAGTTTGCATTTTGTGCGATTCAGTTTTCAATTAACATTGTTCCTGAATCGAACGTTGAATCGCCGGCCTAGATTTTTTACTGTCTAATAAAATACTTTTACGTGAAATATGAAGATATTTTTACACGTGCTATGAATATAAAAGTTTTATACTCTGTGAGAATTTTTATTAGAAATTATTCTGAGTATCTCCATAATTTGTATCATCGTGTAGGAACTTGATGAAACAGAAAATATTTAAAGTTGTAATAATAATTGCAACAACACATTGAATATACGGTTTTAAGCTAAAAAGCGGTTCTGTTCCTGTATTTTTGTTTTCTTTTTCTATGTAAGTACATGTTTCTTATATAATACAATTTATACAATAGCTAGCAGATATCTGCTGTGGCTTTGTTGTGATTGTTGTGTATGCTATGTTGTTATGTAATTATGTACTAAGTATAACCACAGCAACGCCACAGAGTTTCATTTTAGTAATTATAAATTTTCATAATTGTATTAAAATTTTAGGTATATTTTTATTACAATTCTCAAAAATATTATTTACTAGTGGGTGCTCGCGACTTCGTTCGCGTAGCGTAGTTCTATTACAATCGAAGTCAAAATTATAAATACCAAATTTCCCGTAGGAATGAGCGATTTTCTCGCAGTAAACAAGTGGTCTTTATGTTGACCAGGCTTAGTATCTATACACCACAAAAAGTTTCATTCGAATCCAACCAGTAGCTTCAGAGATTTGCCAGGACAAACAGACAAACGGACAGACAAAAAAATTAAATAACATTAAAAGTTTTCTAATACTATTTTAAAATCGCCCCCAATTAGTATTTCGTAAATATATTCAGTGGTCTCTGGTTTTTGATGTGATTCTTTTTATAACTGGGTCCCAAGCAGAGTTAAGCTGTAAAGCTTCTGACAGGTCGAGCTTTTTGAATAAATAAATAAACCGTAATGAAGTGCTTTCAAATACTTTTATTTTAATGAGTAACATTAAGGTACAAGTTGGAAGCGGACGACATGAGGTTGCAGCAGACGACGTGTCGCAGCGACACTACTGGTTTCTATGTATTTCTATGAAATTACCTCTGTAGTTAGCGACACGAAGCTAGCGACGCGTCGTCGAGCGGCAGACGCCAGTGTCGTCCGACCGCGGATCAGTAGTGTCGCAACGACACGTCCAGTGAGTGTATAGTTAGAGATGGGCAAAATGTATCACTGACAAGAAAAGAGTGATATATATTACTTCCTAATTCCCATTATGCATTTTATTTCATTGTCATAAAGCACAAAATAGCTATCAATTGGATTCCATCTGCTGTTGCCATCTGCGGTCGGGTTCCAATTCATGACCGCAGCGACGTGTAGCAACGACGTGTCGTGACGACATGTCGCTGCGACAAGTCGTCTGCTGCAACCTCATGTCGTCCGCTTCCAACTTGTACCTTTACGGTTCCATACAGCCGCACAGGCCGCACCAAACCACACACGTAAAAGCATTACCCCAATGTAAAATGGCGTCAGTAAAGGTGATCACTTACTATTAGGTGACCCGAGCATTCGCATTCAATTCTTGAATAGGATGCCGTCGAGGGTTCAGCTTGTATTACAAGCGAGTTAAAAGAACACGAGTACAAAAGCTTGAAAGGGTTGACCCAAATATAAGACGCGTCTGCGACCGTGACCCAAATTATATAATTCATTGAATTAGATAATACACGGTTAACGATAGACATTCATGTTATTTATTGCTTTTTAACGGCGCATGCGGTATGTAATTAGTTCGCGAAAATATTTTAGCAAATTTTAAATTAATTTTGATAGCACAGCTGTCACTTTACGCCTGTTTCGTGTAAGCCAGAGGTACCTCCCCGATCGTGACGGCTGCATGCATGCATGCAGCGTGGCACTACCCCTTGCTGATATATTTGCATTATAAGCCACATGATGTGGCTACTGCGCCTGCACGTCCTAGCGATTGGTTCCTTTAATCAACTCATCATCTGAACCGTAGGTACGTTCTAGTGATGCGGATTAGACATCTGAATCTGAAGAGAATCTGTATATAAAATATTATATTCTAGTAATAAAATCAATCATCAATATAGAGATATTGACATAGCGGCATCACTGGCTTTGACCAATTGGCGGCTGATGATGATGAAGACGATGATTACTATCAGAAAAAAAGAAAGAAAGATTCCTTTATTTGTGATACACATTACATCACCAAATCTTTAACTAATTACAAGCACTATTATTTATAAAAGGTGTCACAAATTGGTCCCGACTCAGTGTTTGTGATTTAAAATCAGCACTGATCTTCCATTATAGAATAACATATCAATATAATTGAGTAAGTTATTCTATAAATAAATTAGTTTATATTTGTGGACAATTGCCATACATTTAATACTTACATTTATTTTATGTAAAAAATATTTTTTTTTAAATAAATTAAACATGCCCGAACAGAAACTATACCTATTTGCAAAAAAAAACTACCACGTTCTAACATTTGTTCCTATCGGAGGTTCCGATTCAGCGCTTCTGTTTTGTAACAAAAAATCCGCTGCTCCATTTTACTTTTCTTTGTAACTATTCTGTTATGATTGCCTGTACAGCGGACATTCTATTTACCTTTCATATGGGATCCAATATCGAATAACTGGATCCAATAGTTTTATTTTTCACACAAGAAAAAGCTTTGAATTACACTTTTTCTTGCACTTTTCAAGCGATGGTATTTCCTTTTCGTTCATTCTTTTGTGTCCTTTGTTTCTACAAAAGGTTTTTAAATAAGACTTAAATACCTTAGAGTTTTTTGCTTAAATATACTATCGTACGTACCACCGCTTCTACAAAGTTATGAAAATTAGCACCTTGACAAGTTCAAATTATCATTACTAATGATCAAAGTGTACGGATATGAAGTATGTAGTTATGGTGGTCTTTATTTGATGTTACAAGAGGCGCAAATTCATGGGCGAGTTATTTCGTCAGTCAGTCAACATCTTAGCACCCGCCCTCGCCAAAATTACCGGCGTCTAATGACGTCACGAGTGCCGTCTCAAATTTGTTCAAAGCTGATGAGTCTGTATCGAATTATAGGAGGACGGCCCTACGTTGACACCACAGACTTAATACTAAGGTAAGTGCAAACTGAGAGACTCGTGATATTTATAAAAAATATTACGACCTGCAGATGTAATTAAAAATAAATTACAACTCGTTGAATGAAAAATAATGAGTGAAATTTTATCGAAATTTAAAAAAAGGTTGTCAATCCCTCTACAGGCTTCCCTTTAAATATCAAATACATTTTTTCTGCGTAGTAAATTAAAATGAGTATTATTTATTTCGTGATTTATTATTTTATGAATTTACTTTATGTTTTTATGTAAACCTTTAATTTCAGCTTACAATCTTGTCAGATGACGTCAATAATTATTATTGGTCATCGAACTGTATTTAGGGATCATTTAAGTATTACTCTATCAGATTGTTTGTAACCCCCCCCCTCTCCCCTCCCCACCCCCTTGTCAGCAAACATCAGTGTATATGTCACCGTAAGATTGTAAAAACCGGAAGATTACAAAATAACTCGGAAGATTGTAAACTATCGGAAAATTGTGAACTGTACTAATCATTTACAATTTAACACATTATTTTTCGTTAGTTTATAATGTTCCCGGAGCAAACTGTAAAATTTACAGTTTACAATTTTCCGAGTTATTTTGTAATCTTCCGGTTTTTACAATCTTACGGTGACATATATAGTTTATTACGCTTAATCATCAGCCTCTATCGATCCACTGCTGGGCAGATAGAGGCTGTCGGTATAAGTATTTCGAATTAACGCCACGGCCGAACTCCTGTAGCTCCTGCACCTCATTTAAGCCCTTAATCTAGATTTCACACAATCACATTGACGAAACAGTAGTTGCATTTGCACACCCAAAATATACAATCAAAGTAGACAAACGTCCTATCAAAATATCTTCGGAATATATTTTTAAAAACCTTACAAAATTGGATAAGAACAAACAACATAAACTCGCTAGTCCAATAAGGAAACAATACATAGCTAAACACATCTATTCACCCACTTGGGACTCGAGGAAATTGGGCTTCCTTCGAACTCCTACAAGTCATTTATCTCTGTAATTTAGTGCAAAACAAAGTGACAGCGAAACTTGTATTAATCGTGCTTATTTGAAACCATAACTGAATGCGTCAGTTTTTTTATAACATAGGGTAAACGAGCATTCAGAGATAACGAGGTTTCAACGTATAAGTTGTAGAAATAGGAATTTAGGTGTAGCTTTGGTGATTCATCTATACATATGAAACTAAAAGGTACTGACATAGAGATCTATCAACGCACAGCCCAAACCACTGGACGGGTCGGACAAATTTGGCGTGCAGGTAGATGTTATGACGTAGGCATCCGCTACGAAAGGATATTTAGAAATTCAACCTATATATATGAAATAGGCTATTGAAATTCATATGGATTTCATAGAAATTAAATGCGGGTGAACGGGGCACTGCTGGTACTAAACTAAATACATCTAAATTTCAAAACCAGCTCCTTATTGTTAGCCAGTAGTGTAGGACTGTCGTTTTGAACTCTTAGCAATACAAGGAGAAAAGCAATATGTTATAAGCGTATTAAAAAAGCATGAATGAACTCGGCATATATAATACGCCTGCATGTTGGCACGAAAACACATTACGTACATTGATACTCTCCAAATTATTGGTGCAAATAATTTGATGTTATTATCAGGAAACAACAATTTATGTATTCAACTTTTTATTTACGTCATAAGAGAATCTGGATTATCCTTCTACGATTTACGTAGTATTTAATTTATACTCAAAATTGTTAGTACCAACATGTTTTAGTTGAAAATGTCATATGCTCGTACCTAATGTTGGTACTCGTAGATTTGATTAGTACTAATTTAATTTGTATACCTCATATTGGTAATGTATGATGATGTACCAACATGAGGTACACAAATTTAATATCTCTATGTTGGTACTGAACTGGGTGCAAGTCTAACTCGCACTTGACCGGCTTATTATATAGACAATGCTCTTGGTACATCAATGACCTGATATCGATCACGTTAAGCACTAAGCAGTCACATATAACAAGCTTATTGTGTCGTTATTTAAAACTGTTTAACATAGGATATGCCCTGCCGTAGCCGCCGGCCACTAATCCAGTTATGGCAGCACGTCGAGCCACCCGGCACCCTGATCGAAACGTAATTGGGTGAACTCACCTGCCGGGCGCAGACGGCTGCGGGAATATTCCGGGAGCGAAAAATTATAAACACTCATTATGAATGAAGAGTGGGCTTCCTCGTTTAATGCCGCTTGGTTAAGTAGTATTAAGTAAATAAGGGAATATCTTTACCAAATAAAGCAGATACTACAAAGAGAAAACGCACAAACACATTTACTACTATAAGGTAGCGTAAATAAAAACCCAAGTGTTTAATATTATCTAATAGCAAATACCATTTGCAACTTTCTTAAGCATTGTACTAAAAATGTATTATATGTAGTATAGTATTATATTATATGTAATATAGATTTAGTGTATATAATTGGTTCGTATTTTTTTGTTAATAGAAACCAATTTTAGAAATAAACAGTAATAATTCAATTGAATCAAAATCGTATGAATAATTTATATAAGCGAGGCACAGCCACAAGTTCGCCTGTTCCTTGTAACATAGACTTAATACACATCAGTTACATACTGAAGTGTAGTTAGTACAGTAGTACAAAGCTCGACCAGGGCAACATGAAACACAAACAGATCGAGCTGGGTGTCGGCAGCAGGCCGTCGCGCGTCGATCACTGCAGCTGCCACTGCTCGCTACCAACTCAAGCGCAACTAAGTCAAATTGAAATGTCACTATCAAATCGAGCTCAAACGTTTTGCACTTCCGTTATTGTTTGTTTACGGAACTATTGCTTGACTAGCCGTGTCCCGCGGTTTTATACGTCCAAAATATCCTCTTGGCTTTTACTTTACGGCATAAATAGTGTTTGTGTTTTTCCAGATCTATATCTTGTTACTTCATACTATTATCGCCATCCTATCTAAACAACCCTAAAAATGTGCTTTACTATCTGACACGAAATTTTTTGGCATGACAAAATTACCATCTTGAAGAGTAATGGTGCAAAATCGTATGAACTGCGATAGTACAGCTGTAACTTTACGCTGATATCGTGTAAGAGAGAGGCCTACTGGGCCAGCCGGCCGAATTCGACTGCATGCAGTCAGCGTGGCACTACCTCTTCTTTTCTGTTCAAATGACACTCCGTACCACAACAAATACAAATTCATCAAGTCCATAGCGATATAGAAGGCAGGTTATCACGACATAACTTATGACCAGTGGACCCGCGAGTGCAATAACGTCGCTTTAGCGCTACAATTAATTAAACGGACATGCAACGATATCTATTGCGGGGACAGCGGACAGCGGTGCGGTTCGATATCAAATTGAAGCGTTACGTCACTCTGTTACAGCTTCTTTCATTGTGTGATACACATGACTAACGATTACCGGATTTCTCCTCCTAGACTAACTGGGAAAGAAGGGGGGTCTGCACCCCCATCGACCACAAATACACAGGCTCGAGCTACCTTAGGGCACTCGCCTCTCATACAGATGAAGCTGCACTGGGCCTTCAGCCTGTTAGCGTAGAGTCTATCTAAAAAAAAAAAAAAAATTACCGGAATTGTGAATCATTGTAACTTAAAAGCCTGTTAATATTATAATTAGAATCATTTCATCATCGTCATCATAATTAGCTGGAGGGCGTCCACATCTGGACATAGACCACGGCCAAAGGTCACGGTCTCGAGCCACATGCATTTATTGGCTCTAAAAGTAGTACAGTGGTGTTGATTTTATAATACTGTAGCTAATGCTTTTAACTAAGAAATAGTAAGCAAACATTCATCATCAGAGGACGGCCATTGCCGGACATAGACCTCCTCCTAGAGCACCACGTCACAGTCGAGAGCCAGGTGCATCCAGCGGCTCCCCGCCTCCTTAACCAAGTCGTCATTCCACCAGGTTGGAGCCTGGAGACCGTGCAACACTACGTTCATTATTATTGTATCGTACTATTCTCATGCGAGCATTATTTACACAAAATTAAGTACCTACAATAAAGACATGCAATAAAAATCAATATTATTTGTCTACTGTCCTTGGATAAAGGCAAACGGCAAAAATATTATGGTTTTCAGTCAGTAGTTGTTAGACGCGTTGCCCTAATTTAGTCTTCCCTTCCAAATGGCCACCAGAAACTCACTACTGGCACGAAATGCCACAAAGCTGCCACTTAACGGCGGTGTCGTGTGACCTGTTGCTATATGCAAGCTGGTTGTACCGGCCCAATTCGGCTGCAGTATGCAGCATGCCTTGTCCTCTAATAAAGCTGCCAGATTTTTTGGTAGCTATACCGGACGAGCAGTAAGGGCCATTTGAATGACCGATGCCCACAGATAGCATAGAGGTTATACAGATGCGTTGCCCTCTATCCACCTCCAACCGGCTACTTACACGCCGCAAGAGAAGCGACACCACCGTCACTTTACGATACGAAAATACAAGTACTAAAATTTATCACATAACTCATGATTTAAAATGTCACACTTTTAATACTTTTCTTTCTTAGACAAAGATGATATAACAAATGATATATGAGCTTGAGAAGTTCGCTCGAGTTCGCTCGAGTAAGTTTGAAAGTAAAGTTGATGCTTCAAGGTAAGCTGCGGGGAAATAGAACAAAGCGGAGTGACGGCCGGTTCCGATGGGTCTGAATGAGGCCTTGTCCGATATCTGACACGCTGAGAACACCGCCGCTTGTGACTTGTGACCTTTACGTGACGATTCTATTGTCGCTTACTTTATTCTTTGTATGTTTAGAGGTATAATGATAACATATATACAATGTGGGGTATAGGTTGCGGGAAAGATGTACTGACGTACCCATAGATTTAGAATGTACAAGATACACACTGTCAGAACAGAGGCGAGACAAAAAAGAAATTGACAAATGTCAGAATTACTACAAAAACCGTAGACAGATTCCTCTAATAATTTCTTTTCTCTGTCTACGACAAAAACACATAATATATGATTTTGTCATTAGTATATAATCGGGCCGCTATGGCCTCTTACTAGCGTAAAATAATTGTCTCGCATACACTTCATCTACTGTCTCCTTTCTTTTCCGATGATTGGAACTTAATTTGAATGTCTCGCTCCCACGCTTTGTACATCTTTCACGTAGTGAGAACAATTCTAAATCTATGGACGTACCATCAAATCGGGCACTGTACGAAGGTCGGAAGAGTCTTCCCAATGGCGTGATGTGTTGTTGTTTGTTTAGTGATTGTGCCATACCTGCCTTGTATTGTATAGTCTGTCAAGTGAGACCTGTTACAGCTGATGCACCGACCACAAAAACGAGACATCAATACATCGATTCATAGTTATTGTAATAGATGTGACTATCGATTTATAATATTAATTTGTTAATCAAGAGAGTAAAAAATGAATGATTACCAAGATTATTTATTGCAAGTTTTATTTTCTCACAATACATTTCGAATGGAATCTTGATTTTCTTAAGCTCGAACTGAAAAAGTACATAAGATCGTTTATAGTATAATTCATACATTTTATATAACTGCGGCAAAGCAAATAGGAAAGTAATTATTTTGACTGGTACGTATTTATTTATGTTCAACAAAACCTTTGAATAATGCTACCAGTGTAAACTGACACTGAACTGATGGTGCTTCGGCGTTCAGCAACCTCATAAATGGACTCGAGGAAGGTTGTAGAAAGTGGATTTTACCACCAAGGCCTTACTCTCTTGAGAGCCCGTCACATATTACACTAGTATACAATTTTAACATTTTTAATATACTTTTGATGTAACACATTCTTATTATACTATCTCCTTAGTAGACAGGTGATGATGATGTTTGATTATATTTTTTTTTAAATCACACACACATGTACAGTTGAATTTCAAGATCAACTGGTAAAAGTCCGGCAAGAAATGGTAAGGCCCGGCCGCCGTGCTGATGTTTGGTAATATGTCACATCAAGTTTTTAGGGTTCCGTAGCAAATTGGCAAAAAAACGGAATCCTTATAGATTCGTCTAGTCTGTCTGTCTGTTTTGTCCGTCCGTCCGTCCGTATGTCACAGTCATTTTTTTCCGGAACTATTGGGCCTATGTACTTGAAACTTTGTAGGTTGATATATTCTATGAAACGCTATTTAAATTTTAAACAAAAATAAATAAATTAAATTTGAAAATAGAAATAGAAAATAGAAATAAATATTAACTAGCATCTATCTAGTATTAACATATTAACATTAATTTCTGGACTTGCTAAGCATACCTCGTCTGTTTATTTTCATACTAAGAGTTGTCCGAGCTAGAAAGTGAAAAAGCGTTTTAATATGATTGTTTTGCATTAAAACAAAACAGGTATTATATGTTGGAAAAACAGTATAAACATGAAAATATGATTAATTTGATTAAGCTATTCAATATGCCAATGAAGTATGCAGGTAAATCCTATCGATATCCTGTCGATCCCACAAATGTTACATTTACATAAAATTAAACAGTTTACATTATACCAATTATCTGTGAAATTTTTTGCATTGTTCAATGGTGATATAGGTGTCTTTTAGTGAACGTGTGAAAAAAAATCTAATCAAGTAAGAATTATTAAAGAATTATATACTTTCTTCTGATTAAATACGTTCGTCCCAAGACAGTTATAGCTTTTCCCTCGGGCTTCCTGAGATCATATCGACACGTCCTACGTATTTCCATGTATCTGCCAGATACACGAAATTGGTTTTATTGCAGTTATATTCTATCATATACAAAAATATTAGATTTTTTTTGACCGGAACATTGATTTTTGTTAGACGTATGCATGTACTTATGTTGCTAAACAATGACGCTGTTAAAATAAGTAAGTACCAGTTACATTATAATTCGCGGGGCACAGGTGTGAGGGCTACGGGTAACTACCCGATTGTCATTTGTACTTCGGTACTGAGCAGTATGAACAGGACCCTCGCTGCTCCACTGTAATTTCAAAAATATCGAGTTAGAGGTAACAATTTTTAGCAACATTGATAGAAGATGTATTAAAAAGGTGCGCATCTTTCTGCGATGTCGGAAAAGTTTTGTTATTAGACCACCAAGAGCACATATCATCAATGCATGATGTATTCTATTCAACCAAATATGCTTGAAATTTCATAATTAATTTAAATAAAATTCAAAACATATTCAATTCTTTTTGTTTTCGTAGCCAGTAATGCACTGTATTAAAATTTAATAAACAAAATTGTTATTTTGTATATTTTGATGTAATCCCGCTGTTTAAGTATGTAACTGCGTAGATACACACTTATTCACTGTATTTCCTTTTTATTCTTATATGTATCTATCACTTACACAGGTAGACTTTGGAATCTTGTAAGATTAAAAAAACTATGTGATCAGTTAGGTACCTACTTATACATCGTAATTGTTTCAAGAGCTTTTTTAATATTTTATAAAAACAATAGAAAAAAATAATTAACCAGTGCTAATATATATAAAAAAAATCCCTTAAATTAGGATTTATTTCGATATCTTAGGCTGAACAGACGCTGGCACTGAGTCGTAGCCTACCGAGTAGACCAAGGCGAGCTGGCCGAGCTCTACCTATACTGGGCAGGCTTGGGGGGATAGGTCAGACTAAGAACAGCTCAGCTGGAGGGTCCTCCACCCGTCCCTCTGAATCACCAGATGGCGGTGTGGAATGGAACAAATGGTGGGTCTATGTCGGACTATGTGTCCGAAATCGGACATGGTGGCGTTTTCCTTTGGAGCAGGTACTGGGGCCAGGGGTCGAGAGGAACGTGACCCCATTGCACTGTTCAGACTGTTTAGAGGCAGCCGGACAGTCCCCAAGGAGAAGAAGTTTAACCTTTTTGTCGAGGCCAGCCTGTCGCAGGAGGGATCATGTTGCTTGCAGAACCGGGACCCTTCAATTACAGCGCCTGAAGGCATTCGCCGGGTTTTAGTCGGTATTGCACTAAGTGTCGAGTCCGGCATAGGCCTAGGAGCCACCTGGGATCCTAGGGATCATAGGGTTAAAATGTGTAGGAAAATTTACAGCTGATAATCGAAATCTACTATTTGTTTCGTTTTGGTCATTAGGTGAGCTAGCTCGTCACTAGAGATTTTATAGTCAGATATTGTGATAGAATTCCAAAATGTCGCATGTCAAATTCTAGAAGAGATTTCACAATAATAATAGCTATTTGCTCTAATGGGTTTGAGTCGAAAATACGAGTTTGTACATTAGGCATTAACCATGGTCTATTCCGCTCTGAATAAACTCTCATTGGACTGTACTGTTACTCGGGTACCAGAAGCAAATATCGAAATTCCAACTAAAGTGCAAACTGTGAGACGATATAAAGATACACCAAATAAATAAGCAGATTTGAGATTTTATGTTCCCAAAAAAGATCGTTGCGATATTTGCCACTTTAGTGAAAACTTACCACAACCTGAACCAACCAGAATCTGATAAAACACACATACTAATAAAACTTTTGCGCGAAAGCTTAAAAATAAGTTTATATAGTACTCCCAATTAAGAAGTACTTTTTTGTTGGCCAGGTTTTAGGTCAGTTTAGTCAATTCCAGGACAGTTACAATATGTAGTTCCTAATTTTATACGATGTGTAATTGTGTAGGTACCTGCCAGTTACATCCTTAAAATTCAAGAATATTCCGATGTCAAATATGTATAAGACACATATGATTTAATTTTTTTTCCGGAACAATGTATAAGTATGTATGTGCTAAAACATAAAAACCTATGGGTTTAATAATAAATTTTCTTCTCAATTCAATCTAATGTTAAATTTACGGCAACTTAAGGCCACTTGCCGAATTTCAGGCTATAAGTCGTTATGGTTGCTGAGATATTATGACGATTTTAAATTTGTAAAATTTGCTTTTTGCAGATACATACTTTTGCGTAGGACGTGTCGATATGAAAGGGTCGTTGCTGCTGTCGACCCTGGCGATACAGGAGTAGCAGCGGTGGGTGGGAGACTAGAAACTTATGTACGAATGAATACGAATGCCCTTATGCTTTTTATTACCGAATAGAATCCAAACGGTGAAGGGCGCCGGCCGCCGGCCACTAGAAGTCATTAGCATTACATTACACAGACACATTAGCCAAAATGCAGGCCACGATTTACTGAGGAAGGGATCGGGCAGTGTAATAACAATAACTGCGTGTGACGCAGCTAGACGATTTAGTACATGTGTCACAGCCATGGGTATTTCACAGCCTACTCGGAAAAAGATGCATTAGAAATTAGTGTTCAAGTCAGATACGTATGTTATTTGTGTGTCAAAATCGGATAATTTTTATGAGTCAAGTTAAACCAGCCGTGGTCACCATCCAACTGATGTAACCCGGCCGAAACGTCGAGCAAGGGTATATGGTTCGCTAAGTACCTTTTAATAAACATTTCGTCGCAATATGTAACTAGTGCGAAAATCTAAAACGAGTATGTGTAAAATTAGTCTTATGTTCTTACATATTACAATCCTACTAAATAAATATTATAAATGTGTATGTGAGTTTGTTTGTTACAAAAAGGCGAAACTACTCAACCGATCATTATGAACTTTTGAAACACATATTCCTAGAGGTAATAATAAAAAATTTTACCAAAAATTTTTTTTAGAAGGGTCAAAAAAAATATTGTGGCACATATTGGTATTCTGTAGGAGTTCTATTTGAATGTAATGTTCATTGATATTTATTGAAGGGCTTCAACGCGAGCGAAGCCGCAGCGAAAAGCTAGTATGTAATAAATTATAATATAATTATATAAACTTCCGAGCAATAACTGATCTGTATAGTAGCATATAAGTAACAACTCACGTTTCGCTTCTTGTGCCAGCATACGTTGGCCACGATGTCGTGTTACTGGAAATGAGAATATTACATAAAGTCAGCGCGCCGATTAATTAGGATTCCGTATTATAGTATATATCCGGATTTCAATGAGGTTTGTCCGAACTTCATCGGTTCCCACCAGCAGCTGAAAAATGGTTGCGAAGCTTAGATGTAACGATATAGTATCCTATGCAGAGCCGACGACGATATGATGATGAGGATTCCGTAGCCAAACGGCAAAAAACGGAACCCTTATAGATTCGTCATGTCTGTTTGTCCGTCTGTCCGTTCGTCCGTACGTCACAGTAGTTTTTTTTCCGAAACTATTAGTATTACACTTCGTGCTTTGTCTTCCAAATAAGTAACCTGAAACCTCGAAAAACCTCCCAAGTCGAGCAAAAAAGCGGTACCATTCTTTTCTCGAAGCAACTCAGGCCAATTTTGATTCCCTATAACTTCGTTGTGCACAAACAGAAAGCCTAAATTCATTCATTTCAGTATATAAGGGCTAACGTTGTATATACAAGGTATATTCCAAATTTCATTCAATTTGAACCAGTAGATTAAGAGTTCCAAGTTGTTAAAGTTTTTCAATTCTTTGAACCAAGAAAGACCAAGTTCCAACTTGTTAAAGTTTCTCAATTTTGTCACTCACTGACGGTCAGTCGGTCATCGGTCATCAAAAGTTTAAGGCATTTCTAGCAGACATAGAAGCTTCAAAAGAATACAATAAGTTTTTAGTAACCAAATAAATATTTTGTAATTTCGGTCTAGTTTTCTAGATACACCAAGTACATGAATTACTTTGTAATCCCATATAAAAATATAGGATTACACAATTACATTTGCAGTCGGATTTCAATAGAATAATAGGTGTAGATAAGGACCTAGATATGTGAAGCATAACGGGAGGGGTATATGGTGAAACAGGGCGTGTTCAGGTCATGAAACTGAACAACATTCGCATAGGAAAATATGTTGAAATATGATAAAAAAAATCGGTTGTCTGTAAAGTCGGTTTACTGACGATAGTTGAACGTGACAACGTCTTAAGAAAATACTGATGGAATCGTAGCATTTAAAATTTTAATTTCATTTGTTTAATAGATTTGTATGTATATAGAGAAGGAGGTCATTGGAAATCACATTTTAAATCATATTCGATAATTATTTCGATTAAATAGTAAAACCATCGATTTATAATAATTATTAATAATTTTATATATATATATATATACGTACTATACTTATTTTAAAAATTGAAACTTATTAATACTTATTTTTTTTAATTAAAAATTTTGCAAATATCGATTTAGCTAAAGCGCCATCTGTAGCTCAATTGGGTACTACGGGCTTATAAGTTTGCGCGGATATGATAAGCGATGGCGCTGCGAAAAATTGACACCTATAGTAAACTTACTATAGGTGTCAATTTTTCGCATACTTGTATGACACTGTCTCCCCCCTGATGGAACGCCTCAGAGCAGAGCGAGGTAACGCCGCATGTTGTCATGTTTTTTCGTACAGCCGGCTCCATCGAATTGTAAGACGTTGTCACGTCAAAAACGATTTCCTATACAAATTCTTCTTATGTAGGTACCATTTTATACAAATTCTATTGTAAGAGGTTGATTCGCACTGCATGCTTGCATATAACCGAGATGGACCGTCGCGACCGGGGAGGTAGGTACCACTCGCTTACACGAGTGACGAGACCGGCATAAGGTAACAGCTGTGCTGTCGCGTTTCGTGTGGTGTGTAAGTAGTAGGAGAAAGGAGAGCAACGCATCTGTATAACCCTTATGAGGATGTCAATGGGCGTGGGTAGTCATGAAAATTGCACCGACTGCTCCTAAAACAGTAACAAAAGTTAGAAGATCTCAAAAAAAAACCGGGCTGCTACGATAAAACAACCGTATTCATTCATCAGTAAAATACTTACATATTATCGCCACTGCTTCATCAATCGGACTTAATCCAACTGCAAAAGTATAAAATAAAAAAAATTAACAAGTAATAATATAGTATCCTAGTTTCCGCCCGCGGCTTCGCCCGCGCTCATACAGTGCTGACGCAGTGGTACAGAGCTCGGATAAGCGTTGCATGATGCTTCAAGGCTCGCAGGTTCGACTCCCGCCGCCTGCTTGGATGTCTAGGGGTCGTTCAAGTATTACGTAAGCACAATATACAATATAAATACATTCATAAAACTTATTAAATATAGCTGTGCCCCATGGTTTCACTCGCGGAAAATTCAACCCCGTGGAAAATAGAAAATCATACGATGGCATCCCATGGGAACATTTTTTGTGATAAAAACTATATAGAAAAGTGCAAAAAGCTAATATTTTTTAATAATAATAATTATAAAGTACATTAATTCAATAAATAAAACATTGCACACACTACCATACATTTGACACAGTATAATAATTGTTGATGAAGTATCTGTCTTTTGCATAAAGTTGAAAAGATGTAAATTTTCACGTGAGTCAGTAAGGATTTACTAAAAATATTAATTTATTAAGTTAGCGTTGCAACTTAAGGTACATATTATGCAATGCAGTTGCAATTTTCTACCAAATATATTTGATATTTTATTTATTTTGACACCAAATATCCGTATACTGCGTAGACAGAGAATACAATTTCTCTGTCTACGGTATACTGCAAAACCGTGTTTTTATTTTTTTTTATAGGTTATGGGGCAAACGTTATTTTGCGTTATATTGTAGGCATAGACTTACAGATTTTTCCCAATGGTTCTTTGCCCTTTCTACGCGACTTACCTGAAAAAAAAATATATATCCAGATATAAAATTTACATTCTTTGTACTTCAGTGGGTACAAGTCTACGGCCAAGTCGCACAACATTTACAATAATAATAAAGAAATCGCAATAAGGCACCTTAGACTTAAGCACGACTTTGACTAGATTTCATTACTTTTTAGAGACAAACAAGCAGCTCCATCGAGACTTGGCTAGTTTTTTTACAGAATGTGTTTGGTGGGATGTAGTTTTTTACCCGAAAGACAGAAAGGCTAATAAATGCCGGAAAACGTCTGAAAAACGTCGTTTTACTGGAGCTTAAACATGTTGATAAGTAAATACAATATCAATGCCCAACACAAAACATATTTCACGGAATATAAATAAATAATATAAATAAGATTTTTATTTCTTAAATCAGTAATTACATATTCGTGAGCATCCCCATTAAATAGCATACTACTTGTGTTGGGGCTGTGTCGCTCATTCCCTTATTCAGTTTTGCAATATTGAGAAACTTATGCTAAGTATAACCAACATTTAAGTTGATATTTAAAAAAGAAAAATACAGGGTTATTTTTTGGTCACCGGCCAAATTTTCAGGTTTGGTTCAGAATCAATAAAACATTACATTTATGAAATAAAAAATATTAAAAAATTATTAGATATAATTACTTTGTCCCATGTTGCAAAACATATTGGTCACCCCGTGCATCACACTCGCGACTCACGGCAGCCGACGTCACTGACCTTGAAGTCGATACATTTCGTGTAAGAACAACAATCGGTGAGTTTTTAAGGACCATTTCAAATCGATTTTTATTTAACAAAATATTACAATTAGACGATAAAATTTAAAACATAAATGATCCTTATTTTAAAATTTGGCCGGTAACCAAAAAATACCCCCGTATACATATTATAAATTAAAACTTACCCTGAATATTTTTTAAAATTAAAATCTACACAGGTATCAGAAATTATTATAAAACTTAAAAATTAATAGCTCAGCTGTTCAGTGTTTTAGTGATGTGTGTATCTGCGTTTCCGTGTCTGTACGTGTGTGTGTGTTTATTTGTTTATTTATTGTATGTGTGTTTTGCCTTGATATCTACACTAATCTTTTAAACATTAGTTTTAATTCATCATAAGTTATAGTTTTGATCCATCCCATTAATAACTCTTTACACTTGTGTAAAGAATGATGAAAGATATTTAATTTTCGATTAATTAAATTGTATATATAGGACGATTGAGGCATAAATTGGCGTCTGGCGAATTCAGATCTTATTGGAAATGTAGGAGCAACATTAGCTCCTCTTCTTCTACTTATAAGTGCTGAGGAAGGAGGCCTTATGTAACGATAATATAACATGTAAAACATAATTTTCTTATTGTAAGAAGGTCACTTAGAGAATAAAGTATATTTGTACTAAACCTATAGGGCTTAAAATACATCACCTTTATTAGCGCTCGTTGAGCTCTTTCAAGGTCTAGGAGTCTACTTTTGGCCGCAATTTATCGGTATACAATAGGTAATAATAGATTGTGCCAGGGAAATATAGATTTTATTTAACAGTTGATTTGACATAACAGTCCCTAGCTTTTTTAATATCCAAATCAGTTCCCTAACTCTGGTAATAGTTACATCGATATGCTCGTGCCACGATAACCGTTGATTAATTAATACTCTAAGTTATCTTGTAAATTCGACCTTTTGTGGCGTTACAGTCGCAGTAAATATTATAAGGGTTAACACAATATGACCTAGGTTGAGACTTCTGACTAGGTGTTAAGCAAATGAAATTACTTTCTCCTTTTTTAACGTAAGTAGGTTTTCATTAAGCCATTTAGCGACCCTTGAGAGAGCCTCTTCAGCGATTTTTCTGACTGATTCCCAAGTTACAACGAAGAAATCAAGAGCAGTATCGTCTGCGTAACAGCAAATTTCCCCGTCTCTTATTGGAATTTGATACAAACTATTAATATAAATTAGAAACAACGTCGGGCAAAGCACGCTTCCCTGTGGGACGCCAAAGGTGACAGTTTCTTCAGAACTAATAATGTGACAACATTTTGACTGCCTACATTCATAAAGAAAACTTTTTAGAAGAGATAGTAGTAAACCTGGAATGCCAAAGTATTCAAGCCTTTTAATAAGAGTGGGAACAGACACAATATCAAACGCCTTTTTTAAGTCTAAAAATACTGTTAGGCATTTATATCCGTTATCTACTTTGTCAACAATGAAAGAAGTTAGAGCCTGAATTAAATCTTGAGTTGATCGGCCTTTTCGAAACCCAAATTGTGAATTAGATAAAATACTGTAGTTCTTTATGTAATTTATAATACGAGTATATATTTCTTTATTATTTTTAAGATTTCAATACGGATATAGGTCTGAAATTGGAATCGGTATTATTCTTATTTGTGGGGGGCCCTAGACATAGCTCCGTGGCTTTTATCCCTAAACAAGGCTCTCACTGGACAAGCGCTGGAAAATGGGAACCCTACAAATTTAAATGTAATAGGGGGTCATCTCCGACGCCCAGATTCATCTGCAACATTTTTTGTTTGTGTAGGTATAAACAATTTTTTATTTGTGTAGGTATTCATGACCGTCTATTCATTTATGACGTTTATGTCTGTATACTGTATACTATTGTGTACTAATCATTAGACATCGGATTATATGCACTATCACGCCGAAATATGCATGCAAATATACACTAAAAAAGGTCGAAATATGCACTAAAACGGCGAAAAATGGTCAAAATATGCACAATCAAAAGAACATTTACTATAAGAATTTATATTTATTTTCACTTTAACATGTTATATAATGTATTAATATTAGTTGCATATATTTAAATATAGATCATATTTTTTTTTATTAATTCCATAGAAGAATCAGGAAATTGTGATCTTCATATCATAGGTAAATGATTAACTTCAGGAGTCATTTATGAACCGTGCAATAGTTGAATAATTTTGTTATATTTTATAGGACCTTGCAAGTAACCAAATGGCTCCCCATTTGGTTACTTGCAGAGAGCTCTTTAGATAATTTTGCAACAATTAGATTCGTTATGTACCGTCCACATGAATCTAATATCAATATTAAATAGTTCAAGAGATCAGTGCGTATTTCACTAATTACTTCTTTATAGATTAAGAAGTAGTTTATTCGAATTAGAGTAGTGCAGTATTTCTTAAGGAATTTTCGGCATACTTCGCACGCTCGCTGAGTTTGTTCGACTCCGACGTATGCACGGCTGATACGACAAGCTTCTACACGTAATAATAACTTAAATAAGACGTAAAAATACCAAAACAGACTGAAGTATCACAGAAAAAGTACCAAAATATAACGCTATAAAAGTAGCATTATATGCAAATGCATATAATCCGATGTCTACTAATCATACATCATACCACTCATTTTAGTAGTTGTCCTTGAGTTGGGGCAGTTCGTGATCAGCTTACAAGAGTCTATGTCTGAGCTATCTGTACAATTATACGCCCAGGTGCATCCAACCCTCTTTACACCATCTATTACATTATAAAATTTTAATTAATTAATTAAATAGACAACCATCTTTATACCTATCCTCTAATAATAACAGATACCTCCACTTTTTTATTTTGCTACGTTTCTTAGATAGATATCGATTAATCTTTAAAAATTTATTACAAAGAAAAACTGAATTTGACTTAAGAGGCAGATGTATATGTTATGCTTATGAAGTTTAAGGATGCTCATGCTATAAATTAAGGTTAGGGTTTTTCAAGAAAAGAATATACCTCTTTCTTAATGGGCAGCAACGCGTCTGCAAAACACCTAGTTTTGCGGATGTCTATGGGCGTCAGCAGTCACTAAAAACCCGCTCGTTTACCACATATGACATTAAAAAAATATTAAAACGTTTTCCACCATTGTTTAAGCCTTGTGGCGGTGGGGCGCACTAGCCTAAGGTGCTGCCCCGCACCTTGGGAGAAGCCAATTGTACCCCTCTTATAAAAAAATGGGACAAAAGAGTAGGAGAAAACGTTTTTGGCATAAAGGGCGAGGATGGCAATCCCATTCATTCAATTAGATCAGGTTAATTTGCGGCGCGGGACAACCCTCCTGTGGTGCCTTGATGGTTAACAGGTCTGGGGTACCACACCAACGCATCATGTCACTTGCGACGCGCGACGGTTCAGTGGGTATTCGGTATGATGATGGGTCGATGACCTGGGTAAGGTGATGGGGAGCCGGTAGACGCGAGTGGCTCGTGACCGTGACCTTTGGCGCTCTATTGGGGAGGCCTATGTCAAGCAGTAGACGTGGTCGGCCTGATGATGATGATGATGACGATCATGATGATCGTGACTTGACGAAAATGCGTTTCCCTGCGTCGCCAAAAAAAATAATTGTTAACGTTAACACAAGAAATCAGCACTACACTGTTTAATTACGTATAAATATCTAAAACATAAAATAATAAACAGTTATTCTGTTTACTTTTCCATCAATAAATGCTTCCTTATAGTGGCATAATCAATTTTCAACGCTTACCTCCACTCACTTTTCCTTTTGCTTCCTTTATTTCGGTTTCGTTGTCGTCGTCTTTTTCGTCACCCTTGCGTCGCATGTTTACTTTTAGCACTCTGTTTTTTTCTAATTTGCTTTTCAAGTATTCGAGGTTTGTTTTAGTTTTAATGTGCACTTCCGAACTATCGGCTGTCCCAACAAAGTTACACACGTAAATTAGTATCAAAAATTTAATTCAACTTAAATTAGATAAAAAATTAACAAAAAATCAATGTAGAAATCAAATTTAAAAGCAAATATATCATTTGCGTCGAGTTTCTTTATTTTTTTTTATAAGGCCGTCTCCATGCGTCACCGGCTACTAACACACAACCCGAACGCGACACAACAGTCACTTTACACCGCGCGCCGGTTGACTAGAGGTACCGGGTCGTACCTACCCAATTGCGTACAACCTCTTACTATTTTACGCGAGTTATACAATCACAACAACAACAATTAACAGATTTTTACTCCAGCTAACGGGTTATGTAAACAGAACATCTATAAATTAATACGTGAAGCAAAAAACTTTAGGAACATTTTAACGACGAAGGAGTATGAAATTTGGTACACTTATAGTTTACGTGTAAGAGAAGTGCCGAACGCTAATATTTTTTATTATTGTTTAAAAAGTACTTTAATTTAATAAATAAAACTTAACACACACTGCTATGCATTTGACACATTGATATATGATATATAGTTGTTAATTATTATAGAAAAGTTTCACTTAGATCGAATATCGATCTTCGCGGGATCACTGTTATAATAATGTTATAAAGCGCGGATGTCATCGAGGTTTTGTGAAGATTTTGTAGTCCAGGCAGTTCAGAGAGTCTGCGAACACTGTATTTATTGTAAATTGCATAAACCACCATAAGATCTGTTATATAGTTTTATTATAATGGTTTGAATTAGTCAATTAAATAAACAATTAATGCTCTTCTCTCTATGCTTACTTTTCTGTTGTAGTTTTAAAAGTACGCATGAATTGAAATTAAAAAACGGTAAAATAAAAAAAAATGATACCTCGCCTCATAAGACCGGCCAGCGGCTTCTCTGTAAATATAATTTTACCAAAAGTAAGTGTGTAAGTGTCGTTAATGCCGTGCTAAAAACAAAACATAAGACAGATAAATGAAAATTTAAAAACAATACCTTTGAAATAAGCAAGTTTCTGTAAGGCATTTAGTCCCTCAACATCGGTCGCTGAAAATAACAATTATACATCCAGTGTCACAATCTCAAAAGCTATTAAAATATTCGACAGTGTACAACGATTTTAATGGAGTGGTACCAGCATCCGTGCATAAATGCAAAATATAATAAAACTAGCTGTACTCTGCGCGCGTTGTTACGCCAACAACAGATAAATCAGCATTAACTGGCACAATACAGGGTTAGTTTTTGGTCAACGCGAACGGCCAAATTTTAAAATAAAGAAATAAATATTGTGTGGTGGGTTGTTTTAAGGGTGTGTTTAAAAAAAAATAGTGTCTAATTGTAATTTTATTAAATGAAAATCGATTTGAAATGGTCCTAAAAAATACATGGATCGTTGTTCGTACACGAAATATATCGACTTCAAGGTCAAGGACGCCAGGGTTCGCGACACGCGAGCTAGATGACACGTGGTAACAAACAAATATGTTTATGACATGGGACAAAGTAATTGTATCTAATTAAATATTTTATATTTTTTTTAATTCTATTATTATTATAATTTAAATAATTATTAGTTCCGAACCAAATCTGAAAATTTGGCCGGTGACCAAAAACTAACCCTGTATAAATTTCATTGGAATGACAGTGGTGCCACTTGTCGAAAATTGGTCGTACCAACTTAGAAACCATCGTAGGCGCTTTCCGAGAGCAATAGTTTAGCCACAGGATTTTTTTAAGTTTTTTCTCACTTCGTACACACTGTACGCCAGCTGATCGTCGATTATAAGCGGCCGGGGTCATTCACCCCATACGAGATTGCCGTACGCTGTACGAGCCGGTACAAATTATGATTACATTTTTTCGTCATTTAACTTCT
>LUGF01011880.1:194904-213258 GCA_001625245.1 Calycopis cecrops
CCGTTTAAGAATCTCATGCACTACTGACTAAAGAAGCTGAGCAATGCATGTGGTAAAGAAAAACATGATGAGGTAAGAGTTACCTAGCAATAAATAACAAGCTAATATCGCGATAAAATTTTCACGATACGACGCAAAGTTATAACTACATTTACTGTTGCAACTACAACAGGAGGGCAACCTCTGTGCTAATGTTAATGGGTGACAGCAGTCACCACAAGACTTATCTGCCTGCTTATGATTACTACTTACTATTTACTTAAAGAGAAAAGCACTGTACCCCAGACCCATAATGGTATAGAGCAAACCGCCCTACGTCGCGATCCTTATCTATCTTGGTTGGTTCCCTTGGTTGGTCTATTTTGCTTCCCTTTCGTTACGACCATCGCCTATTATAAAGAAACTTGCCACTACCTTCGGAAAACATCCAATCAATTGATCGCCAAGTCATGGTCTTCTGCCATACTTCCTTCCATACAAATTCATCCTTATAGACGAGTTCATATTATACCGTAAAATATCATACCGTGAATTGTATAGAGCGTTGAAGCGGATTACACAAACAAATCAACACTCGAACAACTGAACGGATCCGAAGTGCCGATTTCAACACAACTTCTGCGAGCACTGGTAGTTGTTCTGTGAACTTCCCCGAGCCGACCGGCTTACACTTTAAACAATTGAAGGCTATATACATCGAAATATAATAATTTACTGAATATATTAAGGATATTTGTTGCTAAAATACGATACGCCATCGGTTTTAGCTCAGCTAGTTTCGATTATGTGGAAATGAAACGAAAAAGACTTGATGATCCTTAGACCGAAATTACTCAGAAATTTTCATAAAAATCGGTCCGGTTTAATAATATATTTAATAATATATAACTACTTACACATCAAATACTCATCCACAGGTATCTCCATCCAATTTTAATTAGATAATAACTAAAGATTAATCTCGAGCAGACTCCTATGGACTGTCCATGTATAGTTTTTAAACGCGAAGTTGCCTACAATACGTTGTTACATTTACGCATAGCTCATTATCGACTTCAATAAAATATTAAACGCACCACCGAATTATTCCAAAAGGTCATAATATAAAATATAATTGTTTATCTTCGACTTGGTCATACTAAACGTGTTTATCAAACTTTGACGTTACAGTTCAGAAGATTAATTGCCTGGAGAACAACTTAAATGGTATTTAATGTAAGGTATATAATGTACAGGTTCATAATAAATCAAGCGACTTGGCCAGATAAGTACGAATATCTACAAAAGTAAACGGCGAGAAACCCTTGTCACATTATAGAGGAGATTAACCCTAAATACTTGCCCTCGTCAGTTTGACTTTATTAGTTCTAGTGTCTTTTATGAGCCCAATAAACGTTTCAAATAAACAATTTTATTGTCTAAAATACCATGTGCTGCCGTCAAATGTCCTCATGTTACACGGTGCTTTGAATATGCAACAATAACGTACCGGTATCCGAATAGAGTTTTGACTTAAAATATTCATAAAGTGTTGTGTATTTCTGCTTTTTTTATTAAAATGGATATAAAGTACTTCTACTACTGCTTGAATCTCTTTTCAAAAATACACTTTACAACTTTACAATACCTTCAAATGTACACACTTATTTCTGATTTAATATAAAAGCAGAGTTCAAAACACTATTTTCGGTAAAGTCCTGATGTGCAGTCTCGCAAAAACCGTGGTGGAATTTTTTTTGCGGAATTGCAATCTCTACCCTTAAGTGAGAAATCCGGAGCCTGCACCAGAGGTGTTATTGGCAAACCGTTTTGTTATAGTTCGAGGTATTCCTTATGTCTTTGGACACCACCGTATATATAAGTATAATTCTCGGTCTGATTGTTTATCAAACTTGTTTAATAGCTTTAATGGTCAAAGTTTATAATCATCAAACAAAATATAATCATAAACATGTACATCAAACTCAGGTTCACATTATCAAATAATTTGAGGAACACGTAACATTTTACCATAATTTTATCGCACGTCATTTACGTGACATAAATACAAACATTTTATTAAGTTGTGTATCTAAAATTAGTCCCATTTGGGGAAATAAATAAATTGTTGATGAAATGAATAGGTCTCTTGCACCCTGAGTCACGTATCTCATATGTTATGCGGCCAGATTCTCCCATAGCGGCTATGAGGCAACCATATTACTATAATGGATCTCCATCTGGGTTAATCGACGTCTTCATTGAAATTGATGGCTGCCGTTACGATCCTTAAAAACATATTCCCAATACACCAAATGTTTTGGTTGCATTACAATCTGTGTTTGATTTACTAATAATGATAAATTAGAAATATTAGTTCCTATTGCAGCTATTCTACGCAAATTAGGTTATTTAAAACGACATGAAATTTCTCGCGTTACTCTTTACGACGAAACGAAATGAGGGGGTTAAAATGAATCTATAGGATTCGAGCAAAGGACGCTACCCCCGTTTCTTTGTTTATTTTTATGACTTGGTGCAAATCAAAACATTTAATTAGGCAGATTTTTGTTATAAAACAGTGTAATGAAAAATAGAATTTAGTTTCAAAGAGTTTGGCTACAAAAATATATTATATTTGTCTCAGAAACTGTCGTAACTAGTTTGAATAATTTCAAGAACGAATTCGACGAATGTGAGTAAATTGGACGTTTGATAGTCTAATTGTAAAAGCGAAGCTTTTGAAACAGGCGTTGACATCCCTTTGAATCAGCTAACATAGCTAACAATATCAATTGATCCATTTGTTTGATTGCAATGATAGGCTTGTTCAGTCGCTGGACGTGTCTAAAAGCATTACCAGGCTTCCAGTCTCCGTACGGAATGTAGGTCGCACCGAACACGATGCAGGTGGTTACTCCATTGTTGAATATGTCAACAATAGCCGGACAATCTGGTTTATTTTTACAGCATGACCTGTGCAAAATAAATTGCATTTACAAAAATACGATATTTCCATAAAACATTTCTTTTTTTCCGTTCCATTTATATTTATTCATATGTAAATGTTTTGATTTCAAACGTATAATGAAAACAATAGCGAACCATTGAAATGTTTTAAAATACTCGAGGCCGATCGAATGTTTCAAATTTAATTAGTTTAACAAAACTTGTGTGCTTTTGTTAGTCGGAGGTAAATAATAACACAACACCAACTCCTAGTTTTGGATCCACAGAGCGAATACAATTATATTTTGTATATGTAATTGTAATTAGGTTATATAACAAATCTATTTTTGGTCCCATTTTACCTTTAATCTTTAACTTGCGTCTGTAATCCATTTGACGTAAACAGTCAAGACTATTTTAGAAGAAGAATTATAAGTTGGTGAGTGTCGTGTCAAATAGAGTTCTCATCTCCAGTGGTTTGTTACTTAAGAAGTAAATAAATCACACTTCGACGGTACAACCGTGACCTCTGCACGGCAGTTATTTATGTTTCTTTGTAAATATGATCTGTATAATTCTCAAACTTTCTTTTTCGAGACAAATCTAATGACACCTAAGTTAAGACGTCAAGGCGTAGCAAGGAACATAGAAATATAAATATACTAGCTGGGCCCCGCGGTTTCACCCGCGTAAATTTCGATGCAGTGGAAAATCGAAAATCGTCCCATGGCATCGCAAAGGAAACCAAGAGACCGCATTCTGAATTCTGCATTAGAACTCTAATTGCTTGTATTTTAGAACCGAAATCAGGTGAAAGCAAAGCCTTATCTAGTACCAAAATACAAAATTCAATCCCAAATGTCAACAGTCTATAATCAATCCTAAAAATATGAGATACAATACAAAACTAAAGAAAGTGCGGTAAGCTATAAATACCGCCGTGATTATGCACCGCGATCTATTTAAAGTAAGTTATAGCGTCCATTTCACAGGCGAACAATGTCTGCATTGTCTCTATCATTTATACAGATGGCTCTCACAAGGAACTTTCGTTTTAAAGATTTGATCTCTATCGGTCAGCCATTGTTTCGTTTTTCTTACATATAATTCATTCCCATTAGTGGAGTTTTTAATGACGTAGATAATTGTTTCTGCTACTTACTAAAGTATTTTTGCAGTATAAGGGGAGGTCGGAGCAGAACATCCTTCAGACACAGTCTGGAAAAAAAATACTGTTCAAACCATATTCTATTCAGTGTATAACAAAGTTTCTTTTTCTAATAAACGAGCAGTCGGCGCCATTTTCATGACTACCGACGCCCATAAATATCCGCATAGAGGTTATACAGCTGTGTTCCCCTTCTCCCCCTTCTATTGGCATTTTATATATATTACAGCTCAACAAAACAGAAATATTCTGCCTGCACTTTCTTGGTTACACAAGACTATTTACGTGATAAATAGGTACGCGTATAAAGTGAGGGGAGACGTGAATAGATAAGAATGATAATAAAATTGCGTATGCTATTGCCAATCAATGAAATGCGGTTGGGCAGTTCTGAGCAATTGAATGAGCTGACCTTATGACATCTATTATTTATTCGTGTTAATGCTACCTCGCCGTACATTGACCAGATTATGGTACAGGGGTGGTTATAGATAGGGATCAGATAATTGCACGCAGTTTGTCACAAAATACATCGATATTTAATAAATACGCTAGTGGAAATAATTGTAACATGTCCTGAAGGTGTCAAGCTAATCCCTTATTAGTTTTTATAAAATTTACTCGTTATAAAATGAAATTAAGTGCCTGTACTAAGAGCAAAATATGAAGAGTAAAATCTTATGAAAGATTTCACGCGCAGCATATCGCATTTACGTCGCCTACGAGCAGTCGGAGTAGATCATGATCACTACCGGTGCTCCTAGACATCCGCAGATGCGTTGCCTTATTCATCCTCTTCCCTCCATGGGCCATCGGCTACTTACACACCACAGGAAAAGCTCGTGGCACACACGTCTCCTGTACATCTTTCCCTTCAGAATTATATACGATCTGTGGATCTATGGAGTAATCTCCAGTTGCGTATAGGACATGTCATGTCCTGACAGTTATTACTTTTGATTAATTGGTCCAAGTGTCATATTCAATAAAATCTTCACGCATTTATTTTATTGGGTTTAAGAACAGCCCACCCACGAGGCTTTAATCTGCGGACGGAATGTAATTCCAACGCACGCCCACAGATGGATATGAAGCTAATTACTCGTCTGCATATACATTATGCACAAAATCCCAAATCCCCAGCTCTTAATTAGTACGCGGGGCGAGTCACATATTTGGAGTTTTCACGGCAAATTCAAATAACATCGCGAGACGGCCGGCGGTCCTGAGACTCCATTTATTATTTACAATGAATTACTGCCTGCATTTTTCGCCGAGCAGCCCGTGCCCTTGTTTATTCAGCAAGACTTCATTTAAAGTTATCATATTATGGTGCCACGTTATGGAGATATATTTCTGACAAGTTTACATGTTTTGCTGTATTACTCTTGCAATGCAGACATCTTAGATCATTAACTTTCATTGCCATTAGTGGAAAGGTTCCAGCAAAGGAACTTTTACAATTGTTATGTCTGTTTATGTAACACAGTAAGCTGATGTTGTACAGCTGGATCAGTCATGTACTGGGTTAAATAAGTTCCTAGCTACATTTAGGCATGCCCCCGGTTCCGAAGATAACCTGGAGTGTGTGTGGGATTCCAGTTTTTAGTCCACTAAACCTGAAGTGTTCCTTACGGATCAGTAAATAATCATATAATAATATGGTTAATGCGTAAATGCATATCCTTGCATAACAAAAAAAATCCTACTTATATACATATTATAACTAGGCATATGTGGCACCAACTTATATATTTTTACAGTACTATATGGAGGGTCCCCAACAGTACGTCGCGTCGTTAAAAGGGCCGATCCTATATTAAGACGTTCTACTTTCCGTGATTCGGGTAAATATAGCCTATAGCCCTATATTATCTTACAGAGCTTATATTTTTAGCCCGTGACTCCAATGCGGAAAGCGGCCTCAATTGAAAATTTGTACAGTAATTAGTATGCACTGCAATAAAAAACCGCCAACGTAGTATGTATAAGGTTGCGCCAAATTTTCCTGTAACTAGAACACAACTTTTTTTTATTTTGTATAAAACTTTTTGACTATGCCAGCCCGTTCTGCCCATTAACCGAACATATCGCTCTACACAACGACAACAACAAACTTGTGCCTATTATAACAATGAACACACGGAAAGAAGATTCAAATATACATTGCAAAAGTACACTGCCTATATTAAGGTATGGGGTTTATATTCCCATCGCCGACAATATACGCCCACCATAAGAAACTTTACCTCACTTTACGCGCTATGATGGGAGATAATACACATCATAAATAAAACGTATATCATACCGTAGAGTTTTCACATTCCGCGCTTGTTGCTTATTTACTTTGTAAATCATGAAAGCTTAACTGAATATATTATGTCAACGTGTTTTTGTAATACTCCGATTTTAAAGCATTGGCAATTAATTAAAAAAGCCTTAAAATATTTTTATAAGTTGCTGTGGGCAAAATTAATATTCCGGTCATTATCTAAATAAAACATAGCCTATCTTTTAAGCATGTATTAAGATTTTCAGCTGCCCCCCGCAGTCTAACTCGCATAAAACCTTTTTTTTCTTGTTGACTCAGGGAAATACATTTACGTATTATACCTAGGAGCCTGGATAGACCTATTTCAGACTCGAAACTTACCGTGATACCGACTAAAGCCCTGCCTTCAGCGGCTGTAATTGGAGGGTCCCCGATCTGCAGGCAACAGGATCCCTCCAGCTCCAGGCTGGCGTCGGTTAAAAGGCCTTGGGGGGTATCCGACTGCCTCTGAACAGTTCCTACTACATTGACGGAACCGTGGAATGGGGTACCAGGTTCCTATCCAGACCTCTGGACCTAGTACTCTAAAGGAGAACGCCACCAATATGTCCGAGGTCGGACTCGCCAGCCATCTCAATCCACGCCGCTGTCGGCTGATTCAGGGAGAGAGTTGAGTTGCTTTAATCCGTCCTCTCCCCCAAAGTCTGTTCGTATGGGTGTGGGTCCTGTATGGGTGCCCTTTTCCGGCATAGACTTCGGGATCACAGCATCTTCCGGAGGGACTCACGTAAAACCTATTCCGTATCGCGTAACCTACCGAGGTTAACTATATGTTGTTCAACATAATTTACGTTGTTCCAGATTGTATCTGGGCTAAATTACATCTAAAGTAAACCCGTTTTTTAGTTTCTGTATGAAAGTATAACAAACATAATAGGATTAGTGGGATTTACATGATTAGTGTTTATATGTTAAACATATCTCGAAAGTGAGACGTGGAGTGGAAAAATAATTGTCACAGAGTTGAACAAGCATGGGTTTCCTCTGGTGTCTAATCTCGCACTCAAATGTCCAATGTAAATTTAATTTCGCTCTTTGTGGAGACACCTACGGGGTTGTCACAAAGTGCAAAATTAAATCTGAGTATTAGGAGGGTAATTTAGTTACGACAGGTCTGACGTTTGCTCAAGCGTGACATAATTAGCTAATCGAAATACCTCATATTCCATTATTATTTCTTTCTAATTTTAATAATTAATTTTCGGAACGGAACCAATCATTCTTTATAGGCTACAACTTGGAAGGGGAATTTGTCTGCATACAATAATGTAATTGTGCATCATAATTCGGTTAGCCATGTTTCTGTGATGTGCGATCAAATAAATAGACTAACAGATAAAGAAAAGAGAAAAAAGCTAAAAATTGTTGGAACTTAATTTTTTTTTCGAATATCTTCCAATCTTTTTTATAAGGGGGCAAATGAGCAATCGGAGACATTTTTATGACTACCGACGCCCATAAACATCCGCATGGAAGCTATACAGAAGCGTTGCCTCCCTTCCTCCTCCTCCCTCATAAGTCATAGGCGACAGGCTACTTACACACCGCACGAAACGCAACAGCACAGCTGTCACTGTGCAACGCGAGAGGTACCTCCCCGATCACATGCATGCGTGCAGGGTGACATTACCTCTTACTAAAATCGCCATACACTGATTTAATAATACAGGGGAACTTCTTGAAGATCTTGAACTTTTGGGTCAAATAATAAACGCTACCTGACGCTAGGATCTCAAAATTAAAGTTAAAAATATTCGTCATAATATAACCATACAATCTCTTTATGACAATCAATAACACAACCACCATTTTCTATTCTACCTAGAAACCTAAAGACCTGAAAGAAACCAGCGAAACAAACTCAGCGAGTCTTCTTAAAACATTACATTATAACGAAGAAAACGAAAGAGTTTAGTTTCTCCGTCTGTTTACATAAACCTAAAAACTTTATTTTGAATGCTTCACCAAAAAAATATTTTAATTTTATAGCTAATAAAATGTGTTTTAATGATCTCGTCGAAACTTTACAAGATATTAAAACTCACACAAATGACTCTTTAAATAGACTTTACGCCTTAAACCTTATTTATATTAATTCTCACTCCATCCAAACTGTTGAAGACATTTTTGTAAATATAAGACACGAAAACAACATTCGTCTTTCAAACAACTAAGCAACAAAAGCATTTCGCAATTGTCATACATAATGGACGAAAATAGACAAGTCAGTAACTTGGTTACCAAAAATATTACGTCATGCACACGCAGAAAGTTTGTGAATAGAAAAACTTTCTCCAATCAGTCTAAATGTCACATGCGGATCGCTCAGCCAAGCTCCAGTTTGGGATACGTTCTCAATTGCAAATTCGTTTGTAACTAGTGTTATCAGACTTAACGTGCTTCACGAGTTATCTGGCGGATCAAAGCGGCGTTTAATGATGACGTAAAGGGTTCTTTGGGGGCTTTGTGGATATTGCACTGACAATTTCGGGTGTGACGCTTAATAATGAGGCGGTATAATTACAATATACATACATACATAGTTACAATCAGGGGTTTGACAAATCATCATCACCTAGATACTTTTTTTTAATTACCGATATTTTCATGGCTATCTACACCCATTGACACCCGCGTAGAGGCTATACATATACGTTGCCCTCCTTCCGCCTCCTCCTTATTTGGCCACTTCCAAACCGTACCATACGCGACAGCACAGCTGTCACTTAACTTTCCTTCACTTTTCCAAATTTAATATTACGAATTCAATCATTTCGAATCTATAATTCTATTGTTATAAAATTATAATAAATGTTAAATAAACTTAAAAGCTGTTATATGCTGTTATATTTTGATACCAAATATATCGGATATCCCTGATCGCAATCCTTCAGGAATTGCTAGACAATATTAGTTTACTGGCTATTTGTTACATGAGAGAAAATGGACTCACCGGTAACCAAACTGTGACATTTTGTGGTCTATTACTGCCTGCTATGTGAAACGTTCGTGACCGTACCTATATGTTATGGTTAGATATTATGCTCTTATAATACTGCGGACGCTATAATATGATAATAAATAATTTCCGGATATGTGTTACATAAGAGAAATGGAAACCAAACTGTGAAATTTTGTGGTCTCTTACTGCCTACTATGTGGAACGTTCGTAACCGTGTTTTGCTTAGGTATATTCTTATAATAGTACAAACAACATCATATGATAATAAATAATTTCTGGGTATGTGTTACATGAGAGAAAATAGACTCGGTAGTAACCAGACTGGCATTTTATGGTCTCTTACTGCTTGATATGTGAAACATTCACGACCGTACCTATATGTTATGGTTAGATATGTTTTTTATAGTAACGCTATGATAATAGATAATTTCAAATTTAATGAAAAATTCCGGTGAATCACAAGTCGGAGTCGGATGCCGAAGATTTCGTGCAAGGAACTCATGGAAATGTCTAAAATTCTAAACAAATACTGAGGTATTAACAAATACTCCGGTACGTATGTGATAAGCAAAGGGGTCTTGATAAACTTACACACTGAAAACAAAGTAGTCATAAGGGTTTCGTTCTTTCCTTTGAGGCACGAAAACTTAAAGAATACCTACTATTTATTATTGCGATAGAACGAAAGTGGTACATATGACGCTACTAACTGATATTGGACTGTATTTAAATACTAATGTATCGTTTAGACTTTAGATTATGTAAGAAGTATCATACAATAAAGTATTATCAATTTAAATTTATTTATCTTCAATCCACTCGATACAGTGAAACTAAATACATAACTGCTTCAGAATAATCGCATCTCGTGCACTTGGTATAATGACACCAAAATAAATTGAAGTTTTTTGAACACAACTTAAAAATAGACATCGAAAATCATACAAATGTCTGCCCTCGGCGAGGTTCTAACCCGTGACCCCTCGCGTGTAGGAGCCTCACAGCTGCACTTACGTATGATTAAGTTTATCGTTCCAACTTTCTTGCCTCAATCTAGTTAATGTTACAGTTAATTATCCACCACTCGCAGTTTATGGGCCGATTTCCGTTGAATCCTGCTTCCATTAATTCAGATTTGATTCTCTTTTCACCAATTTCCTTGAAAGGTTTGGTGAATCGTACTTGTTTTTTAATTAAAACATTAGTCATGTTTCGTGCGTTTGTAATTTGAGCTTACTATACCTTATCTATGTACATAAAAATGAATGTTTGTCCTTTATAGAATCGTAAACTATGCATTTGATCGTGTGATGTTCTTTTGTAATGTTGCTGAGCGTGAGCCCACGAAGGTTTCCGAGTTTTTTCAAAATTTCAACCCCTAAGGTAAGGGGGTGAAGTTTATCTATTTTATATATAAAACTCAAAGGTGACTGACTGACATAGTGATAGCATGCAGGTGCATGTTATGACGTGACGTAGTGGATGCCTAAGCTAAGAAAGAATTTTTGGAAATTCAATACTAAGGGTGTGAAATAGGGTTCAAGACCACAAGACAAGAGTAGAAGTTTATATGGATTTCTTAGAAATTGAACTGGGTGAAACCGCGGGGCATAGCTAGTTAATTATGTGGCCAGTGAAACCGCGAGACACAGCTAGTAATTATATGTAGGTGGTAACCTTTCCATCATCGTGATAATTTGTTTATAATTTATATGTATCTGAAATGTTTAAACTAAACTCGCTTTACATTTAAATCATAGTAGTAATATCTATTATAATCAAAAACGATGTTGACCAGAGTTAGTATCTATACACCACAAAAAGTTTCATTCGAATCCGCCCAGTAGTTTTTGGAGATTAGTCTGGACAAACAGACAAACGGACAAACAAAAAAATTAAAAAACATTGAAAAGTCTTCTAATACTAATACTATTTTAACGTTGCCCCCAATTAGTTTATCTTAAATATATTCAATGTGTAGATTACGAATAAAAGGCAAAAAGAGTTTCAAAAACCCACGAACGTGAAGCGGTTTAATTTAATTTACATAAAATCACCAGATTAGTTACAAAAGGATATCGTCATGGACGTTTACGCTCCGAATACATAAAGAGGAAAATATACAATCGCATTTACACGTAGATAAATAGCTAAACGTAGTACGCATTCACAGGAATCAAAATAGAGTACAGGAACAAAGCAAACATTTCAGCTTTTAGGGAGAATTGGCTTCATGTAAAATTTGAACTAGCTACCGGCAGCTCATATTGAAGGGAGCGTTACCCCATGTGCCAACACTCGTCTTTGATACACGCCTTTTGATGTCTGCCTCGCACAATACTACTTTCACATCCACCCAAAATAACTTTCTTTGACTATAAAATTGGAATTTAAATAGGCTTATAAACGATTTAGGTAAATAACGTAGGTGCGTTTGCTTTAAATGCTTTTGGTATGTTGCTTCGTGTGTTGTATAAAGTTTGATGTTTGTCAACATCTTTAGTCGGCTTCACAGCATTGCATATTATGGTGCTTTAAATCTACCATAAAGCTAATGTCTAGCTATTTAACATTCTAGTATTTATTGCGGTTGAACTATTGTGATAGTAAGACGGTACTCTCGGAATTAATAGCAGTTAATAGCTCTCCTTAAAGCTTTTATGAGTCTAGTGTATGCACAAGCAGATGCGGAATCACTTTTTCTTCACTGCAATATTCAGATTGAACAACTTTCCCAAATGATTCGAGCTCGATCAGGCGAAGAACCGCCGCTTTTGCCTGCTCTCGAACATTAATATGCTTTTGAGATCAAACACTAATAAACTGGCTGACCTCGTACTTACCTAAATTCTGCTACATAGAAAATTTAAATTAAATTAATGAGACTGATCTTTCCAATCAAAATCTCAATTAAAATGCCGCTAAAGGTAAAAGTTTTTCTTACTTCTTAGTTCTTTACTAAACTCATAAACCTAACCACAGTCGGCCGGGGATACCTATTCTAGTATTCAGGCCTCATGTCAGAACATAAGATCAAAGCCCAACCAACTACAGAACAAACTCATTTTTCCGCAACACACTAGCCGCTAGAAACTAAAAGCATAATATATGATACGGGGAGGCAGACTACATTCGTATAAAGTATCAAGTTATAAACACATTACAAAGTAACGCCATGCTGTTAAAGTACAGTAAATGCATCACCCGCCCCTTTCGGAGCCAAGTCTTCCTCTGCCATTAGCAGTCCAGTCGGCTATAAAAACTTTTACTTTCTCCTTTAATGAGGCGACCATAAATTAAATTCTATTTTATGAGTTTACCCAAGAGCTGTGTAAATAAGGACCTCGTCGTTAAATTATTAACATTGCTTTAATCAAGATGATACAATATATTCATTATTAATATATAACTTATAAATATAACGAGCATTCATCAATATAGACAGATAGTCATATCGTAAGTAACTATTATTTAATGTTTATTTTATTCTAATCCGTTATCTAATTTGGCGATTCATTAAAAAATATAGAGATATCAAGAGACGACGTATCGGGTATCTTTTAAGTTATATTTAATTAAGAACATAGTCAATTATGGTTCGTAATATAAATGACATCAATCAATTATCTATATTTATGTCTTTGGTTTTAATAGGCTGTAATTATAAGGAGAAACTGTACAGTAATTATATTCTTGTAGGTGGCTGAAAATCACTTGAATGCTTTAATAACATTTATAAACATGTTATTAAAAATTAATTAAAATAACATTTAATTTTATAAAATATACAAATATTAATGATTGCCTTTAAGGTATACCCACAAAAGTTGTCGGTCATATAAAAAAGACCAGAAATATAAATTGAAAACTGCACCAACAATTTTGCTCTGTGCCAAAGTAAACCTTTTAAGAAAACGACGAGCGGTCGTCTGATAAAAATCGCCAACTTGTTTAAATTGTATTTATTTTTTCCGTGAAACTGCAGCGCAGATGCTGATTCGTGAAATGTAAATAAAACTCATTAAAATTCTGACGCTGAGTATGAAGAAATGATTTGTGAGTGTTCACTACAAACTCCGTATTAATTTAAGATGGAATAAATTTTATACGGATTCTAGTTCACGACCGTTTGCAAAACGCTCGTTGAAAGGTGGATTAGGTTTTTTATTAACGGTACGTTAAACAATTTTTCGTGTATTTTAAATAAAGCTCTCTGTTTTCATCTATAATAAATTTTATTATATTTATACAACATTTATAATACAAATTTTGTTCATTGTCCTACTTTTAGAAACTAGGTCTTTTAGAGACAGATAGGTAAGACAAGTAACAATAGAAGGCACTAGAAGTCTGTACTCAAGTGTCCATCAAAGAAGTTAAACGCTATGTTGTCTACGAACAACGAAACCTGATTTAAATATCAGGGTTTTATTGAACTTAATTCCATATGGAATTGTGTACATACTGAAACAATTTAACAAATATGAAATTAAATAAATAATGCATCTTTTTTTATACTTGATATCATCTCATCTTATTTTATTGTATATTTTTACCAGTTTGCGTGGGAAAGAGGGTAATGTTTTGCAATAGAAACTGCTTACGTCTCTACAATGTAAACTACAATCTAGTTAATATCGTGCCAACAGAATCGAGACTAATATCCAAGCCAAGAGTCTAGACATAAACCTCCTTCGTGGGTACATAAATCTAGAATAATGCGGATCTGCAGTAGACAATGTGTGGAAATTTAGTGACATATTATTAATTAAATAGCTGTAATTTACTCCCATAATGCAAAACAAAGCGCATTTAATCACAGGATGCAGCAATATAGCGCAAGTGCTATATTGCTACATCCCTTCTGCGCTGTGGCTACAGCCATATAACGGTGAAAATATATTCCAAATTCAAATTTAGAATCTAATTACCTTTTTTATTTAATTTAGAAAAATAAGGTTTTAATAACATTTAAGGAAAATTAGGTTTGGTAATTAATAAGTTTAAATGATCTCGCTCATCTGCGGTTCCATTTTTTAGGGTTCCGTATCTCAAAGATAAAAAACGGAACCCTTATAGGATCGCTTTGTTGTCCGTCTGTCTGTACGTCTGTCAAGACCTTTTTCTCTAAAACGCGTGAAGGGATTAAGCTGAAATTTTTGTCAAATACGAAGGTCAGTTACGTCTTGATGCCTTGAAAAACACACACACACTTCTAAGTTCCGGGTACTTCCCGTTGACCTGGAGTTGTAAAATTTGGTTATTACTTCTTGCCAAATTTTACAACTCCAGGTCAACGGGAAGTACCCGATTATTTTAGGTTTTCGACAAAGTACGTTTTCATACAAAATTTGTGCATAATTGGCTATAACTTTTTATTTCGTTAACTTAGAAGTGTGATTTTTTCAAGGCATCAAGACGTAACTGACCTTCGTATTTGACAAAAATTTCAGCTTAATCCCTTTACGCGTTTTAGAGAAAAAGGTCTTGAAAATCATGCATTACGTTTGGAATGTTCTTCCCATTCATACGGAACCCTCGGTGTGCGAGTCGGACTCGCACTTGGCCGGTTTTTTATCCTGTAGGTAGGTAGGTACATTGTCATATAAACTGAAGAAAATTTTGGATAACAGGCTCGAATTAAACACCGACGAACTCTGCAGTCTAATTTTGGTCATCACCTTGCAGTGTTGATGATGATCAAAATCGTCAAACTTGGTTAAAAATCCTTAGCTTAGCTTAGACCTATTGAGCTTAATATCTATTCTTGGGTTTGAGCTTAATACAAGTTTCCTCGTTAAAGCACAACAAAACGTTGCACTAGAAATACGCCAAATACTTGGTTACCTCAAAAGGTGAGAGATGAAAAGTTAAATTGCAGTTATATTTATTAGGCGTTATTAGTGATAAAATAAGCCACTATTTATATTACGGCGAGGCACCAGCAATAATTATATCAGATGCGGCGAGCGCTGTGGAGCGCTGCGAGCGGTGATAAGGAACGCCGGCTCGCTCTGTAGAGAAATACATTTCTATTCACTATTATTTAGTGGAATTACGAATACTTTTTTACTGTCACTTATGAAATGTCCCAAAATGCGGCGAAAATTTATACTAGAACTTCGTTTTAGTTGTTATTGCTCTTTCGTAGATCGGTCAACATTAAGACACAAAATGTTCATGTTGAACGGTTGGTATTTAGTGATTAAACGAACTTACCTATGTGAAGTTCTATCATAATTATTTTATAATATATGGAAATACCTCCAGATGACGATACAATAAAACGGTAAACGTACTTTTCACTTTTACGTAGGTAGGTACTCGCACGTACCTTACTTTATACTTAGTTTGGTACAAATTACAAAAAGTGACCACGGAGGCCTTCGTGTTCACATTCCGACTTTCAATGCTCTTATTCAGCCTCACTTACTGAAAATTAAGTCCTTTTCAAAAAAAATCGAAATTCCTTTCATAACATTTACATCGAGGCATCAATTGAATCCGAAAATAACATGCAGTTTAAACAACAATACAGAATAAAAAATACATACAATAGTTTTTGAAATATCAAATACATTTAAAAAAGAGCAAAGAGAACATTTTAATTAAATAGCGAAATGTTTCATTGAAAAGGTAAACGTTTATAGGAGTCGATTGTTCAAAATCGTTGGCATTGTTTGAGGAGATAGCTCGCCGCGCGCACTGACCTACAGCGGCCGGCGTCAAAGCGTAGATTGTCCCGATTCCCGTTTTTATTTTACTTGTCCGTACGGTCTGGGATTTAACTGGTTAACACACATGGACGAGTTTAATAGCGCTCTCCATTGTGGCTAACTGGGACACCGGGCGATATAGGACGCAGCACAGTTTAACACTAACTAACTCATTTATTTTCATAAACACCTCTGCGAGCCAATTGTGTGCCTTCTATTATGTATCAGCTTTAAGCGAATGCGTCCGCCTTTTAGATTGTTCTAGAGTGGCTTAGTACGAAATAAATTCTGCATTTAAAATTAACTATGTAAAGCAAACTATTATACACACACATACATACATACTAGTCTTTAAATGTATTGATAACTTCAAAAATAATACTATTTAAAAAAACGATTTATAAAACTTTAATAAACTGTTCCCGTTATATACTGTATAAATGTTTACAATAATATAGGAAAGGAGCTGGAAGCAGAGAAAATAAATTAGAGCCATTACGTAAACGTTTTGATTATCTTCAATAAAGACGGAGGCTCCAAATTTGTTAATTCATATTAGCTTAACTTGTTGAAGTATAAACTTTTAACCCTTTTTTCAACTCAATGTTATTTATTTCAAGAATAGGTATAGATACTTAACAATATACTTTGATATGCATTTAGAAAATCTATTTCTGTCTGCTATAAAAGATGCTTGCCATAGTGGTCACCCTTATAATTATTATATTCATGACTTTCAAAATTAGAACTATCCTATGATAAATTGACGGATGGAGAATTTGAAATAGCTTTGAAGCATTGGACACAGAATGTATTTTCTCTTTAACTTAAACTGTTAAACTAACTTTTGCATTATTTTTGAACTAGAAATATTCATAATGTCTTTATAGACGCCAAATCCAATTGCCTATCGCACATATTTTAAGCGGAAGCCCTTAACTTCGTTTACGTGAATTCGTATTTATAACGCAGTCATTTAAAAAGTAGCCTATATCCTTCCTCGCCAAATGGACTAACTAATACTGAAAGATTTTTTCAAATCGGACCAGTAGTTCCAGAGATTAGCGCGTCCAAGCAAACAAACTCTTCAGTTTTATATTATTAGTATAGATTCGTTATCACTGTTTAACTTCTTTGAACTTGTAAACTGTTAAACACGTCACATCTACAATTCCTGACTGCATAAACATACCGCTCCCCCGATTTTTTATAAATAAAAAAGTAGGACGCGTAAAGCAATCATTAACACGGATCTGTGCGGTCCAGAGAGGCACGCGAGTCGTGCTCGAGTCGTATTTGGGCCGTAAACATGTTTATTGAGATCACAGGTGCGCGGCTGGATCCTGTCTCTTTAGAACTGCTTTTGACTTGCGTTTACGAGTCGGCGCTAAGTGAACGGATATTAAATGTAACGTTTACTACGTGTAAGCTTTCATGGAGTTTAATGCTCGAGAAATGATTAAGTTATAAAAAATATGACTAGTAAAATTATATACTTACTAGCTGTGCCCCGCGGTTTCACCCGCGTTAATTTCTAAGAAATCCAGATAAACTTTAACACCCTATTCATCTCCTTAGGGGTTGAATTTCTAAAAATCCTTTCTTAACGGATGCCTACGTCGTAACATCTACCTGGATGCCAAATTTCAGCTTGATCCGTCCAGTGGTTTGGGCTGTGCGTTGATAGATAGCTATGTCACGTTTGAGTTTTATGTATATAGATAGTATACAATACTATCGAATAACAGGACTATGGAACCAGCTGTAGCAATACCAAGGGAAGCCCTCGGTATTTCCGATCCGATACGACCTAGGGATCTTCAAGAAAAGAGCATTCCTCTTTCTTAAAGGCCGGCAACGCGTCTGCAAGACACCTAGTTTTGCGGATGTCTATGGGCGGCGGTAGTCGCTAACCGCCTGCTCGTTTGCCCCCTATAATATAAAAAATGTATCATATATAGTATAGGGGTAAACGAGCAGTCGCGCCCTTGTGATGATTACCGACGCTCGTGGACATCCGTATGATTGTTATATAGATGCGGTCACCACCACCACCGGCTACTGACAAACCACACGAAGCGCGACAGTGTAGCTGTCACATTACGTCCGGATCATGTGAGCGAGAGGTCTATGTCCATCTCATTGGGCTGCAAATTGCAATGCATGGCACTACCTCTTACTTAGAAATATCACTAGCGTAAATCTTTGCCGCGCTCTCGTCCTTACATCTCCTCTTCCACTTCAGAAT
>LUGF01011886.1:0-17514 GCA_001625245.1 Calycopis cecrops
CCCCGGTTAATATTCTTAAGCTCTCTAAAAATATGAGAGCACATTTGGGCGGGATTGAATCTGCTGGTAGATTTTCAGATCTCCTTCTTATGGTCTTAATCGGTTATGGTGATTTTCCATTGTGTGATTGAATGATAACCATTCCGGAAGAATTGTGCACGGTTGTTACTACGGTACAAGAATTACTGTAAAAAAATTATCCAGACATTATTCATATACATGTCAAGCCTATTGAATGGTTATGTGAGCGTGCCAAACTTACTCTAAAGAACGATCAAGCAGCAGCTATCAACGATATCCTGCTCATGTCGTTTGAGGCCGAAGAAAAGGTCTATACTTCGATTGATACTGTGGTTAACACAGATGACGCTACTAATTACCTTGTAGAATTTTTAAATTCATTGAAACCGCCAGGTTTGCCTTATCATAAGCTTATTCTACCTGTGGACACTCCAATTATGTTGTTGCGAAATTTAAAACCATCAAAACTTTGTAACGGTACGAGACTGCAAGTGAAAGCGTTACATCGCAATATTGTGGAAGCCATTATATTAACTGGATGTGCGAAAGGGGAAACTGTATTTATACCACGAAACCCATTAATACCGAATGATACCCCGTTCGAATTTTAAACGATTACAGTTTCCCCTAAAAGTCGGCTTTGCCATGTCAATAAACAAGTCAAAGAACAGAACAGAACACTTGAGAGAAAATTGCTTCTCTCATGGACCGTTTTATGTTGCTTGCTCACGAGTACGTTCAGCAAGTACTTTGATAGTTTTAGCGCCTAATAACAGATTAGTAAAGAATATTGTGTACAAAGAAGTTATGAAGGTCCAAATTTTTTAGACACGCTAAACAAAAGTAAAGCCGCAAAAACTATACCTAGTCAATAGTACTTTTTAACGCGAGCGAAGCCGCGGGCAAAAGCTAGTATAGTATAAAGAGAAACATTGAAATTTAAAGCCAGAGTAGCACATTTATCTTGCTATAAAAACATGATTGTGTTTCTGTTAGAACTTTTTACGCTGAGAAGATGATCCAGATACATTTAAGAATGAACATTCATTCTTAATTGTATATGCCACTTCAGCGAGCTTATGCGGCGTATGAGTACATTATGCATTAGACAACGAAGAAACATAGCGCGCATAGATATCAGAAATAAAATTCTTTCTTTATCTCTATGATAAACATTCCATAGACTATTGAGCTACAGAAAACTTGCGGGCCAGTCTTAAATTACAGGCTTGACTCCAGCTCCACAGCACCGCAAGCATGCTATTGCTCTTCAGTCTAATTAGATAAACGATTGAAAGGAGCATGTTGTCATTTTTTAGGGTTCCGTAGAGAAATGGCAAAAAATAGAAGTCTTATAGATGTCTGTCTGTCAGTCCGTCCATTCGGCAGTCCGTCAACATATTATCACAGCCATTTTTTTCCTAATCTATTAAGCCTACAGTTGAAACTTTGTAGGTTGATGTGACTTGATTGTGTAAAAAAAATGTCCCCCTACACCTTTTGTTCGTACGGAATCCTCGGTGTACGAGTCCGACTCGTACTTGACCGGTTTTTGTTTTATTTTCCTAACAAAAACGAACTTTTAACTTTGAACGTTATTTCCCGGGTCAGGCAAATGACATTATATTGCAAATATTTGTTGGTATCAACCAAACTTAGTTTTCCTTTATTTCTCACTTTATTCATTTTGTAATAGATTAAAATATATCATATTTTCAGATGGCGCTGGCAATATTCATAGTTCTAGCGATATTCAATCACGCGACGGCCACGCCAGCACCGGTTACGAAGAACACCATATTCATCGATGAAAAGCTAGATGGGCAAATATTCGAAGGCATCGACGCTGTATCCACGGCAGTAAGGAGCGACGACCCGAGGGACTGGCGCCTTCCAACGACCACACGACCGATCCACTACGACCTAGCGTGGGCTATAGATATAGAAGCATTATCATTCTCGGGGACAGTTCGAATTCAAATAATCGCAACTCAAGCTGACGTAAATGAGATAGTTCTTCATGCAGAATATTACGAAATTCTATCGGTAACATTGGAACAGGCCACTACAAACATACCAGTTACCTTTGAGTTGGTACCAGATTATCAATTTCTACGAGTCCGATTACAAGATGGTACATTACAGTACAATGCTCAACAGGCAGTTTTTCATCAGCTGACTATAAGTTTTGCCGCTAGTTTGCGTACTGAAATGAATGGTCTGTACAGAAGTTGGTTCAGAAACAGTCACACCGATAATGTGAGGTAATTGCTATTAATAATTGTTATATTTTGGTGGTTTGTTAAAATTTGTGTTTTGATGCTTCCAACATTTTATTTTTTAATTTTTTATCAAAATTTGAAATAAAAATCTTAGACTATGCAAATTTATATTCATTGTGAGGGAAAGATAAAAAAATTCTAACTCGTAAATACTCTGTAACGTTTAAAGGTGATAAAAACACATTAAACTGTGATGACAGTTTAATGTGTTTATATCAAGCTGCTTAGACATTAGATAAATTATAATAGCAAAATACAGAGTAGGGTGACAATAGAACCATAATCGGAAACAAACAGTATTTTCGAACGAAATAAAAAAAACATCCGAACTAATTATGTCAAAAATCACCATCAAACGTAGATCTATTGGAGGGACATTTAGACCTAGAGTACATTTCACTGCTTGACTCACCGATCGCAATGGATATGAAAAAATCCGTAGTGATAAAAATAAATGTCGTAGTGCTAGATTTGAATAATATACAACACTGGTCAACCCGTGCCGATTTAGTTTTTTTTTAATCGAAAAAAAATGTAGCCTAAGTTATATTCTGATAATGTAACCTACATCTATTTGAGAAATAATGGTTAAAATGGGTCTAGTTCTGGAGCCTATTCGGAACAAATGTTTTGTCTTATACGAGTATATTTGTATACCTAGATATTGGCGTAGACTTAAAAAAAAAATCTTTTTATTATTTTGTTTTATTTTTATTATTGTTTTATATATTACATTAATATGTTTGTATTAATTTTTAAAATATTATTGCAGCTGGATGGCTACTACGCATTTCCAAGCCACTGCTGCAAGGTTTTCATTCCCGTGCTACGATGAGCCGAGCTTTAAGGCCACCTTCAGCATTTCAGTGACCAGACCGTCGAACTACAGAAGTTGGTCGTGCACTAGATTAGCTCAAACTGCACCATCTGATACGCAGTAAGATTTTTATTTTATAATAAACTATACTACCATACTAATATTTTATAAATGCGAAAGTGTGTTTGTTTGTCTTTATTTCATATCAAATCGGATCAACGAATCGATGTGATATTTAGTATAGATATAGTTGAAGGACTGAAGAGTGCTATTAGCTTTTTCCACACGGACAAAGGCGCGGGTAACAGCTAGTAAATTATGTAATTGTAATATATTATTAACACTTCTTAATATACTTAAAGATAATCGTCTTCAGCATCTACTTTTCTTCTTATACACTTTTGTCTGCTTAGAGTGAGTATTTTTTATATTTTAGTAATTAGTACTTATAGCTCCCATGTTACTGCCTTAAATTTGACTTTGCCGTCGCATTGGTACGGTTTGTAGCCGATGCCCCGTTTGTGTGCGATGAAGTAGGGCAATGCTTTTGCACAACAAATATCCGTGCAGAACACCAAACAGCTCCCACAAGTCCGTCTGAAAAAGGACATTTTACGTGCAGTCGAATTGGGCAGGCAATAACGGGAAGTACCAATGGATAACACGATACCAGCGTAAAGTGACAGCCGTACTCCCGCGTTTTGTGTGGCGGATCGCTTTCCGGTGGTGGAGGGTGAAGGAGGAACGAGGAAATGCATTGGTATAACCTCAGTAAATCCCCCCATGGCTCATTTGTCTATACTATTAAAAATGTTATTGTCCCTCTTATGTTATGCTACATGAGGCTATGAAAATAGTGATTTGATTCACCTTTAAAAAGAAACGTCTTTAATTTTCAGAGGTTACGAAATAGACGAGTACACGTTAACACCGCTCATGTCAACGTATCTGTTGGCACTTATAGTTACGGAGTACAACTCGGTAGCTGTGAGCCCGAACAACCAGCTTATGTTCGAGATCGTGGCCAGGCCCGCGGCCATTGCCAGCGGCCAGGCCAGCTACGCGTTTGAAGTGGCACAACATCTTGCTACCAGTATGAGCGACCACACCGGCATTGATTTTTATAACATGCATCATAACTTGAAGATGACTCACGCTGCGATTCCTGATTTTTCGGCGGGTGCCATGGAAAACTGGGGTCTTATGGTTTACAGGTAATTTGTTTTACTTTCTCTATCGGAAAACCACTATGCATGCTACTCGTATGTTGTAATGAATGGAGCTAGGTTTCTGTCAGCTTCAACTGCGCGTACTACCAAAACGATTCAAATTGAACTCATTCCATTTGTTGCAGAGTGTTTTGAACTTTTATTTTAATGTGATTTTTATATAACCTGGAATAAATAGTTTGTAATGTAGCGTTTATTAGGGTTATATCTTCCTTCCGAGAGTATTTGTAGCTTTGTGTACCTAGGTTTATTAATATATCGTCTATGTATTTAGTTGAAGAAGTGTAATAAAATATCATAAACACGAAATAAAGAACTTGTGTTAAATGATTTTAAATTGACATTTAAAACAGCAAAGATCGATAATTACGTTTTTCGTAATATATGCGCCGAAGGGAACGCGGCGGAGTATCATATTTTGCACACATGTGCTGATAATACACCGTTATCTGATAAAGGGTTTTATTAATATACTTGCGACATGTTGGATCACATACCGTACTAACTTAAAATTAAGAATACAAGAAAAGAAAGTAATGTTTCTTTTTTATCGAGAAAGGAAAGCGAAATAATAGTTATATTTAAAGATACCTGGATATTATGGATTCATTGTAAATGCATTCTAATAAATGTAAATCAACTACAACCTACGTTGTAGAGATGACAGTTTGAAAATCATGATGTAACATGAACGTCAAAATGTATCCCAGGCATAAAGTAAAACAAAAATGAAGTAGTGCCATGAAGTGAATTAGTCAATTGGGTCTCATGACCAGGAGGTACATCTTCCCCTGAAGATGAGGTTTATAGGGGATTGTGTGAAGCAGGGCACTATTTCTAAATGTATATACTAGTTTGTCGGCGTCAGCAGTCACCAAATAATTCGCTTTTACATAACATTAGCCCACTTCGTTGGGAGTCTAAAATAATTACTAGCCAATCATAATAAAATATAGCCTACTTTACTTCCTGATAATGCGGCCTCCTATTAGTCAAAGGATGGCTTAAATCAATCATCAAGTCAATTCAGGATTTTTTTTTTAAATTTATATTAATAACTAATTATGAACTGGTATACCGATGTTCATACGTAGGTACTGCTAAGTCCAGAAATTAGAAAATTGTAAATAAACATCACCTCCTTATCTCGCCCCTGTTGTGGGTTGAAATTTCTAATATTCCTTTCTAAGTGCTTACTTACATTATGAAAGTTATCCCTGTAGTAAAATTTAAGTTTCTGAGTACAGTAGGCTGTATGTTGATATAGAAGTCAGGTTTACCCATAATGTGTATAAATATGTCCATTTAATATGTTTTGTGAGAGAAAACAATTTTTTTTATTTTTTTTACGAAAAATATAATTTAGTTAAAAGATAAACGTTATAAAGGATCCAAAGAAGTTATAAATTAAATTTTAAATTTAATTAAATGTAGTCTTTCAAAATGTTTACGTTTGACGTTTGATATGTTAAATGTAAGGATATTAATACATACTTTTGTTGTAGAGAGGCATATCTAATGTACGATCCAGCGCACTCGAACGACTACTTCAAACAGCTGATCGCGTACATTCTCTCTCACGAAATCGCCCACATGTGGTTCGGAAACCTCGTCACCTGCGAGTATTGGGACAACCTCTGGCTCAACGAAGGGTTCGCTAGATACTATCAATATTTCCTTACAAGTTGGGTACGTTACTCTTTTATATTTATAGGGTTTATTACCGTCAGTCGTTATATCACACAAATAGATCGGCATTACTTTTCAGTCCTTGTAATTTATATCCGTAGTTCCCGATTTCGCTCTTTTAAAAAAAACAAGACCAAATAATTTTATGTTGGACTGAATATATTTTAAATCTAATTACATTTCAAATTAAATAATATTTAGGAGTAAATCTATTTTTGTAGCCATATTCAGGTAAGTGAAACATTTTCTTTCTTAAATAATTCTATGATATGTATTCTAGGTTGAAACTGATATGGGATTGGAAACACGATTTATACCCGAACAAATGCATACAGCGCTTCTGTCTGATTCATCCAACAATCCCCTCCCTCTCACTTACTCGGCTCTGACTACGCCAGCGTCAGTTCGGGCCAACATGTTTTCGGTAATCACATATGGCAAAGGCGCCGCTTTTATAAGGATGACTGAGCATCTTCTAGGCTACGAGACAAATAGACGAGGACTTCAATATTATCTACAAGAAAGGTCATTATTTATATATATATAACTTATTTTAAGGGTCATGTAGATAAAACATCTCACACGTCGTGGCCGGGTGGCCTGGGAGTGCTAGTCCGATTCGCACTTGGCCGATTTTACAATTAATTTAATACATTATTTTTTGGATAACTTAATTAATAAGTGTAAAAGTAGAAATAGTATAAAAGCGTATATTACTTACAAGTATAATAATTCCCATCAAGAAGAGACAATACACTCTATCAACTTTATTATTTGTTTCCTCTTTAAAAGTTACGCTCGCTTTTTTAAAGTTAATTTTTGTAAAAAGAAAATTAAAAATAACTATCGGTATTGTCAGTCAGTTACTGACCTTAATATAACTTAATTTGTATAAAATTAATTAAAATATTTTTATTATGTATATTATATTTAATTATAAAGCAAACATTATATATATATATATGTACACACAAAATATATATTACTACTAATATATTTTAGAGCTTATGATGTCGCTCGACCAAGTGATCTGTTCCAAGCATTAGAACTAGCAGCTACAGAAACGGGCGCTCTATCAGCATATAACTTCAACTTCCAAGAATATTGTAGAAGTTGGACGGAAGTAAGCGGTCATCCTGTTTTGAATGTTGCGGTGAACCGACAGAATGGACAAATTACAGTGACTCAGGTATGAAATAGAGTGATGCGCATGAAATTTCTGAATGCGTGGGACAAGCGGAAAAGTCCACATCTCTCGCGCTTAAACTCCAACCCGGGCTTATCACGTCCTCTAGGAAATCTTTACTCTCTTGGAAAAGCAATCTTGTATACGTTAAAAACCTTTTGCATCCTCAAAGTGGACCAAGGACAAGGGTGGGGAAACTGTACGTTTAAATTTAACTTTATGTTGATGAATAAAAAAATATTTTAAGTTCAGTTAAATACATATTATATGTGTTATACAGAGTTTAGTTTTTGGTCACCGGCCAAATTTTGAGATTTGGTTCAGAATCGATAATACATTCGATTTATGAAATAAAACAAATAAGAAAAATAATATAAAAAATATTTTTGTCCCGTGCGAAAATAAATACCGTGTGGGTAACCTAATTGATCATTGCCGCCGCGCGCAGCAGCGGCCGACGCACAGTGGTCTGAAAATCGAGCTCCATACTCATAGAAACTTTTTGTCAGATATTGATGATTAAAAATGTCATTGTAATTATTATACCTCCCTTTGTTAACTGTTATAATATGATGGACGTGGGGTGGGTGGGCTGTGTTCTTCAATTTCAAATTCGCAAGTGAAAACAAATTGAATATAAAGGAAGAACAAGCTTTGAATGAAACTGAGATTACAGCACTAGAGCCATCTATAGGAAATTATACTATTAAGTACATTATAGTAGAATACAAATCAGTCATAGTATAATTTCCTATAGATGGCTCTAGTGCTGTAATCTCAGTTTCAATCAAAGCTTGTTCTTTCTCTATATTCAATTTGTTTTTACTTGCAAATTTGAAATAAAGCGGTCTGCAGAACATTGTGGAATATGGCTTTGGATTCTCCCACACCTTTTCTTCGCCAGAAACTAAGCGCAAACACACAAAAGAACATAAAAGTACTGGAATCATCTTCACTTCCCATTGTTTACATGTACAAACTTTGCCCTGAAGCACCATCAAAGCCCCGCTTGCTAATAAGTGTTAACACTTCACCATCCAGAGATGATTCCAAACGTAGAAATTTCCCAAGTCTAGTAACAGTTCTGTCTAACATAGCTTGAAGCTTAACTTTTACCTCTCTTTCAGTGATTTCTATAGTGTCTTTTAGAGGGTAGCAGTTCTTTTTCGCCTCTAATATAGCAGTATATGACGGATATATAAGTATGCCTTCCTCTTTTGCACAAACTCTTAATGCCATTTCGAAAGTTTTAATGAAATCAATATACCTAATGCTTTATCGGCTGAATATATTATCTTTTTTGTATTTCAGCAGTTGGTTCATCATATTACTAGCCTCTTCGGGATGCTCTGTCACCAATTTAATGATATCTGCTACGTTTTTGTTACAAGCACATAAACCAGTTTCAAAAGCAAGGTTTTCAGTACTATGTACTAGGAGGCTCTTCCACTCTTCTTCTCGTCTGCAGCGGGCTTAGCTCAGAGAACACTTTTCTTGGGCTTATCTCTGTTCTGAAAGATCTTATTCCGAAAATTCAAATCTTCAATAGCTTTAATGAGTTAGTTACTTTGTCAAAGGAATTTTGTATACAGAGTATAAAATCAGTATCGTATTTTAAAATTTTCAGAAATATGGTCATTACTAACCTATTAACTAATAACAATACATTAGTGATGTGGTCGTTTATATCATTTATGTATATCAAAGGTATGAAAGATCATATTGCGAAAATACAAATTTCAAAAGTTTTCTACATGCAAAGCGGCACCGAAAGGCATAAGAATTGTATCCCATCTTGTTTGCCACGTAAGGTGCAATAACTCATGTGAGTACAAGCACTTCAGTTCTGTTCAGTTTTTTTTTTAATCCACTTCAAGTATTTTTTTCCATACAAAAAAATACAATATTTTTTATCTCATGCTAGGAGGACCCCACGTCCATCATATTGTAACAGTTAAAAAAGGGAGGTATAGGTAATAATTACAATGACATTTTTTAATTATCAATATCTGACAAAAAGTTTCTATGAGTATGGAGCTCGATTTTCAGACCACTGTGCGACGCAGTGGATACGAAACACAATCAGCTGCTGAGGTCAAAACACTCTTCGGGTGCTAATGCGCGTAGGTGTATTTACGGACCGTTTCAAATCGATGTTTATGTAACAAAATATTACAAATAAGACGATAAAATTAAAACACATCCTTGAAATGATGTTAATTTCCTTATTTTTAAATATGGCCGTTGACCAAACACTAACCCTGTATATAATAATAAGGAAAATTAAAGTTTGTATATTGGATTTTTAAAAACTTTAGCTCATATTCATTCAAGAGATCAAAAGACAATTAATTCGCTGGCACCGAATTATTAAAACATTAACGTTGATATTGTTTTTGTAGCGGCGTTTCAATATCAATACTGGGGTATCAAATCTAGATACCTTGTACGTGGTGCCCATCACATATGCGACGGCAAGTCAGCCAGACTTTACAAATACCAAGCCATTGCACATTTTGACCACTGCAAGCTTTGTCTTCAACATTGGAACGGCAGGAAATAATGACTGGGTTATATTTAACAAACAACAGACTGGTGAGTAGAACATTTCAAGAATAATATTCCATCATAATAGAGTATTGTAGACACACTACCTAGTCTTGTTTACATAAAGTCCAAGTTTATATTGAATATACTTTATTATATATATACAGTATGTAACAAAAACCCTGTTGTTCCCTTTAAAGGAACGTACATATACGTATAGGTATATCAATAGTGAAAATAATAATTCGATAACATCAAGTATTGGGCAATTATCAATTAAAATCAAAACATTGATAACTTTCGATACCACAAAAAAATGTTTATCATCCCTAATTTGTATGTAAACAAAGCGGCTTCCGAGCGACTGGGCGGCATGTCAAAGGACCGCGCGCGAGCGGCTCGAACTCTTTGACACGTGCCGACACACCTGCATAATTGCAATGTTTTATGTTATTCCGTATTTGTATTTAGTTTCTAGCGAACCTCAGACCGGAAGGACGTCCCCGCTTTATTAGACATTGTTTAAATTATCGTAAGTGATTTGTGGTGGTGTGACTTGTGAGTGATTTGTGGTGTTGTGATTTGTGAGCTATGTCGTATTCGAATGAGGAATATTTTAATATGTTGATGTGTCTCAGGAGAACGAACTGCAATTATGCAGAGGCACGCAGGCTGTACGAGGAGGCGTATGCTGTGCCACGGAACTTGTAGTTGCCATCGAATATGGCATTCCAACGTCTGCACATACGAACGTACAACACTGGCAGTGTGCACGGCCGCGAGTCCCATTTAGCTGATGCTGAACGACCCAGACTCCGCGACGACAGCATTGAAGAGCAAGTCTTGGAGATGATCCGTGTAGATCCCACTCGAAGTACACGCTCAGTGGGACGTGAAGTCGGTGTAAACCACATGCGCGTATGGAGGGTCTTAAGAGATGATGGCCAGCATCCGTACCGTTATCGTCGAGTGCAATCCCTTCTGCCATCCGACTACGAGCATCGAATGGAGTACAGCAGGTGGCTTTTAGACAGGGTCCGAGAAGACAGCGACTTCTTGAGCCGTGTACTGTTCACTGACGAATGTTCATTTGTAAGGACGGGTGATTTTAATGCCCACAATGAACATGTATGGTCGACTGTGAACCCGCATGCTATACGACCCAGTTCTTTTCAGCACCGCTGGCGAATTAATGTTTGGGCCGGTATTGTCGGTAACAAGATTATCGGACCTTGTTTCCTCGACCAAATAATGGGAGGCAGCAATTATCTCCAGTTCCTGCGACACGAACTGACTGAAGAATTAGACGAGTTGCCTCTCGTTCTTATTCGTCGCATGTGGTTTCAACATGACGGTGCACCATCACACTTTTCCCGCCCTGTAAGGGACTATTTGAACGCGGAGTACGGAGAACGCTGGATTGGCCGCGGTGGACCAATAAATTGGCCTGCGCGATCACCCGACCTGACTCCGTTAGACTTTTTCTTGTGGGGAACAATAAAGCAATCGGTATTTCGGAAAAGTTGTGAGTCTGAATCCGAAATGCGATTGCGGATACGGGCAGCATTTGACGAACTTAAATACGCGGACATGTCGAACAGAATTTACGCAACCGTCAAGTGGATGTTATTATAACATAGTACTTATTCATAAGTTTTACATAACTGAAAAGTTACATGAAATCAAAAATTCGTTAAGTGCTTTACATAAGTGAAAAGTTACATGAAATCAAAAATTTGATAACGATTCACGTAAAATAGTGCTAAGCTAATCGTCACGTGTCAAGGTCATGAACTTACGAGTCGGCATCGGAGGCGACGCAATGGCTAGGCGGCGAAAGTCAAAGGCTTGAAGAAATATTGCCGCGCGGAATACGAGGTATACGTAACCTTTTTTAACAATAATTTTGTAGTTAATTAATATTTATTTTATAATTTTAAGATGAACAATAGAACTAAATGAGGTGAACTATTACACTTGTATATCGATTCTGATCATACTCTTAAAAGGAACAACAGGGTTTTTGTTACATAGTGTATATATATATAAGAATATGCTTTCATATTTTGTACCTGTTATAGGTTTATTATTTTATTATAGGTATTTTTACAGTTATTTTAAGATAATAAAATATTATTCCTTATTTGTTTACAGGATTTTATAGAGTCAATTATGACGAACAAACTTGGGATCTTATTCTGCAAGCGTTGGTTGAAAACAGAAATCAAATTCACGAATACAACAGGGCACAGGTAACCACTAAACACAATATTATAAAACATTAAGTTTTTCAGTATATGTATTACTAAATATATAATATATAATATGTGGGCATATCAAAACAAATTAACCTAGCCTCGTGCCAAGTATTGTATGTGCAACACAAGTCTTCACAATACTTAGCACTACTAACACGCACACGACGACACGACAACGCAAATATTATCTTATACAAAAAATCTCATATGGTCGAACTCCTCTAAAACGGCCTGGCAAAAGAAACTACTTCGTGAACCAATCATTATTTTTTATTCATCATCATCATCAGCCAATTGCAGTTCACTGTTTTTTATAATTTAAAATATTTGGTAAAATAATTTTTTTTCAGATTGTCAACGATCTTTTCCAATTCGGTCGATCAGGTTTGCTCACGTATACAAGGGTATTGCGCGTCTTGTCCTACTTGTACCATGAAAGAGACTACGCTCCTTGGGTATCCGCCATTACTGGATTCAACTGGATCAGGAACAGATTAGCGGTCAATCCCGAACTGTTGGCAGAATTGAACGTAAGAATATTTATTTTTAATTCGTTGACGTAATAGTCTTATAATGTATTTTAAATTGATGAACGCCGACTGCACGCACGAATAACCATAAGTCATAGGCACAAATCGTCGTTATCTCCTAAAATTACCGCCTCTAATCCGATTTCACAATCTTTTATATCAAGTACTGCTGCACTCGGAGCGCGTTGCTCCGCCAACAATTTCTTAGCCATTAAAAATTCATAACAAGCGGTTGAATGGCGCAGAAGTTGCTACTCTGCAGCGCCACCTGGTGCCAAGTTACATCTAGGAACATGTCATATTTGTTTCCACTGTGTAAAAATACATGGGCATACTATTTTTTATGATAATCGGTTCAAAGGGACAGAAGTTGCTACTCTGAAGCGCCACCTGGTGGCTAAGGGCATCAATGAGCATATCATACAAAATGATACAAACCTTCTCCGTGGAAAAAATACATATTACCTATATGTGCCAATTTTTTATTTATTAAGTATTACATATATTATGTCCAGTAGTTTTTTAGTTATTCGGTGACATACATACAAACATTCATTTTTTTACATATTTATGGAGACCACAATGATTATTTTATAAACTTATCATCCGTAATATCACCGACGCGATGTGAAACCAAGCGATACGACAGCGATTTGCCACCTGTGTAACATTTGTGGAGAAATTTATGGGCCTCCTTAGTAAAGCTTCGACTACTCTTTCTTCTAGTTGATGGAATGTATTGTTACTTCTTGATGGAAATTCATAATTATTATATAAATAATATTATACTTATTTTATTAACTCAAATTTGAATTAACAAAAAGTGGAAATATGTAGTATAAAAAAGTATTTTATTTAATAAAAGTATATATCATCGGCTTAACTAGCTAAAACAATAATATACCTCTCTTTGAAGGCTCAAATTGTTCGATGGGCTACGCCTCTAATGAATGAGCTGACCTACTATGCTGCTCCCGGCGAGAACTTCATGAGGTCCTACTTGAGATATCAGATGGCTCCCATCATGTGTGAAATGAACGTTGCTGCTTGTATCGATGCGGCACAGCAACAATTCCTAGCGCTTGTGAACAACGACGAAGAGTAAGTTAAAAAATATAGAATTAAGAAGTACAGCCATTACTTAGTGAGAGGTAGTGCCGTGCTATATTGCAGCGGAATTGGGCTGCCACGACCGGGGAGGTACCTCTTACTCGCATAATACCTGCGTAGAGTTACAGATTTGCTGTCCCGTCTCGTGCGATTTGTGAGTAGCCGGAGGCCTATTGGGGGGATGGGTGAAAGAGGTCTACGGATCACAATATGCGAATGTTAATAGTTGTCCGTCGTCCTTCGTCACCAAATGGTTCCGATTGCTCTTTTGTCCTCTTATGCTAAGCTCCTCTCGTATGAACAACACATAAGCAGCGCCGGAGTAAAGTCTGGCGGGGTTCGGGGTTTGTAGACCTTGGAGTTGAGAAGGGGGCTCTTTTATGGGTCAAAAAATGAAGTAAAGGCAGGTGCTGCGTGTAAGTTTTAACAACACTGACATTTGCTTATGGTTTTGTCTGGGACGTTAATAACCAGTAATACATTTAGCACTCAAACCTATCGAAATCAATTTATACATAATTGCAACTGTTCCAATTACAGGGTTCCACCAAACAGCCGCAACTGGGTTTATTGTAACGGCCTCCGACATGGTACCACGAATCACTTCGACACCTTGTGGCAGAGATATATACAGCACAACGTGTACACTGAGAAGATTCAACTGCTGCAGATACTCGGCTGTACGCCACATGCGACATCACTAAATACGTAAGTCTATAACCAGGGTTCAATTGAGGGGTCTGGCGACGTTAGTGTGGAGATCCGCTATTCATTCGATCCATTTTTAAGTATAATACTTAAATAAAATAAATATTATCTATATATCTAAAACTCAAACGTGACATAGCCAGCTATCAACGCACAGCCCAAACCACTGGACGGATCAAGCTGAAATTTGGCATCCAGGTAGATGTTACGACGTAGGCATCCGCTGAGAAAGGAATTTCAGAAATTCAACCCCTAAAGGGGTGAAATAGGGGTTTAAAGTTTGTATGGAAAACCGTCCCCTTTCAAGTTAGAAACATGAAACTTTATTTTTAAGCTACTTATTAAAAATGAGTAGTTATCTTATTAAGCGTTTTTTGAAATTTTACCCCTAAGAGGGTGAAATAGGGGTTGCAAATTTATAGGAAAGTCCTTATTATTAAACGGACGGATTGGGCTGAAATTTGGCATTCAGGTAGACGTTATGACGTAGGCATCCACTAAAAAAGGATTTTCAGATATTCAACCCCTAAAGGGGTGAAATAGGGGTTTAAAATTTGTATGGAAGACCGTCCCTTTTTAAGTTAGAAACATGAAACTTTATTTTGAGCTACTTATTAAAAATGAGTAGAAACGTGTTGAATAGTTTTTTGAAATTTTACTCTTAAAGGGCTAAAACAGGGGTTGTAAGTTTATATGAAATCCTTTATTATTAAACAGACGGATTAGGCAGACATTATTCACATACATGACAAGCCTATTGAATGGTTATGTGAGCGTGCCATACTTACTCTAAAGAACGAACAAGCAGCAGCTATCAACGATATCCTGCTCATGTCGTTTGAGGCCGAAGAAATTGATACTTCGATTGATACTGTGGTTAATACAGATGACGCTACTAATTACCCTGTAGAATTTTTTAATTCATTGAAACCGCCAGGTTTACCTTATCATAAGCTTATTCTACGTGTGGGCACTCCAATTATGTTGTTACGAAATTTAAAACCACCAAAACTTTGTAACGGTACGAGACTGCAAGTGAAAGCGTTACATCGCAGCATTGTGGAAGCCATTATATTAACTGGGTGTGCGAAAGGGGAAACTGTATTTATACTACGAATCCCATTAATACCGAATGATACCCAGTTCGAATTAAACGATTACAGTTTCCCCAAAAAGTCTGCTTTGCCATGACAATAAACAAGTCTCAGGTGCAAACTCTTAAATGTGCGGGTATTGACTTGAGAGAACATTGCTTCTCTCATGGACAGTTTTATGTTGCTTGCTCACGAGTATGTTTACCCAGTACTTTGATAGTTTTAGCGCCTAATAACAGATTAGTAAAGAATATTGTGCACAAAGAAGTTTTGTAGGTCCAAATTTTTTACACACGCTAAACAAAAGTAAAGCCGCAAAAACTATACCTAATCAATAGTACTTCTAAACGCGAGCGAAGCCGCGGGCAAAAGCTAGTCTATTAATAAAGAACTTTAACTTCATATAAATACTTAACAAAAATACATCACTTGCATACGCCAATTGTCTTTCATTGAACAATGAAATGCTCCCATTCTCTACAATTACGTCACGCTAGGAATTTTCTTCAGCACAGATAAAAATATAAAAAAAACGCATATAGGTTTCGATTTTAAATAAGGTCGATGTCTACAGTTTCCCGATAAGGACTATCTCGAGTAGGTATTATTTACTCCTTACATTACTAATCTTTTGCACTTAAAATCCTTAAACGGAATTTTAAAAAATCTTTATTTTTCTAGTTTCTTAAGGAACATCGTTGAAGATAACTTTGTTATTCGTCCTCAAGATTATTCAGCTGCGTTCAATAGCGCTGTGAATAGCAACGAAGTGAACACAAACATAGTCCTCGATTTCATTCGAAACAACATGGCTGTAACTGCCAATGCGTAAGTTTATCGACTAACTTTTATTACAATTAAGTTACAAGCTACTATTTGTATCTACTCAGCAATTTCTTGAAAAGTTTCCACGATATCGTTGGGCATAAGTGACACCCACTAGTTCGGCTGATATTCGAGTAAATGGTTCCTACAACTAAAATAATCCACATCTGCTCCAGGACTGTCCCTTGGTGTTTTACTTCACTGACTTATGACAACAGGAAACCAAGGCTTCACATTCCTTTCTTTGTTGCTGCTACTCAATATTAAAATTTTAATTTCTTTGACTCTTCATTTTTAAAGCACCAAAATATATTTTCTTTCTTAAAACATCAAATATATCAAATATGTCTATTTTATAAACCTTCTGTTACAGGTTCGGCGGTTCTTTAGCAACTCCACTGTCAAGCGTCGCTGCCAGATTAAGAACTGTGGCGGATATTAACACGGTATTAATTTTATTGCAATAACATTAATTATTAATTATCCTACTTCCCACTAATATTATAAAGCCGAAAGTTTGTAATAATGTTTGTTACTCTTTCACAAAGACTGGATTTTCATGAAACTTTACAGTAATATAGCTTTCATATCAGAATAACATAATAAGTTAAAATTTATAGGTATTTGTTATAATCCGAAATCCACGCGGGCGAAGCCGCGGGCGGAAGCTAGTTTTTTATAAGTCAGAATAAAGTACATGTTCCTAAGTTATACAATATGTTAAAATACCACATTAAGTTATGTACGATTCTTGCATAAGACCAAAACTTCCATAGAAGTCTTAATTCATAAAGCGAGAATATATTGGATGAATTGAAAGAGTTTTAAAAAGTTTTAGTAAGAGGTAGTACACTGCATGCATGGATGTAGCCGAAAGGGGACGGCACGATCAGGAAAGTACCTCTCGCTTACACGAAACCGTCATAAAGTGACAGCTGTGCTGTCGCGTTTCGTGCGGTGTGTAAGTTTCCGGGGGCTTATGGAGGGAGAAGGAAGTGGAGCAACGCATCTGTATACCCTCTATGCGGATGTCTATGAGTGCCATGACGGCATGACAATGGCTGCTATTGCTCGTTAGCCCCGTTATGCTATATTAAAAATATATGATCTCTCTCTGTACACTCAAATATTATAAACTGAACAAAACGCGACAGCATTTCAGTAAATATTCCAGACGCCACTGTTGAAAATGACACCGAGAAATTAGGCAGTAACACC
>LUGF01011886.1:20402-31272 GCA_001625245.1 Calycopis cecrops
CCCCCCCTCCCTCCTGGGGGTGGAAAGATCTGTACCACGAGTCACGATCTTTACAGATTTGTCTTGCTTCCTCCACAATCATTATTCCCGTCATACAAGCCCCCGGCAGCGCCGACTCTCGACACGACTTTCGGTTAGTGCCCCATCAATCTATGTCAGTCTCGGCCTTCCAAAGTACGTCCTCTCCCATTCGCCTTTTAAGAAAACTGTAAACATTTTAAAATGCGAAACAACATCTTACCTTGTTATTTCATACGCCTGCCCCAACAACGGAATGCTTGCAAATAGTTTACAATATGAAACTAACTCTAAACGTGAATTTAAGACACCACGTTGCGGGCGCACAGATAGAATTAAAGAGCCTCGCCCAAGTTTACGAGAGGGAGATTTTCATCGTTATATTGTGCACTGAGTTGGACCTCTTATCCGCGAGGTCATGCTCTGTGATATCTTGACTTGAGGTCAAGTGCTCACTTCTGGACCGACATAAATCCGTTATTGACTTGATTACTTCAGTAAGATGGCACCAAACTTGCGATGATGACTTGCTCATATCAGGATACTGATGATGTTGCATGTCGCTTGAGGTCATCTTCCCAGGGCGCCAGTGGACTCCCTCGCCGTGCGCTCCACTTATACAAACGTGTGGGTCCACCTCTGGTACCGTGACGAGAGGTACCTCGGCTGTCGTGCCGGCCCAATTCGAGTGCGATGCAGCGTGATATTATCACATACTTATGTGTGTTTATTTGCGTCTATTTTATGTCTGAAATTTAATAAACCTATTTGCATGTGTGTTTGTACCTTCAACTACTAGTGATTAAGTCCGTAGGAGCCTTCAGTCCACAGATTTCTAGTACTATCTACTCATTTTTAGCAATCGTGTAAGAAAATAAAATGCTATATAATATGTTGAACGCAAAACTAATAGAGAAATAAAAGAGAAAAGAGAAATAAAAAAAAAATATAATAATAAATTAAACAAAAGAGCTTATTCTTCCCTCAAAGGTCGGCAATGCATGTGTTAGACCTCTGGCGTTACGGATGTCTGTGGGCGTTGGTGATCACTTAACATCAGCTGATCCAACTGCTCGTTTGCTTAATATGCTGTAAAAAAAACTAAACACAAATGACTTCGAAAGGCTAGTTATAAATAAATAAGAAGAGATAAATATTATCGATAATATTCTTGATAAAATTTTAGCAAAGCTCTCAAAGCTCAAGTTTCTGAAACGAAAGCTCTCGAGTATTACCTTCATTGATTAAACTTATTGAATTAATCGTTTACGGTAGTAAAAAGTAATTTTATTAAAAGCTTATTCATAAAATTAGTAATATTTTCATAAAATTCTCAGAATTTTAATAATAGATTACAGATCAAAAAACACGACTTGGGAACTCGCCACTTATTTACTTGGAGAAGATCGCTTAAAATATACATTTGGAATAAACAAAATACTTGGCTTAGTTATCTCTTTTACGATCTCGTTTTTTTTGTTAAAGTGTAAAAGTGTGTGCTTTAGACCACACAGCTGAAGTCAAACTTAATTATTGATTTTCATTACCGTAGTTACACTGACGATCGACGTTCACTTCCAACCAAGACTGCGTGGAGCGAGCTTTATAATAATAATAATAATATTCATTTATTTCAGATCATATATCCATATTTTGTTAGTATAACTTAATACTGTATTAGTAGATACAATATATTATATTTATTTATACAACATGAACCTTAATCCATTTTTTCCAAGTAGTACTTTCAAAATTATCAACGAACACTTCTAAAATACTGATGGTACTATGCCTGACACGGTGCATGACGGAGGCAATTCTTTTTCGCAGAACAGCCAAAAACCATCAGTGCGAGCCTCCGCAAACATACCCGAAGCACTACAGTATCTCGGCAAGCCCAACAGCATTCTAAAAATGTTGTTGTACTGGACCAGTCCCCAGAGGCCATTTATCGTTCTTTGTGTGTAGTGTGACCACAAACTGCAGATGTAAAAGGACTGGCAGTACGCCTTAAACAACTCCACCTTTACATCGCGTAAGCATTGAGCAAACCTTCGGGCAAGCATGCACCGCTAGTGACCTCCTCTCCCTCTCAATATCCATATCATCGGAGAGATTCTCCGTGACCCACTGACCCAGATACTTAAATTGTGAAATTATTTGTAGCGGAACACCATTAAGGCTCACTGTAGGAACAGAACCCACTTTGCAACCACGAGCCTGAAAGAGGAGCAAATTGCTCTTTTTCTCATTGTATCTGAGTTCATGTGTCTCGGCGAACCCCTCGCAGATTTTGAAAAGTTTTCTGACTGCACTGATTGAGGGAGCCAGCAAAACCATGTCGTCAGCGTAACTAATGTTGTTTACTGCTTTGCCACCTATGTAGCAGCCGACACCAGTTTCACTCAGTGCCTCAATCAGTTCATCGACGTATAAGTTGAAGAGAAGAGGCGAGGTTAAACCCCCCTGTCTCACCCCACATCGTAACCTATACTCATCAGAAAACATATTTTTCCATTTGACGATATTATTCTGATTTATGACCCGGCGCCGAGTTTTACTTGGAAGGACCATACTTGGTTGTTAAACATGGTGTTATTAAGGAGCTTAACTACCTTCTTAAAAATGGTATCTTGATACACATGTTTTGATACCTTTTTAACAAAAGTATAGCTCAGTCACTCCTTCATAGCCACCACCCACCAAACCATCACTGAAGTCTGATAATGCCCACGTTGTACTCTGTCGACTAATTAGGAAGCTTCCTTAGAGATTTGAGTATAAATACGGTCCCTTTGTTTGTTAAAATGTTGCTCAATTTTAAAAATTTTCTCATCCGTAAACAACATTTTTCTGTGACCTTCCTTTGCGTACCGCTTCAGTAGTTGTTTCGATTTTACCGCCCTATTCATCTTTAATTTATCAGTTAAGAAAGGACCAGTGCGTCTCTTATAGGCTGCAAGTCCTAAGTCATCTCCTAAAATACCCGACAAGGTTCTGTGCTATCCTTAATTCCCGAGGCAATTTTTTTTGATTTCGGACAGGATTTCTTCGAATTCTTTCCCTTACTGCTTTGATCACGTTTTTCGTACGAACACTACGTGAACGGCAAGATTTTTCTCTGTCACAAACAAAGGAAGACTTACTGTACCTATTAATAGTCCGGTAAGGAGAGTTTTAAAAATCCCAATACTACTAAGTGTAAGGAGAGTTTTAAAAATCGCACTTGGCTCCATATCTACTTTGTGCAATGCGATCACAGCGATTCTGTTCTCTGTATCACCCCACGCCCTTTTGATATCGCAAAATGTTGTGCCATGTATTGGCGCCAAAATGAGAAAACACAATGAATAATCGTATATACTTCATGTGTCAACAAACTTCATGTGTTTATATGAAAGATTACAAATTCATATGTAAGATTTTTTAAATTTTAATTGTAACAGTATTTATGGCCAGACTATCGGACTTTCGGATGAGGAAACCGATACGTATTCTGTGCAGTATCAAATGGTTTGAATTACTTTGCGTTAAGTTTTGTGGTGGAACAAATTTTGCTTGGTTGGACAAACATCATATTATTTTTTGGGTCAGTTTTATTGGAGTAACCGAGGAAGCTTGGTAATAAAATTAGAAACAGACAAACAAATTATTTACCCCAAAATGATGGATTTTTTGACACAATTCAGACACACGATCAGTCGGATCGCTCGTTTTTTTATAGCATAAGGGGGCAAACGAGCAATAAGAGCCATTTTCATTACTACCGACGCCAGTAGACATCCGATAGACTACAGATGCGTTGCCTTCAACTTCCTCACCTTTGATTTTATTTGTCCTTCCTCTATAGTTTTGATGAAATCGTAGTACCGCAGGAGGTGGCCAAACATCTTGCCTCTTCTCATTTTCAGCGCTTTTAGCAGAGTTCTTTTCTCTTCTAGATGTTCTAAAATCTCCTCAATCCGTAACTTTTCCTTCCAGCTAACTCTCTCCATCCGCCTCCAGCAGTACATGATGATGATTACGTCTGAAAAAACTCAACAAACTTCATGCTGTTTTCACGTTCTGAAGGATGAATAGCGCCGAATTCTGCAGTGGAACTTTCCCTGTTCCCGTGTTTATTTTAAAAATAAGACGAAGTTCACAGTTTCGCAGTTTCATTTAAACTTTAGAGGGAGATAACTTTAGATTGCACTGGAGTGTCATTTACAAGAATTTTTCTGCTTAGGGTTCCGTATCTCCAAAGAAAGAAGTTACTCTTATAGGATCACTTTGCCTGTCCTACTGTCTGTCAAGAACTTTCTCTCAGGAACTCGTGGAAGGATTGCGGTGAAATGTATTTTAATTGCCGCGCAAAATTAAAATCAAAATTATCAGGCACCAGACTGATGACTTATATATCAAAACCTACTTCTAAACTCTTACAATAAGTAAATTTATTCGTCTAGACTCAGCATTTCACAGTCTAGTTAACTCAGTTACCCAAATAATGGTTTGAGTGGCAATATCTGTATTTAATATGAAACTAGATAGAAAAGAAATTGAAATCAGAATATTATGTCCAGCAAATTTGTATACAAAAATATTTGAAGCATACTTTATTATATTCGGATTGAATAGGCGCCTTAGTGATCAGTGAAAGGTGTGTACAGTCAGCAGTCAATTTTATCAGGCGTGTATTATTACGTTAGCAATGAATTAATGACAGCTTTTTGTTATCAGCTGATGATGATGATTGTTGAAGTTGAAAAAGTGCACGAATACGTGATCAAAATCAAACAGATTTGGTACAAATGTAAGTTTAGAATGCAACACGTCCGAACGTCATTTGATTGGCGCGCTATATTCCAATAAGTATTTATTTTTGACACAATAATTGTGACACACTTTTTATTGTGCCATTGTGAATTATCACTGCAATAAATGAAAATGTTTTTATTAAAAATACAATTGTTAAAAATACCTTTTGGACGTCAGCAAACAATAATGGCGAAACAAACTCACCGGATATTACCTTTATTTTATGTGATTTTGTATGTATGCTTGTTATTTTTTCACGCAAAAGCTACAGAAAGGGGTTGGTTTAAATTTGGAACAAAAATTGATGACAACCTGGAAAAACATAAACTTTTAATGCCAAAAATTAGTTTTCTTGATTAAACCGTGGGGCGCAGCTTAGATCAATATGATGATAGCATTATCAAACAAATCTTTTAGCAGTGCAAACCAATTACAGCAAGTAAACAAATGCGCTACAGAGCAGTAACAACAGTACACCAACCGACAAATATCATGTCGGGTCCATTAATTAGCGTATTTCGGCCGCCACCGCCGGCGCGGCGCCCTCACGTGTATCAGGCGAACATATTCAATTAGCGATATTTTGTAAACACTGGACACTCGTGTCGTGTTAGCAACTGTCAGGAGCGTAGTACAACTAGCTTTTGCACGCGACTTCGTTGTTGGAGTGTTTGTCTCAGGATATAGTTGAGGTTGATGTATATTTTATTGGAATTGTTCGTGAAAAGGGACGCGACTGTGGAACAGGAAATTGGGAAAGTGCACGCGCCTCTCCTAATTATATAGACCCGAGCTTAAAAAAGTCCCATCAAAATCTACACCGAAGTCACATGGATGTAGGCTACAAAATGTATTTAAAGTTTATTACTTTTCTCTTATACAATATGTAGTTCTTAGTAACAGTCGGTTGTCTGATAAGAGTTAGATAAAAAGTCTTTCAAATAAAAGCCGACGAACTGTAGGGGCGAGAAATCGCCGTCAGTAATAGATCCTTCCGAAAAAAAAAAGAAGTAGAGAATAGGATATTATATATAGGATATACAGTAGGAAAAATTAACAAAAACAACACAGCTGATAATTATGAACAACTTTTATACAGGCTCCTCTTTCATAGAGGAGATGAATATTGTCGTAATTACTTTACAGGTTTTAACACGACAAAAGCCGGAGCCCGAGCCGACTGACTGTAGTCGGCTCGGGACCACGGCTGGTGTAACCCAGTCGAAACGTCGAGCAAAGGTCTATGTTTTCGCCTTTAATATTTTGTCGTGTTAAAACCCGTAAAGTAATTACAACTGTGTAACAAACGCGAAAGTCTCAAACATGTATGAATATTGTCGTAGTTAAACAAAGAATTGTGTTTGTAAACTCAATATAATCGTAACTTTCATATACAGGCGCAATAATATAGAGTTTACATTATGTTTAAAACAAGAACGAGAGAGATTTTGTACAAAAATATTTTATATGAAATATATTTTATACAGACAAACGAATTGATACCCTCGAGAGATACAAATAAACTGTGGGTATTGTGATATTGGCAAATGATCTTGTGGACTTGGAGCTACGTACTGCGTCCACATGCTGCTGCAAATGAGGGCCCGCGGGAATACGAGGGCAACAACACGCATGGAAACTCTTTTGTGAGTATTGTGGCGGCGCACTGAATAATGAAAGTCGAAGGTAATAAATATTAAGAACTGTCTGCGTCAGCTTCGACACGCGGCCGGAGTTTACTCCTCAACAACGCACGCTATTAAGGGAGCGGCGCGTGGGATACGTAAATGCGGTGTACGCTGGCGTTACTCTCATCCGGACGGTTATACTCCTCATATATTTTCATACCACGCGCCTTCATAAGGGCTATAAAGGCTTCAAATACTTTACTACCTTCTGAAACTAAAATAATATACGATTAAAACAATCCTAGACAAATGTTACATATCTACGTTTATCTTCTACTTCGGTTCCGCTCTGTCCCGGAACAGACCGCAAGTTCGCTCCCCAACTTCGGCAATATCCCGGGATGATCCGTCTCCCGCTGCCATAAGTCACCAGTTCATGTTCAACTTTTATGTTCGACTTCCATTCAGCTCGCGCGTGATTTAATATTACGGAGAAGGGATGTTCCTTTATCTTTTCGATCCTCTTCTCGTGCCGAAACTTTTGCCTTTGTACATTTTTAATAATCGAACGTATGGCCAGTATTTTGTGTACTGATATTTATCAAACCTTGTCTCTATTGTACTGAAATGAGATTAAGAAAATGTCGCACAGATGTTGTTGCCCGACTTAACATAAACTATATTTTATTTCTATCAAGTTATTATACCATTCCCAGCAATACGTGCCCGGTCAGCTAGTAATGACTTAAGCAAGCAACGTTAGTCTCCCCAGTGTCACTAAGTATTTTATCTACACTAATGTTGTAACATGCTACTTATGTTGTCAATACTTATTATATATTATATACTATATAACTTCTGTTATAGCTCAGACGACTCTTCTGTTATAGACTCACAACAAAAAACTCAATTTAAGCAATTTGACATGATGTCCAAATCCAAATCGATATCGTAAAATCTTATTATAACACTGTGTGAGAGCGAGAGAGAGAGAGAGTGGTGAGACAGCCTTATGTCAAATTCCTTAACAGCGCGCGCTCGCTCCTGATTGGCCCTGCGCGCGCTGCAGCTGCGCTCTCATTGGTTAGATTTTAATGGCGGCGATTCCCTGTGACAATACACGTAGGCATGAATTTAATGTTTCGCAATATTTATTAATTGAATATTTGCATTAGTGAAGATAAAGTAGTGTATGCAACTGCATATAACACGGGTATTAAAACACTCGTGTTACTATTTTGAAACTCGCTCCGCTCGTTTCAAAAGGTAGGCGTGCCAGGTGTTCATAAAAAAAAGATATTTGTTGTCAGGTTATGATATTCGGTGATAGTTGTTGTATAAAAATCTTTCTGTGATATATTGTAATCGAGGGCCGTATTGATATGGTCTGAGGGCCGCGCCGTGCCGATATGCCCCGCGGGCCGTACCTTTGACATCCCTGCACTACACACGTGATGCCGTGGCGGTGCACGCATTTAGCTGCACCCCCGGCCNCGCTGTTCTTGGGGGATATTGTTGTACTCACACTACATATTAATTGTGCTCTAAATTATTTAGGTACGCTCTTCTCTGATACCTCGTTGGTCTAGTGCCAAGCACGGTAGCCGCAGATAACGAGGTCCTGAGTTGGTCTCCGCTGTCGTAACAATGTGAACATGCCAATTACTTGGTATCTTCACATTCTTTCGGTAGCCATGAAAATGACTAGGACTGCTCGTTTGCCCCCCTATACCATAAAAAAAATATTTTAGTGTCCCGCGCGATGCCATGATGAATCTAATGACACCTCATACGTTACAATCCTTGAAGCTGTTCAAACTTCAGCTTCGGTAACATAGAAATTTACTTCATACATAGGTACTTCGGAAAGGCTGAGGCCCTCCGAGTTAAGATGGTATAGTTATGGGTATAGTATATACCTAAATACAGATATGGTAAAAAGTAACAATTAAACAGTCTCAACGAACAATCGGACCGCGAAAGCGCCATAGTTTTGACATGAACCTGTAGTTAGTTATAGATATTCCTGGACAGCAAAGTTCACTTATTCTTATAGGACATGAAACCCTTGTACCCTTTAAGTAAGGGCTACGTTTTCCAACAAAGAGTGTGCGCAGTACCTACGTGATGTACTTACAAACAACCTGTCCTTACGCTCTTGTTTATGCTAGTCTGTGCTCGAAGTGTAGGGCGTCGAGACCTTTAGTATCCTCTTTGAACAATTTTCCTTGTGTCAAACCCTTTGAGTGTAAAAAAAGTGTGTTAATTAAATACGCAAATTAAAATGTTTACTTCTTTGTCGAAACTTATAAGAAATAATTTATATAATAATGTCTCTTACCGCTTGTCTGTCGGTGTTCTTGGTTTCGGCGTGCGCCTCATAAAAATTATAAGCTCATAATTTCATCGAAACGCGTAAAAAGAAGTGTAACTTCAACTAGTGACACTATTATGCGTACGCTTGAGAATTGCCTTTACACACTTTATTGCCATAAACCATCGGAAAATAACATATACAATAGTTTTTTTTATAAGACGGCACAATACGTGATCTGGCCCGCCAAATTGGGACATAGCGATAAGGCGTGGCTCTAGCTCTTTTTTAAAACGTTAACATGATATGGGTAACCTTTCATTTGATGCGTTGCTGTCTTATGGTCACAGCACACTTATCAACTCGGAAACGGATCGCAACCTCCTAGAGCCGGTCCGTATTTTTCGTATGAAACTTCATACTGCAACGCACACTAATGGGAAATGTCACGTAATCGTATCGTCTTCGCTTTTACAGGCGAGGCGTTTACGATCCCTTTCCGAGTTGATAAGTGTGCGGCGACCATTATGCTGATCTACCAAATTAAACTGATTACGATAAATAGATGGTCGTATCATCTTGTGGAAGGTTCTCGTTTGCTTGAGTATCAGATTAAGTTTGTTTTCGTCTAGTCCTAGTTCATCATTATTAGGAGGCAGCCATGCGAAAATGGCTGACAACCCTCGTGCACATAATTATATATTTCATTATATTATATATATTTTATATTATAATATATATTTTATTATATTTTAGCAGAGCAGTGTAACTGCTTTATACGCTCACTGCCTGCCTCACAATATAATTATGAGGATGTTATTGTTATAAAAGTTATTGTTATAAAATTGTGTGTTAGCAGTTATAAAAGCGACTAATTTTCACCTTTTGCTGTATTATGTATAGAGCTAATTTGGGTAGACCAACTGGGCGTAGACCAGGTGAGTCGTCCAGGTACCGTTGGAGGGACATGGTGGAAGCAGTCCAAGCAAGCAATTGGCGGGAAATTGCGCAAGAAAATGGAGAACTCTGGTTTCAGAGGCCAAAATTCACTTCGGATCACTGAGCCAGAAGAACTCGAGTCACTGAGAAGAGAAGAGAGAGAATATTTTTTGTATTTAGGTATCTAACTTATAGTTAATATACAAAAAATATTTAGACGCAGCAGTCCGAATTTCTATTTTAGTTGGTACAGAAATATATCCGCACCGCGGATGAATATTGTAAAATTAAAATGTATGAAGCTCACACAAAGTTCGCCGGGTTCTGAGCTGTACAACCACGAAGATATTCATTTAAAGTCAACTAGGTAAGTGCTTTATTAATGCAATAAACGTGCATCTAGTGACGACGATTGTAGCTGTATCGGACCAGAGCGTGCTAGGTGTTGCGTATTACCCCCTCGACGGATCTCCACTTTGTCGTGGTCAGGGAGCTTAGGAACCACTAAACCACAGAACTCAAGAGGGGCCGCTCCGGATGGGCTTGATCCCATGGGCCCGCTCTGAATGCGTCCGAGGGGGTGCGAGGGTCGGAACTTTCTGGCAGCCAGGAGAGGTGGTGGAGAGGTGTCTCGGTGTGTCGCTGCCTTGCACCCTGTCGAGCGAACGTCATGTAACTAATCACGTTTTATGCTGTTTGTAAATTGACAATTAATATGACGTTCTGTTTGAGTCGTTAGTTACTGCTGGTAAGTGATCGTAAACGCCCACAGGCGTCCGCGACGCCGATGGTTCCTTTTTTTATATTTTTTATATGGTATGGGGGCAAACGAGCAGTCGGAGCCATTTTCATGACTACCGACGCTCATAGACATCCACATAGAAACTACACAGATACGCTGCCTTCTTTTCTTCTTCCACCTCTATAGGCCGGCTACTTACACACCGCACGAAACGTGACAACACAGCTGTCACTTCACGCCGGTCTCGTGTAAGCGAGAAGTACCTCCTCGGTCGTGCCGGCCCAATTCGGCTGCATGCAAGCATGCAGTGTGGTACTACATCTTACTAAGTTTCTTAAAGCACTACCTCTTACTAAGTTCTAAGGTTCTTCAGGACCAGTTTTCACTGGAAGACTCCTAAGCGGTACCGGATTGACCATTGACTCTTAA
>LUGF01011886.1:66373-79043 GCA_001625245.1 Calycopis cecrops
TATTTTATAATATTAATTCTAAAACTATTTGATTTTCGCTAATACTGACTAGTAGAGCTAATCAATTAATACCTTGGGCGTCGATTGCCGACTGTCGGCATATGCTAATGACAGTTGACATTGCAGCGCGCTGGGCCAATCAGGAGCAAGCGCGCGCTGTTCAGGATTTTGACATACGTCTGTCTCACCATTTTTCTCTCCCTCTCGCTCTCACACAGTGTTATAATGAGATTTTACGATATCGATTTGGATATTATAACATCATCTCAAATTTCTTAAATTGAGTTTTTTGTTGTCTGAGCTATAACAGTAGTCATTATAAGTCAAGTATTGGAAACATAAGTAGAATGTTACAACATTAGTGTAGATAAAGGTTCTTTATGTTGTAAAGTCAAATCAAATCAAATCAAAAAGTTTTTATTCAAAATAGAATTACAGGAATTACTTTTTGAACGTCAACAATAAAATCTACCACCGGTTCAACCCTAGCCCTAGTTATAGTTAAATAAAGATCGAGATACTAAAAATAATCTGATGATTGTATTATCAATAAATTAATTAATTTACAATCACTAAGTCATATAATATGTTCCTATCCCGAGTTTTTAAATTAAATAAATTACTTGTAAAAATAACGAGACCCTGACATCGCAAAATAGGCAACTGAACTAAGTACTTAGTTTAATTTAAATTAGCGATATTCTACAAGTCAATAAAGGTAGAGTTTGAAGAGTAAATCTCTAACCTGTTAATAAAATTCTGTTTATTTTATGTCTAAGCTTCAAACTTAATAAATCTACTTTTAATTACCGTAAACGAGTAACTCAATAACTTTTATTAGATCAAGGTATTACTTGAAAGCTTTAGTTTCATAAACTTGAGCTTTGAGATCTTTGTTAAGCTTTTGCTGGCAATATTATCTATATTTAATCTTATTTGTTGGAAACTTACTGTCTTGCGAAGTCATTAGCTAAATTAAGTAAATAAAATAATTAGCTGTGCCCCGCGGTTTCACTCTCGTAAATTTCGATGACGTGGAAAATAGAAAATCATCCCATAGAATCAATTTTTAGGGATAAAAACTATCCTACCACGGGATGATTTTCTATTTTCCACGTAATTGAAATTTTTGCGGGTGAAACCGCGGGACGCAGTCAGTTTACAATATTAGTAGGATGACAGCTTATACGTTTACGCGATTGCCAAACAAATGAAACTGGGACCTATGGGCCAAGGTTTTAAGTAGTTTAAGTATGGTTTAAGAAATTTGTAACATTTTTCTTCTTTCATTCAAACCTCAATCAAACCTCAAACTTCAAGTTAGGCCTAATCGCAATCTGAAACAAAAGAAATCACGAAAATATGTTTGCTACACAAAAAAATATGTAATCGAAAAAAACTATAGTCGATGGAAGTGAATGATTTTACAACAAATTGGAGTTTGTAGATACTGACCAGTCAGTAGTGAGTCAAAGTATCAGTATCAGGCCGTTCCTACTCAATTGAGCTGCCGTACAACATGACATTATCTTTATAAATATTATATTTCTTGTGTTCGTGTGTGTGACACTGAACTCCTAAACGACTGAACCGATTTTGACGAAATGTTTTGTGTGCATTGAAGGGGATTTGAGAATGGTTTAGATTCACAAATCAGCCGGCAGATGGCTGTGGTCGTTATTTCGAGTATACAATATTGTAGGGTAAATTAACGAGTTGACAATTCGGCAACATTGTTTGCGTTACCATGACAACATATTTTCTAATAAAGACGTCTGTCGGGCAGCTAGTCATTCTCTAAATTCTATCCCCCTTATTAATGAACATGGAATAACTTTATTCAAGTATTAACCTAGTAATAAACTGACATCTGTCAAATTCCATATTAAAAAACATATTAAAAAGTATGGAATTTGACAGATGTCAGCTTATTACTAGGTTAATACTTGAATAAAGTTATTCCATGTTTTTTAATAAGGGGGTAACTGATATTGTCACTTACCGTTCAGTGATCCGAAGCTTGTTTGTTCACTATCCTAATAAACTAATGAATAACTGCTCTCGTCTTATTTGTCGGCTCGAAAAGTAATCAACAGTGTGATTATATGGCTATTAGTATTAAGCTGGTGCCCGACTTGGCGCAGCTCCAGCGTACTTACACCGGGGATAAGTTTGTCCTTAATTTGGACGTGTCTACTGTTGAAAACCTATAATTTGCGCTAAGGCCGTGTTTAACATTTTAATTCGAATGGAAATATAGTCTTGAGTAAATGCTTAGAAGAGAGTTTATTGGAAGAAGTAGTCCTCGTAGTAGTATGTTCTTCCTTGGTCGTGCCGACAAGGTTAGCAACATAAGGAATAGAATAATATCTTAACATAAATTGTAACACAAAATGCAATGGCTTATAACATAATTCAATGTAGGTATCACGTGTAGCATCAAGAAGAATTTAACGAAAAACCTTTCTTTTCTTTAGAAGAGAACCTTTTATCGTGTCCTCGAGTATCAATCTGCCATTGATTCACACATTCACAAACATACATCTCATCGGCGTTATAAATATTTGCTCTTCTCCTTTAAACCTCTGCGGTCTAGCGTACTCAGCTGCACTGTAACAAAATCATTACTTAAGAGTAGTTTCTTGAACTCCTCGTACGACGCGACGTTCGCCTTCTTCTTTATTTGATAGATATATGTACTTCTCGGCCTTCCTCTTCAGTTTACTTCTAGTAATTCTTTTGACATAGTAGATGACGCTTTCATTATGACTGCTTTATAGAACGACCAAAGCGCTAGAAGAGTGAAGACTACAAATAATTTTCTCTAAATTTCTTGTTGAGATTAGATATTTTGCTTATATATTACCTAATACATTCTCAGGTTACTTATACTTCAGAAACCACGTTAAGTGTTAATAGTTCATTAACCTTACAATCTTTGACGACCAGGCTGACGCAGTGGCACAGGGCTGGGATAAGTGGAGCATGGTGCGCCAGGGGTCGCTTAATCGAATCCCGCCTTGGTCATGGATGTTTATCTATGTAATTATATGTATTTATGTAATACAAATCTTAAATATATATAATACTTTTTAAATTTATAAAACGTAATAAATATATTACCATTATCTAGTACCCGTAGCACAAGTCTTTAAGGTACTTAACACGGGGCTAGCCTAACGTAGTGCGATATGTCCACAGATCTTTATTAAAAAAAAATCGGGTTGTGGCTACTCACAACCTGGAGTTACCTTAATAACAGCAACGCCTATCTACGGTCTTCACAAACTTCTATGATAATAAACATCTATTTTGTACCGCGGGCGATTTGCCTAAAACTATACAAACTTAATGTAACGAAAATAAACTCGGTAATCTCCAATAGCAGTCCGATATGAACAAATATTATTTTTACATTTGATATACGCGGCGTTGGAAAACATTCATATTCCTGGAATAATATTTTTAATATCTTTTTCACAATTTACGTCATTTAGATCTCCATATTGGCACTGCAAACATTTCTTTTAAAGAGAATTAAAATTTAAATTATATATAAATAAATAAATAAATATCTGTGGACTTTGCACACCACGTTAGCCTAGTCCCGCACTAAGTACCGTAGGGACTTGTGTTACGGGTACTAGACAACGGAATATATTTAATAAGTTTTTATAAATTTAAGAAATTTTATATATTTAAGATTTTTATTATAGAAATACACATATAATAAGTACATAGATAAACATCCATGACCAAGGCGGGATTCGAACCCGCGACCACCGGCGCAACATGCGCCACATATCCGAGCCCTGTACCACTGCGCCAGCCTGGTCGTCGTATATATGTATAAACATTTTACACTTCTTTCGACATAAACAGTTGATACAAATCTTCTTTTAACTTCGATAAAAGTAATAATAAATAATGTCGTCCTAGCCGATTTCGGCTACGGCGGCCGTCTAATATAGACGAGCCATCTGCGCAGGACATATTATAGTGCACAAGTGTGCGCGCAAATGTGCTCTCACTGTTCCCTCATTCTCATATTCCAGTCCGACACGACCGGTGAGAAATCAGGTGCAGGACCGACGGCTTAACGTGCTCTGCGAGGCACGGAGGTGTAACACTGCCAACTTCCTGACTTCGGACTGTTTTTTTATTTTTTTTTATTTATAGTATAAGGAGGAAAACGAACAATCGGAGCCTTTTTCATGACTACCGACGCTCTCCCTTCCTCCTCCTCCCTTCATGGGCCACCGGCTACCTACACAGCACGAAACGCGACAGCACAGCTGTTACTTTACGCCGGTTTCGTGTAAGCGAGAGGTGCCGCCCCAATTCGGCTACATGCATGCATGCAACGTGTCACAACCTCTTGCTTTATTAGAAATTGAAAAATCCAAATAATACTTTTTGCTCCAACCCGGGATTCGAACATACTTACCGAGTCGTTAATAGTACCGTCATATTGGCCACATGCCACTTAAGTTCGGTACCATCAGGCAGGGTCATCGCAACCGACTTAGAGCGCGATTCGGGACCTCACTTCCACGTAGTTCCGGCGTACGCCTGGCCTATCTGCAGGAAGTGGTGCAGGAGAACAAGAATATTGCAAGTTTTACAAAGTTTGTGACAAGCCATCTACACGCTGCGCCCTATGGGGTGGTACTGAATATACAAGGTTGATAAAAGTGAGAGACATTAAATTACACACCACTTATACTGTAAGTGCCTACAGTTAATCCGAAACTATTAAAAAAAAATTACGACAAGTATACAAAAATACTTTTTTTAAACAAGTTAAATAGCGAAAAAATATAATCATGCTTTGTGCAGGCACGAGCCATCAGCGGCAACCTAGCACGGGGTGAATGACCCCGGCGTTCTTAGAGCCGACGAGCTCTCCATCAGCTGATTATACAGCATGTACGAAGTAAGAAATAACTTTGAAAATTCATGTGCCTAAACTATTGCTCCGATTGATCTGATTTTTGTTGCGTAGCCTGGAAATAATACACTAAATATGTGGTTTCACTTAATGCCTCTCGCTTTTATCAACCTTGTATAATACTAACTTAGGCATTTGGGTGACACATGTCACTGTCACGTAACAGTTTCCTCCTTGTCTCAAATCTATTGTTCTGGCCTCAGACTCGATCTAGGAGTCGCGTAAACTGTAGAAATTATGAAATCGTATCGTAATTATATCGGTCAAAATATATTTTCATTCAAAAATTGGTAGAAAATGGCGACCGAGGAATTTAAAGCGCGATTAAAGGGTGTAAAAGTTGATAAAATAATAAAAAGGTGTTGAAAACATGGTAGCTTGTAAATCACAACAGCTTGTAGCACGATTGCCTGTCTTTACTGTTACTAGCGAACTCGCCTCTTATCGAGTACATGAGCTTTGGCACCTTGCGAGTCGCTTATCGGATCTTTTTGAATACCTTCACGATTCTTCTATAAATATAAAAAATAATAATGATATTTCAAATTCACAAAAAGCACTAAAAGATCTAAAAGAAAAAATAAATTCTTCTTCAAACAAAGGTTGGAATAAAGCAATATTTTATTTTGCATAACAACAATTATTGTTTAATATTTTTAACAACACGACAATCATTAGAAACTCGTTAACAATTTGAATGTACCTGTATAATTCTATAAAATTAACATACTTTATGATTTTATACCGGGGTCTGATTTTATGATTATGAATGTTAAAGTACATAGAAACATGCAAGTTGTCGTCGGACGCGAATAAACTAATCTACAAGTAAATTGCTTGGGTTTTATTATACGCTAGTTGGGGCAAGCACGGTTTTTATAGTGCACGTAGGGTCAGGCGTACGTATATAGTAGTTACTGATGACGTTCATAAACGGGTTATGCTGTTAATAATAGTTAATTATTGATTGAAAGCCCCATTATAATAAAAATAATGATAAGCTGTTTCGTTGCTCTTCTTCACCGCATCACTCCTTATGGCCATCATAATACAGAAGCTGCACAAGACATGCTTAAGCATAGGCATAGGTTTGCCATTGGCCGCCGTTTCATGCTATCTCTAAGTTTGCGGAGGCTCAATAGATTGGAACATGGCTGGAAGGCAAAACATATGCGTAACAATTATGCGAATGCCTATGGCCGTTATCACCACAGTTCCTGACTGCTCTTTTGTCCCCTCGTAATAAATTGCAGAGGCTTCCATGCCAATAACGTTGAATTTTGTGTAATTGATAATTTAATTGACTGTTACATTGCTGATCGTGTTCTCGCATGCGGCGCGTCGATTACACTGGACGCGGCTGGTAGTTCGTACAAGACGATAATTACAGACAATAGCACGCGATCAGTTTGATAAGGGTATCATAATACCTTTTTAGTGTTCATAAGACTAACCGCTAACGCTTCTCCTTTCGTTTCAACTGGTTTCAACTGCCTACCAGTGAGTTAAGTTACCTGACAGTTAACGATGGAATCCATTATTTTGGAAAACGGGGGTAATCGCTATTGGTCAGTAGTTTAATGAATTCGATCGGTCGCCTACTTTTGGGATCGGTTATCGGAGTATCGGAGAAAACGCGTCGTCAGTGCACACCACGGGATGGTGGGTGGTGGAGTTCGTTGGTCAACTAAAGAAGTGTTGGATGCAAATAGAGATCCCATGAGATTGGCTTTTTTTCTTGTGACATGGGTCAACGAGTCGACAACGAGTCATCGCTCTGGTGCTGATGGTAGGGACGGCCGTCGGATCAGACATTGGTGGGCGAACCCAGCAGTGCATCGATAGAAACCTGATAGCCGATTGGACAGATCTTCCCGCATTGAGGATAGAACGGCCGGTGGAGGGGGGAGGAGAAAGGAGCGAAGCGCTTCTGTATAGCCTCTATGCGGATATGTGTGAGAGGTAGTGCCACTGCATGCTTGCATGCAGTCGAAGCAGGCCGACACGACCGGGGAGGTACCTCTCGCTTACACGAGATCGGCGTAAAGTGACAGCTGTGCTGTCGCGTTTCGTGTGGTGTGTAAGTAGCCGGTGGCGCATGGAGGTGGGAGGAGAAAGGAGGGCAGCGCATCTGTATAGCCTCTATACGGATGTTTGTGGGCGTCTGTAGTCGTGAAAATGGCTCCGGCTGCTCGTTTGCCCCCTATACCACAAAAAAGAACGCGAGTACAGCCATTGGGCGTGATCGACGTTAAAGTCGCCAAGAATCGATCTGCGGTTAGGAGGTCTGTTTCGGCAGGGAATCCGTAGCTTTTTCGATGTGTTCGAGGTCAGTTTCGGCACTACGGTATCTATAAAGACACGCGTTAAGGCGTATAAGTTGGATTGCGTTATGTTGCAAAAATCCACAAAGTTTACAACAGGGGAGCCTTCGGTTTAGTCTATTCTATGAGCTTTGCAATAATGAGACTGAGCATAGCTGGTTCACCGCCTCCCCCACCAGACTAACTAAACAGACACCAGACTTAGACTTCACGTCTACTAAACAAACGTGTAACTCAGAACTTGATAAAACCAATCTTATTTTGTTTGTTGATTGTTATAAAATACTAGCGGTCGTTCGTTTAGGTGAATCCGTTTTATTACCGCAAAAGGCTAAAAAGTAGTCTATAGACTTCCTCGCTAAATGGGCTAACTAGTATTGAAAGAATTTTTCAAATCGAACCAGTTCTAGTGATTCAAGCAAACAAGAAAACAAAAAAAACAAACTCTTCAGCTTTACATTATTAGTATAGATTCTGCGAATATTTGGTAGGTCAGAGAATAGGTTGCTAATAATTTATCGCACAGATATTCTCGTAAAATCCAAAGAGATGCGGATGAAATCGCAGGGCACAGGGAGTCATACGTAATATACTCAAACATTTTCTTATACATATAAAACACTCGGTCGCAACATCCCAGAACAGTCCGTATCGATTTTAGCGCACAAATTAATCCCTCATCCCATTTCTAATTAAACGTTTCACTCCACCTTTTGTATAATTAAATTAAAAGCTGTACAAAATTACCCAGAAGCATCTGTAAAATAATTTTGTTACGACATGTTTACTCAAACACATAAAGGCTCGGGCTGAGAAGTACACGGGTTTTCCTGTCAGATAACGTAAAAAACGGGAAACTCTCAATAATACGAAACTCGACAAAAGGGACGACCCTTTTTATATTTAACCACCAGAACCTCGCGATTTCTTCTGCGTAACTTACAAAAACAAATTAGCGGGATAACATTTATATTACTTTGAGACATATTCTTAGATCTGCGGAAAATGCAGAAAAAATCACTTAAATCTATCGAGCCCTTTCGGAAGAATTTGACCACGCACACCGTAACACATGTAAATTCCACCCTAAGGGAACCATTCATTTTGTGGGGATATAAAAACTTTTTTTTGTTCTTCCAGATTGTTATTTGATGCCAAACAACTATATATTTTCAGCTGTTACTGCATAACAGAAAAATAAATGTATTGCAACCAAATTAGTAGAATTTGAGATATTCAATCAAATATTATTTCTTTTTACTTATAAATGCGGAGGAAGCAATCCAATATGTAAGATTTGTTTTGCATTCTTAGTGCCTATTCTCCTGAGCGTTTATATTTTAGTCATAATCAGAAAGTCGCTAATAAGTGTACAATAATATAGTTGTGTACTGAAATTATAGACTAATTAATAAATTTAAATTTGATGGAACAAACGCGAATCTAACGCGAAACTGACATAACTCCTTAATTGTTGCTCTGTGAATGAAACAACTCGTGTTTGAGAGTTAACAAGCGCTTCAGAAACGCCTCGATGAATGAGGTTTGTTAATTTTCCCTCGAAGGAGTTATCCGAATAAAAAACATTTTAACAATTGGCCTCTTGATAATCTTAGTAAGTACTTATGTGTACAGGCCAACTGGTGAGTAATTTTCAACGCTGCAGTAAGGTATTCAGTACTAGATTCTCATTCAGATTTGGTAAATAAATATTTTTTTTACCAATATATCGAATATATGAATATGTTTTTTGTCTTTCGTTTTATCAATCGTTAGAAACGTAACTAATATCGTGACACCTATTGACCTGAGTACATGGAATTAAAAATGCTTTATATAGATATTATGGTGTGGTGGTGGTACCAAGAGTGGTGGGCATGGACTCACGAGCTGGAGAGGACGTACGGTCTCTAAGTACCGGTGGTCCATTAGGTGGGAGGACGGACGGAGGGCAACAAATCTGCATAAGAATTATGCCAATGTCTATGGGTGTCAGTAATAGTTACAATTCCCCGACTGTTCGTTTGCCTCTACTTAAGAAATTGCATAGGCTTCCATGCATGTTAATAACGTTGAATTTTGTGTAATTGATATTTTAATTGACTGTTACATTGCTGATCGTGTTTTCGCATGCGGCGCGTCGATTACACTGGACGCGGCACGTAGTTTGTACAAGACGATAATTACAGACAATAACACGCGATCAGTTTGATAAGGATATCATAATACCCCTGTAGTTTCCATTCATGTTCACGTTTCACGTTCATTTTACTTAAAAGTCGTGAGGACTTACTGCCCTCCTTTACACAACAGTATGAGATATCATGTAAGTGTTTTCTATTCCTGTTGATTCTAGAATACAGCAAGTCACTACCACTTGTAAACGCTTAGGTGGGCTGCTTAGATAACAATGTAGGGTTAGCTGTAACGTATCTTAATTGAACAAGTTGTTAATATATTATATTTACCATCAAAGTTCTATACGATAATGTTGTGTGCGAACTACACCATACGTCTTCTAAACTATGACTGGCAATAACTCACCCCACAATACCTTATCGGTTTAACTTTGTTAAGTCGAAATAACCGAAAATTAATAATGTTCGCCGAATTGAGGAAGCGAGATCCGAGCGATAAGAGTAAAGTTTCAGTTTTATGGCGAAGAGGCGGGAGACTCCACGCAAATTAATAACATAATGCGGTTTTAGGACAACAAAGGGACTTAATGTGCGGTTTCATAGACAAAATTATTATTCTGATACTAGTTTTAGTCGGACTGAGGCATCAGAGGTACTTACCTTCGCCGCCGACCGAGAGCTTCATCACAATGTTAAGTTATATCTAGTCTAGCCTAAGTACTATTACAAAGAAAAAATATTTTTTAAATTACAAATAACATTTATTACTTTTACAGTGTGCTAGTTTAGTACACAAATTTAAAACAATTAAAAATATAAAAAGCTTATTCGAAGTGGTCTCCATTGGCTGCAATACGGTCTTTTAAACTTTGAGGCCAGTTATCGATATTATAAGCACGCACTCTTTCCATGGGGAAATTTTTCACTGCCAATCGTATGGATTGTTTTAGGGACTCCGAATTATTATAGCCTTTAGAGCAAGCTGTATTCTCTAAAACTGACCATAAATTATAATCCAGCGGATTAAGGGAACTCATGAAAAGCAACTTTCCGATATCGGTCCAGCGAAAATGAATGGACATGTGCGTTCTTTCTGTGCTCACTTACGGAGCACAGGTTTGGTCTTTGAGTCAAAAGTCCAGTCTTAATGGACATAGTGCATAACCTCTGCATCCACTGTTTCCGGTTGTTGTCGGTGATTTGTCATAATCTTCTAAAAGGTCTTTATCATATTCATCTTCAGTCCAATCTCTCGGCTTACATCGCTCAGATCTTGGAGCAACGCTTGTCTGAAGTGGAGGAAGCGAACAGAATGATATCGTCGGCAAATCGTAAGTTTGTCAATCTTGCTTTGCCTGTGTGGATATCTTTGTCTCCCCAGCCAGCTGCGACTTTTCGGAAGACCTCTTCGAGGACACTTATGAATGATTTTGGAGACAGCGAATCACCTTGCTTCACACCGTTTTTAATATTAAATGATGGATTAGTTGTTGTGTTTAATTTTTGTTTAGCCTGGGTCGTTTGACGGAAAGAAAATCCCACTCGGAAATTTAGCTCGTCGATTCATCATAATGTAGTGAACTCATAAAACTAACATAAACACTGAATATAATCAGATTGATTGCTAATACCCAAGTTGGTGTTGAGAGTCTTGTCAAGTCTTGGCTTATTACAATTTTGCATATAGAGGGAAAAAGACAAATACACAAGGATTGTGCTGTGATTTAGGGCGCGGGAGATAATATATTAACAGGATATTACATACATATAGTGAAAGTGAACACTACAGTGCCGTTTTCCTTTTCATTTCATTTCATTCTAAATGTGGAAACCGACATTATATAAGCTCTAGAAGTTATGGGATTGAATCGAGTCTTACATGCTGATTAAGCCTATTAGAGTCGACTATCGGTCTACTTGTACGGGGATTACGGTCAAAAGTTAATAGTAGCATACGATACTTTTACGATACGCTATTTTTGGCTGGTGTCGTTTTGAATAAACAAAGAAACTAATTTCAAGTCAAAGAATATTGACATCTAAAAAAATGTTCTGCATTAGGAGACACGAGGCGGGCATCAGTGGAGGTATCCACAGGCTTGAGTCTTCGAATGAAACTGTACTGAGATCCGATTTACTATGAGCTTTCGGAAAGTGCTCGATATCTTTAGTATCGATATTTTTTGATACTACCTAGGAAAACAGAATCGATACATTCTATTCGATAGCGGGATCGAAAGTAACGGCTAGCGATATAAGTATAACATAACATATCCTTATATAAAACACCCACCTTGGTTTTGGGATGATGCGAACATCCCAGAACAGTCCGCATCGGTGTTGGCACACAAATTATTCCCTCATCCCATTTCTAATTAAACATTTCACTCCACCTTTTGTTTAATTAAATTAAAAGCTGTACAAAATTACCCAGAAACATCTGTAAAATAATTTTGTTACGACATGTTTACTCAAACACATAAAAGCTTCGGGCTGAGAAGTACACGGGTTTTCCTGTCAGATAACGTAAAAAACGGGAAACTCTCAATAATATGAAACTCGACAAAAGGGACGACCCTTTTTATATTTAGACATCAGAACCTACGCATCGCACACATTTTTACGATCTACGTTTCGAAATATTTTTTTTATAGAAAAGGCAAATAATTCGATCCCCTGATGTCGGCTGTATCGTAAGTGAATACCCTCCCGTTCGGCGGACAGTAATGGAGGAGCATGTGGCGCCTTATCGCAACAGATCAGGCAACCAGATACAGAAAACTAACGTGGGAAAGCTGCACGATCGAACTCAGTCCGTTGGTTGTTTTACGTTTATTTTATTTGTATATTATTATGTTTTACAAGCTGTTTCCCGCATATTTTATCGCATGACTTTCAATGTAAAAATCGGTATGTAATCTGCTTTGGGCTCTATTTTTAGACCTACGAAACATATACAAAAAAATTATATAAATCGATTGAACCCTTAAGAAAGAATGCGACAACAAACACCGTAACACGTGTAAATTCTACCCCTAGGGGACCTTTCATTTTGTCGGGATGTAAGAAATTTTATTACTAGGTACTTCTACTATTCTGATAATTTAATTAAATGTCGAAGCCAAGTTTAAACCATTATTCTCAGTTACAAAGAAAAAAGAACATACAAGTTGTAGCGCCACACTGCATACTTGCATGCAGCCAAATTGGGTCGGCACGACCTCTCGCTTATACGAAACCGGCGTAAGTTAGCAGCT
>LUGF01011886.1:79563-91391 GCA_001625245.1 Calycopis cecrops
AGGGGACCGTTCATTTTGTCGGGATGTAAGAAATTTTATTACTAGGTACTTCTACTATTCTGATAATTTAATTAAATGTCTAAGCCAAGTTTAAACCATTGTTCTCAGTTACAAAGAAAAAAGAACATACAAGTTGTAGTGCCACACTGCATACTTGCATGCAGCCAAGTTGGGTCGGCGCGACCTCTCGCTTATACGAAACCGGCGTGAGTTAGCAGCTGTGCTGTCGCATTTCGTGCGATCTGTAAGTAGCCGCAGGTCCATGGAGGTGGGAGGAGAAAGGAGGGCAGAGCAGTACCGTGATATGTGATACTTCTTTATAATTTCCATTGCATTTTCTCCTGATCATTTATATTTTAGTCACAATGCAAAACTTGTTAATAATTGTACAATAGTTGTGAACTGAAATTATATAATACATTAATGAATAAATTAAAGTTTAATAAAACAAACGCGAAACAGACATAGTTCCTTAATTGTTGCTCTCTGTGAATGAAACAACTCGTGTTTGAGAGTTAGCAAGTGCTTCAGCAACGCCTCGATGGACGAGATTTGTTAATTTTGCCTCGAAGCAGTTATCCTCTTATCGTAGCATATGTTCTTCATTTTAAACTGTAAATTATGTCTCAGTGCGCCGCAAGATACAGCTGGCAGTATTGCCGAAGTTGTACAATTTATCTCGTTTTTCTTAAATATTTTTTTTTGTATAAGGGGCAACCGAGAAATCGGAGCCATTTTCATGACTACCGACGCCCATAGGATGTCTATGGGCGTTGGTAGTCATTAAAAGGCGTAAAACTGGAACCGGCAGATATAATGGTGAGTTTCGATGTTGAGCCGCTATTCACCAATCATGTAGTATGTAATATGTCAGTACTATCCAAGGATGGTCCGGGAAGCTATAGAAATAAAAAAGAATAAAACTTTCAATCGGGAGGATGGTTTTAAATTATCCGCATCACGGAACCCAGTGATCAACAAAATTAAGACTCGGGATCTACCGTCGGATCAAGCTTCGGATACAGTGAGTTGTGTGTGCCGTGGTGTTTCGAATATATAACTTAAATCGGACAAAGTGACGGTATATGCGCCTATTTCTTCATTTATAATGGGGGTAGTGTTTGCATTAAACTTTACGTCACAGCAGCTGTCATTACTTCGCATCAGTCGGCTCGTGACCACGGCTGGTGTAACCCAGTCGAAACGTCGAGCAAAGGTATATGTTTTAACTAGTAGGTACCTCTAATTAGTCTTATCGTGTTAAAACCCGTAAAATAACCACAATATGTGTAACAAACGCGAAAGTCTCAAACAAGTATTAACGTAAACTATTTAAGTAGAATTTTCAGCGCTAAGGAAAAACGGAAAGGGACACAGAAACTTCGTCAATAATTACGTATATCTTATACATGTAAATCAATGTGTCAAAGGCATGGTAGTGTTTGTAAACTTTTATTTATTAAATTAAATTACTTTATAAACATTATAATTAGAATATAATGTGCTCCTCTGTCCGCGCTATTTCGTAAAAATGTTCCTAAAGTTTTTGCTTCACGTATTAATATACAGATATACACAAACTTATTCTACAAGGAGGACAATTAACTAAACATTAGAGACGATATTAGACGTTCTCTTTTTATGAAAACGTTGTTTTATGGTTTATATGATGCATATTAATACAATAAATACATTTGTTGACTTCGTCATCATTAATTCTTAGAATTGTAACTAATATCTACAGCCTAGGTTAAGTATATAGAATTAACAACGCCTTTGTGCATGTCAACGATATACGTTACTATAAATGGTGGGAACCATTAGCAAATTAGTATGTATTGTTTCTCAGATCTCAAAGGGCTTTGTGACAGTATATATATTATTGAATTGTATACAGTTCTTGTATACAGGTCCAGTGGTACGCATGTTCAACCACAGACCTGAAGTCCCGGGTTCGAACCCGGGTCGGACCAAAAATTGTTATTGGGATTTTTCATAATTTTTTTTCTAACAATTTTTTTACCGTCCGGAGTCAGGAAGTTGCCGGCGCGGCGTTTCGGCGCGCAAGTTAATGGCCTGCGCAGACGAGGGATTTTTGTCCGCGGACTTTTTTGTCCGCAAAATAGATCGCTTACAACTGTATGGAGTAACGCAAACGAGGGATTAAAAGTACGCGGTACTGCGCATACATTTTCCGACAAAAATCCATCGTCTGCGCAGGCCTTAAGCCGTCCGTCCTGCGCCTGATTTTATCCGGTCGTGTCGGACTGCCGTCCCATCGGAGAATAAGAATAAGGGCATGTAGAGATAGGAGAATGCACTTAAGTCTGCGCGCACATTCACATACTAATGTCCTGCCTGCGCAGATGGCTTGTCTCCATAGAGACGGCCGTCTGCGCAGGCAGGACATAAGTATTACGTTTATCTCTCCGGCCGTACTAGCCCAATTCAACTACCTTTTAATAGACCTTCCCATTGGTTAGTACCGTTTAGACGACACCCTTTTATTTATATAATAAGTGGGCAAACAAGCAAACGAACGTTTGACTACGTATTTGAAAAGTATAAATGTCGATTATTCGTTTTTTTATCATAGGGGCAAATGAGCAGGTGGTTATTGTCTAACGCGGCCAGCAGACAACCACGTAGGTAGTACCGCTCACTACATAGTATAAAACAAAGTCGCTGTCCGCCGTACGCGTCAGTGTGTCTGTATGCTTAGATATTTCAAATTACGCAACACATTTTGATGGGGTTTTTTTTAAATAGATAGAGTGATTCAAGAATAAGGTTTATATCTATTATAACTCAATTTTTGAAGTCCGAAATCCACGCGAGCGAAGCTGTGGGCGAGAGCCAGTTAATAATAAAGTGGAATTAAGAAAACTCTTATTTATTATTTACACAAATCGCAGCCATTTCTTTTTAAACGTGCCACTTGCATATTAGGATTGAATAAGGATCCATTGTCCCCCAAGAATGGGGCGAAAGTGGGGCGACGCGTAATTATCACTATTGTCTCTCAGAGTTTTATTGTCAAAGAGTTAGTCTGATTAAAATATTTTAAATTAAGAATATAACGCTTTTATTGTTCGCGGTCCGTCCACAATTAATGTTGGATATTGTTTGTGGAGAAAAAGCGTAGCTTATGGTAAGATATAGGTAATGCCATGCATGCAGCCGCATTGCGTCAGCATGACTGAGAAGATACGCCTACGTTTACAAAGATACGTTTCTTCGTAAATCACGCAAGATTGATATGAATTTTTGTTAGTTTTAGCGAGTATGGTCCCAAGCAAACTCTAGTATGTTCATATAATTTAACATACAATTGTTTCGCTATCGTCACTGTATATGAACAAATAATGATATTGTTTTCAGTCCTTTGTGACATGGAGTCGATCAAGTAAAAGAAATTGCGAAAAACAAACGAACCCATAATTTTCTTTGTCGTACCTGCCTTCGATCAAAGGAATGACTTAAATTATACTTGACTTTGGCTTTCCCCCCAATATGAGATATTTTGAAAGATATCATTATTAATACATTTTTATAGAGTAGGCGGCAAAGGAGTAATAATATATATATAATCAATAGGTTCCTAAAGGGTCGGCAATGCGCATGTGATGCCCCTGGTGTTGCAAGCGTCCATAGGCTACGGTAACCACGTACCATCAGGTGGGCCGTATGCTTGTTTGCCACCATCGTGGTATAAAAAAAAAAGGAGTTTGGTTGTTGCTCATAAATAGTACTGTATCACAGGTCATGCAAATGAAATCTAAAAAAACAAACATGTTGTAAATCAGATAACATGTATACATTTTACAATGATTACTCGATGCATTTAATTTCCTTGCTGAAACAATAATATACATTCATCTATCACCTACGCACTACAAGGTTGTAGAAGTGAACAGTTTATACATTGTATATTTTACACCAGACATGTAACCATATATTGACGAGCACATGAGTTTTAAATCATTAACGAAAAACTTCTTCTTCCGATGCTTTAAATAAATAATTCTTGTAACTAATCTCAGGTACGTCATTATCGTTCAACGCCTCAGCAGGTATTAATTACTTATGTTTTAATCGTAGAAAGAGAATCTAGATCCTGTGTGTTACATTACATTACTATTTTGACGTTCAACAAGATATTCAGAGGATTCATTACGCCTAAGGTTACATAAGGAATGTAAAATAAAAACCTACACAAAATGGTAAAACTTTAAAACGTGCAGTATAATTCATCGGCTTTTTGGTTTTTTCAATAAATCGGGACATGTTGGAGCCAAAGAGTATCTTCACATGCGGATGGTTCAGGGCACGGTCCATGTCAGTGGATGGACTGATTTTTGGACGCCGGCCAAACGCTGTTTTTCTAAAATACCTTTTCCGCTGATTCTATTAAAATACTGTTTTTAATGGAATTGACCGAAATTGTATGAATCGGCGAATAATAATATTAGAATGAACTAAAACGTCGTCTGGAGGTCATCTTGCTATAATGATCCGCAGCACGTTTTTCGAGTGAAATGTAAAATGGACATTTTTTTATTGAATATAACAAAAGAAAAAAGATTTAACAGATTTTTCTTCAGATTCACATAACCTTTCTATTCCTTATTACTTTCAATACCTAAAGTTACATTTTAAAAACAACAATACCTAAACTGCCTGGGAGAATTTCATTCTTATAATGCTGTGCCTGTAAAAAAATGATAATCTCATTTTATGTTTTTAAATTTAGTAAATAATTTCTAAATTAAAAATCTGGGACGTACATGTGTAAATTGCCTCTGAAAAGAATACTTACTTTGCTTAATCTTCAACGACACAATAGTTTACAAGAGTGCGCTGATACAAGTTGACATGTCCACCTTCATTGGTATATTGTACCAACGAAACATTATTTATACGGAGCCATGCAGCGGAGTTTATAACCAGGACATGTTGTAGTTGACAAAATGGCTTTGGCCGTACGACGCTCTAAAACCACAAATGAAGACCGGCTCCAGTCCAGTGACGGCCCGGGCGTCCGAGTTTTATGAGTATGTATTAAGCCCCGAAAATGTTTTGCTTCCGTGACTGCAAAAATTATTACAGCGATAACGGCGCTTGGGTTTATTTTACAGATATTATTTTAAGGAATTTTGATACGGTTATTGTGTTAATTAAGTCTTATAGGTTAACTCTTAGCATACGACCACTGTGGTATTAGGTACTGCGGGTGCGTCAGGAGGTAGCTGTGAGGAATTGAAAGGTTTGGATTTGATGGAGCGTGTGAGTATGTAGGTTCATATAGTTCCTGCAACAGTCTGAATGGTTTGCCGGATTTTAATAATTTTATTAATTTTATTAACGCGAGGAACATTGATTACATTAACAAAATGTTAAGTACATTTAGGATTTTCATGGTCGTATTAAAGGAAATGTATCAATTTAGATTTAATCTAATTTTTTTTTCTTTTTTTTAAGCTTAATTAAATACTCGTGAGTAGTGAGTAAGACCTTGTTCAGACGAAGCGTTTTACGCGCGAGTCGATTCACGCGTCATTCTGGACGCAGCAACGGCGTCCGAGTATCTTAACACGTCGACTGCTAGCGCGTGCGCGAGTTATAAGGGGCGCGATATATTTACATAATAATAAGTAGCTCTAGTACCTCAGCAACGCGCGAGCTTCTACGCTTGATTAAGATGCTTCATCTGAACAGGCTCTTAGGCATACAAGAGTAGAGAGATGTTGAGACCTCGAAATGTTGAACAGCAAGAAATGATGTTCTGTATTACTTTTAATTTGAAGTCCATTTGCTCACTTGCATAGTTTGTAAACTAGGGAAGCGAAATGAAAATGATATATATTCTTCTAAAAATCACTCAGCAATGTTTTATGTTATATTTAGATACTGGTTGATATATCAGGTAGGTATTTAAACTTTTGATTATAAGTGTATTGTTTTGCAAAAGTGGAGTTTATATAACTCTTACTCGTTAATTCAAAATATGTATTGTTTAGTTTAAGTTCATCAGGTGTCTCCTGGCACAGGCATACATTGCCTAAAAGGTGACACCGACATTTAGATATAAGAAAGTTTTAGTTATGCGATAAAGATATTTTATTTTATTTTTTTATTATCTCGCCTCATTACTCCAATAACATCCAATGTCACGATTTTATACAAAACCTCAATGGCTTCAAATGAACCTCCGAGCATCCGTAAATGTCGCCACTTTAACGTACTGCAATAACATCAAACGTACCTAATAATTCTACTCAAAACGACTTAAGTGTACCACTGAGCTTCAATAATACACTTCGCCTTATCGAAGTGGGACATTGTACTGATTCAATACATGAACGAGGCAACTCTTACAAATTCTTTTTCACGAGGCATCCTACCTAACTACTTGAGAGCAAGTTTCAGGTAAAGTTTATTCACAACAATATGGAATATCTTACACATTAAAACTTTTGCGTCTCACTAATTAGATTCTCACGAGTGGGCGAACAATACCTTCAAATTTTCCTAATGACCCGGTCGCTTGGCGTAAATTAAAGCCCTATTGAGCCGAAGATCACTGTGGCCGTACAGTCGGCAAGACAATACAATATCCATTAGTTAATGCCGAACAACTACTGACAATCCTCTAAGAACAATAAGACATTTTCCTCTACAATGGCTTTTCCTGAATATTGTATTTGACTGTACCTACATTGTCTCTACGTTAATGGCGGAACGGTTAAACTTGTACCAGCAAAATTTCCAACTTCTGAATGATACTTAAGTTCTCTTAGTTTTCCTTTCCCCGTTCAGCGCGGCGTATATTATTTATACAGTGTGCGAGTATCGAGCTGTGTAAGTGGCTCCGTACTTCCCTCTGTTTATTAAGTTCAATGGAAATCCAGCTTCTTGGAACATTGTTGTATATTCTTCCAAATATAATTAGCTTTTTTACTCCGCTTAAGAAGAAAGAGTAAGAATGATTGTGAGGTTTCTTCTATGTTCCATAATATATTATGTACTTTCCTATCGTGTTAGGCATGGCTTGTAATGATAGTTATGAGTTATGAATTAAATAAAAATTACGACAAGTATACGAAAATACTTTTTTCAAACAAGTTAAATAGCGAAAAAATGTTATGACTCTCTGTACCGGGTGACTACAGCGAGCACGAGGTGAATGACGATACAGCGTGTACGAAGTGACAAAACTAAAAAAAAAACTGTGGTTAAACTATTGCTCCGATTGATCTATTTATAGTTGTGTAGCCTGGAAATTATACACTAAATATTTGGTTTCATTTAATGCCTCTTGCTTTTATCAACCTTCTATGTATAGATATTCCATATTCTAGTACCCGTAACACAAGTCCTTTCGGTACTCACACGAGGCTAGGCTAACGCAGTGTGCTAAGACCATAAATATTATTATTATATCGAATACATTTTAGGTAACCGGGTTTTTTGTTTTCAATTAGTCTACAGTCTTCTAAAGATTTATTAAAATACAGGTACGAGACAACGGAAACATATAAACTTATTAAAAATAAAACAATTAATTAGATTTAATAAGTGTAGTACACAGTACTTACATGTTTTTTAATTCTTTCATCTGTCTGACAATGACCTGACTTGAAGCCTAACTGCACGTTTTCCCACTATAAAATAAAAACTGAAAAAATAATGTGTACGTTTAAAACAACGAAGTCTGTCACATACGTATAACGATTTTTTACATACCACATATATGTCTGTATAAACTTCAAGATTCATATATTTCAGAATAAATCTAGATAAGATTCAATTCGGTTGGGTCTTTATTGTTTTTCTTTTATTCATGTCGCCATAAGCCTGAGCGTCAAATAAAATTCAAATTGAATCCGTGAAAAGAAATATAACGAAACTATTTCTATAGTAATAATGTAATGGACCGTCGAATCATTGTTCTAAGAGAACGATGATTCGCTTTAGTCCTACTAATATTTTATATGCGAAAGTTTGTATATTTGTTTGTTACTCCTTCACGCACAAACTACTGAACTGATTTTCATGAAAGGCACACATTGCACACATAGATGACTGGGCACACACAGAATAGCTTTTATCTAGAAAACATGTTCCAGTGGGAAGCCATGGGACGATTTTTTATTTTCCACGGGATTGAAATTTATGCGAGTGAAACCGCGGGGCGGCTAGTATATCTTAATCATCATTTCCAGCCTTTATTTGAATGTCTCTGATCTGATACGGACGATGAAAAAAAAATTAAAAACATTTGCATAACAAAATATTATATTATTTGTTTTAGTGTAATATTACTTTATCACTGAACAAAGCGATTCTATTCTGTATTTATTGTGAAGATTTCCTGACTGTTTGATGTTAACAAACGAATATCAAAGCCGTCATCTATATAATAATAATTAATCAACAGACAGATGAAACGATCCCGTTCTCGGAATCCATCCACGCCCACTGAGTGGTTGGCAGCTCAGCCGCCATTACGTTACCATGGCTATATGATGTGATACTGACAGCATCGCTCAGGCTTTTGACCTCGCTACGACTTGGGCGCACATTTTTTTTTTTATAAATTTTTTAATTAGGGATCTTTGTCACATAAGGTGATTACGGCGGTCTTCTGTTATAAAGTGTTTTTTTTATAGCATAGGCATATATTATGTATTTACATATTTGCAAGAATTGCTCGTTTAATTTTATAGCTTAAGCATATATTATGTATTTACATATTTACAAGAATTGCTCGTTTAATGTTATAGCATAAGCATATATTATGTATTTACATATTTACAAGAATTGCTCGTTTAATTTTATAGCATAAGCATATATTATGTATTTACATATTTACAAGAATTGCTCGTTTAATTTTACGTTTAATTTTATAGCATAAGCATATATTATGTATTTACATATTTACAAGAATTGCTCGTTTAATTTTATAGCATAAGCATATACATATTATGTACCTATTTACATATTTACAAGAATTGCTCGTTTAATTTTATAGTATAAGAGTGCAATTAAACAGTCCGAGCCCTTCGATGACTACCTAAGTCAATAAACATCCCTCCTCTATCAAATATCTCCTTTTCAAACAAAACACGAGAATTATGGAATGTAGAGCCGACGAATCACAAAATAAATTTGTGTACGAGGTTTATAGGTCTAATATTACTGACGACCAGACTAGCGCAGTGGTATCCGGCTCGGATAAGCGGAGCTTGCGCCAGGGGTCGCAGGTTCGAACCCGCCTTGGTCATCATCTATGTATTTTTTTTATGGTATAAGCGGGCAAACGAGTAGTTGTAGCCATTTTCATGACTACCGATGCCCATAAACATCTGCATAGAGACTATACAGATGCGCTGCCCCCCTTTCTCCTTCCACCTCCATGGGCCACCGGCTACTTACACACCACGAAACGAAAATTATGTTTAATGCTCAAAAAAGTGGGCAAGGGTCGCCTAGTTCTGAAAATAAAATGAAGTGAAGAAAATGAACTAGATCGAAGACTTAGTTTTATTAAACACTCGCCGGCGCCTGCGACATCGTTCGCGTAGCCTAGTAATATTATAATCAAAGTAATTTTTTATTGAGTACATTGAGAATAATTACAAAATCTCAATTGTCTTGACTTCTTGAGTCCGTAGATATGGAATAATATTTTGACGACCACTTGGTGCAGTGGTACAGGGCTCGGATAAGCGGAGCATGTTGCGCCAGGGGTCGCGGGTTCGAATCCCGCCTTGGTCATGGATGTTTATCTATGTATTATATTATGTATATCTAAAAAATGTCCGTTGTCAAGTAACCGTAACACAAGTCCTTACTGTACTTAGCACGAGGCTAGGATAACATGGTGTGTAAAGTCCACAGATATTTACTTATATACTTATTTTTGTATTTGTTAAAAATAAACTAAACTATAAACTATTGTTTGTTTGCAGTGTGCCGAAATTCCATTTCCCGTAGGAATGAGCGATTTTACCGCAGTAAAAAGTGTTTTAGATGTTGACCAGACTCAGTATCTATATACCACAAAAAGTTTCATTCGACTCCGCCTAGTAGTTTCAGAGATTAGCCTGGACAAACAGACAGACAAAAAATAAAAAAAATTTAAACGTTCTAATATTATTTTAACAAAGCTGGTGCCTGCGACTTTGTTCGCGTAGCGTAGTAATATTATAATCAAAGTGTTCGCCCCCCAATTAGTTTTTCGTAAATATATTCATTGTACTTACACACGGATTTTACTATTTTATTATATGTATAGATAACGAATGGCGGATGTATTACAAAACTACAACTATGCAAATGATTCTGTCCCGTATAAATTCGCGATGAGGTGCGACGGGCTCAATTTAATCAAAGCCTCAACTTGTCCCGAGTCTGTCCTCGGTAATTGTTTCCTGGAACTAGCTTTTGCAGTTGGGGATTAGCTGGCGGACTTGTTAACTGTTATCAGATTAACTGTGATTATGGAAATTACGCGGTTATTGGATGGAGCGGAAAATTACTTAGGTTGCGGCCAAAAATTAAAACTTGAAATTGACGGAACCACAGCTTGTAATAACTTTATAAGCACCACAATAATATACTTTAGTAAGAGGTCTTGGGCCGTCGCGTTCTGTGCGGTGTGTAAGTAGCCGGTGGCCCATAGAAGGGAAGGGGGAACGAGGACAACGCATCCATATAACTTCTATGCGGACGTCTATAAGCTTTGGTACTCATGAAAATGATTCCGACTGGTTGTTTGCCCTCTTATATTATAAAAAATTGTAAATTGTGTGTTTCAAATATTTGGTAAGCTAGAAATTATTTTTATGTTGGAGGTAATTTATATTAACAAAAAGACATTCCGTAGATAGCAGGGCCTCCTGTTATTAACAGTCAAATAACATTTTATGAAAAAATTTGTTCGCAATGCAATATACTTTAAGTCTCATATATTTTATATTAAATTAACGTTTCGCAAATGTTGCGAAGTATACTGGTGTTTGGGAAATAACATTTAAAACTTGCCAGGTTATCGCACAGAAACTAGTCGCTAAAATATGGACGATTTAGAAAAAGTACATTGAGCTTGGCCAAAAATGAAAAGATGGAGTAGTCGGGCTTTGAGAATAGCCGTTTGGAGGATCTCGAACCATTGTAGAGAATAGTAGTCACTTTGTTTCAAAATATATGTTCTAATTGCAGCTAACGATGCTATGCAGTGGCTGTGGAAGTTCTGGTGGGACCATCTCTAAGACGTAACACCATTTATCAATGTAAAAATATTTAAGAAAAAATACTTTCATTGTTAATCTCTAGCAATAAGTTTCATATGCCAAAAATATTCATAATATAATGCACTTAGTAAAGCATACATTATTATCTTTATATCTTGTATACTATGCAAGGTTGATAATAGCGAGAGGCGTGAAATTAAACCACATATACTATAAGTGCCCACAGTGAATCCGAATCTATTAAAAAAGTTTGCGATAAGTATACGAAAATACATTTTTCAAACAAGTTAAATAGTGAAAAAATGTAATCATACATAATACATTGTACCGGGCGGGTACAGCGAGCACGGGGTGAATGACCACGGTCGCCCATACCCGCGATCAGCTGAGGATACAGCGTGTAGGAAGTGAGAAAAAACTTTGAAAAATTCCTGTGGCTAAACTATTGCTCCGATTGATCTGATTTCTGTTGTGTTGCCTGGAAATTATACAATTAACTTTAAAAATAGTATGTATACAAGGGTTAAAAAGAATACATCTAAAACGTACGTTTTGACAAAGTTTAGTCAA
>LUGF01011924.1:0-26468 GCA_001625245.1 Calycopis cecrops
GGCTCGAGGTGATCCGTTTCCGATCCCTTTCCGAGTTGATAACTGTGTGGCGACCTTAAGTTTAATAAAAGAAACGAGCGCCATCTATTTATCACTTTAAAAACCAGTTGCTTTACCTAGGACACACTACAGTTGTAAACTTTTTTCTCATTCACCGGTAGGTGGCGCTATACGGTTTTATTGTACAGTCCGTAAAAATTAATAACATAAAGACTTTTTTTTATATATATAAAGCTTACGAACTGTAGGAGCCTTTTAATGACCATTACTCATGTACTTAATTGTTATGCAGATGTGTTGGCCTTCTTCCCCTACCCTCTCCAAACGGCCGCCTGACCCTTACGGAACGAACGAAACGCGACATGTCATATTGTATTGGTGTTCATGTGTGCAACTGTACTTCCCATGTCATGCCTACCTAATTTGGCTGCAATGCCGCATAGCACAACCACTTACAAAATATTTATTGTAAGTGCAACAAATGCTATCTCAAATCTATCTTACATATAATAAAACAGTGAAATCCCAGTGTCTGTACGTTGAATAAATTTACGAAAAACTAATTGGGGGCGACGTTATAATATAATTAGAACACTTTTCAATCTTCGAAACTACTAGACGAATGGGAATGAAACTTTTTGTGGTGTAGGTATAGGTACTAAGCCAAACCCAAAAACACGTTTTACTGTGGTATAATCGCTATTCCTACTGGAAATCGGAATTTCAGCACACTGCAAGCAAACAATAACAAATCACTTTGATTATAATATTACTACGCTGCGCGAACGAAGTCGCAGGCACCAGTTATAGGTACACAAATAAATAATTACAAATGTTAATTCGAAAATCGAAACTCTATAACCATAACATGGAACAGTAACCAAGAAATCATTGCTAAGTATAGTTTCAGTGCCTTGCCTTTATGCCCACACTTTTTAATATGCACTGCATTATAAAAATTTATGTCATACCTATGGAAAGGTATATTTCTCTCATTTACAGAGCTATATGCATGGACAGTAACCAATACGTAGAGATAGGGTGGAGGAGTCGAAATAAGACGACATTTTTTATCAAAATCGTACCCCTTATTTGAATTCCCTGTATATCGCAGGCGTTACGTGAAGCACATCATATCCAATATGATCCCGATATTAAAAATCGAATCCGATATCCGATATTACAAGTCGCGACAGCTGTAAATACAAAAGTTAAGGAAACGATATCAAGATGCCTTAGTTTTATCTTCGTATTGTACACTTTTATCCTCCCTTGTAGATATGTATGTTTGTTATTATTTCATTCAAAAATTACAGGGCGAATTTAGTTTCAATTTGGAAATATAGTTTACATACATAAATATGTAAAATAAATTTTATTACGAAAATAATGACTCATGGGAACATATTTGCATACCGCGGAGTACCTACAGCTAGTCATCTTTATTTATCTATCACCATCATCGTGATCATCATCACATCGGCATCACCGTCCCTTCCATCCACTGTGTGGTACCTGGCTACTATTGTGACTAACCACACTAAACGTGATGCATCAATTAGTAAGGTACTAATACTGATCTATACTCATAATAAAACTCCGAAAAGTTTGTTTGTTTGTTTGAACGTGCTAATTTCTGGAACTACTGGACCGATTAGAAAAATTCTTTCTTATAATCAGTAGTAATCCATTTATCAGTATCAGTATCAGTAGAAAAACAGATTTACGTACTACGTAACTAATAATGCAAGGTACTAATAATAGTATAAGTACCTACTTTAAATTTTCTACACAAAACAGGATTGGCCAACTCGTTGTACAGTTGAAAGAATGTGTCATCTTATAACTATTATTCTATATACATGCATATATAAAAATGAATGTTTGTCTGTAAGTCCTTTATATAATCGTAAACTATGCATCTGAACATGTGATGATCTTTAGCAACGTTGTACATGAACCCATGAAGGCTTTTACTAAGGATTTTTAGAATTTCGACCCCTAAGAGGATGAAATAAGATTTAATTTGTTAATTATGTGACGTGGAAACCGCGTAGAACAGCTAGTTTTAAATAAAATATGTAGCCATGTTTAATTGTACATTAACAGAAAATAAAGCCTATAAAAGCAATACCAAGCGTCGACTGCCATCCATCATTTTTCATTAACGTATGATAAATTATAAATGGATACAAAACTATTTTTAGTTTGACAATACGCGTATTTTCGTACAGATCAAAAATAAAAATGAACATGTGTTAGTATTTCTAGTGCTTTAGCCGTGTTTTATGGCATATTTCAATGTCACGCGGGCCAGAAACGAAACGTTCCCTTTACTCAGGATAAGATTAGGGCCCAGTCTCTTTGTTCTTTTACTCTTGTCGAGCATGTTTCCTCAAATTTTCCTGCGCAGTACTTTTCTACAATAGGCGACCTACGAGCTGCCGCGTCACTGGATGGTAAGTGATCGTCAGCAACTCTGTAGATGCGTTACCAGCCTTACATGTATAAATAGGCTCTTTTATTGAAGATCCCTAAGTGGTATTGGTCCGATAATACATGAATATGCTGTTTGAAATCTGAATGGAACATGTCCTCTCTGCCTATTCTACTTAATCTCCATTATAAAATGAACTACCTCTGCACGAATGAATCGTCACCGTCCACTGAAGAACTAAGGTCATCCAATAAACTCTTATATGGATGTTATATTTTAGAAGTCAACAATCTGAAAAGGCAATCAGAAAATCCACGAGAATCGACCTCGTAAAAGACGGCCCCGTGTTGGACTGCCTCTCACTCGGATTGATTGAGGACCTGGTCAAGGTGACGGGGAGCCGCTGGATGCAAGCGGCTTGTGATCTGGCACCTGGATCCAATAATGAACATCTTATGCCTGCTGTCGATAATTTAGTCTATAACCATCCAATCACAAATGGATGGACAGCTATCCATCTCAACTACTTTAAACCGCAGTAAACGGCCCATCTCCGCTCGCCGGCCTATAAACTTTATCGTCCACATCAAGTGACTTCGGTGAATCCACAAGTAGTCGGAACTCGGTACACTTACCCCATTCTGCGTGCGCCACATGAAAACAAAACAAAACGCCTTAGTACCAACGTTATGGGATCCTTAAACGAGGTGTAAAACGAGCTCTCTTTGTTGCTCATTAAGTGCTTTTTGATGGCAGTTTATCGGGATTGTAGTAAAAGTTGGAAGCAGTCGCAAGTCCACTGGAGAACTTAGGCCTACCAGTTGATAACCAACGCCCATAGACATCTGCATAACTGTAGCAATCCTTTCCACCTCTCCAATAGGTAACCGGAAACATACAAATTGCACGAAACGCGAAAAACTAGCTGCGATTTTAACTCTTGTGATTGAGAGGTATTTCTCCGACTGTACCCACAACAATAATAATCAATAACGTAAGTAATAAACTAAAAATAATATTTTACTACAAGTAAAATATTATTTAATGCCACGTTGGGTTAACTCAGTATCGGAGTCTTTGTGACTTGACGAAAGTGACCTGCGACACTTATAAACATCAGCACAACCAGGGGTTACGAATTTCACGGTGGTATGTGAATGAGAGAATCCTCCTCGATCGTGTAAGCCCTATTTCTATGTTATAGAGCCACTCTCTATAGATCAAAGCTCATTTTATGGATAGAACATAATAGAGAACATAACTCAAATCTCTCAACTTTCTTGTTTTCTATTTCTTTCTTGTCTACACGTGTAGCCCCTACACCAAGTGATTATCGCCCTTGCTATCAGGTGACTCACCGATCTCTCGTTGACGATATTCCTGTGCACGCCGGCCAGCAGCTTCACCAGGTTCTCGTCGCCACGCTTGCAGGCCCAGTGCATCGCCGTCTGTGAACGAACAACACTTGAGTAAGGGGTGACACATTGAGTACAGAGATAAGTTGAAACATAACCTACGTGGAGAAACTTATTTAATATTGTAAATCAAATACCAACGAATGCTGTGTCACCTATAAAGATACATGCGTCAGAATAATCATGCTTATATACTGAAAATGCAATAAAAAACTAATTTCATTAGGCAGGCAATCTAGATTCAACCAACATCTAGTCAACTAATATTTGCATCCACATTTTGGCGCGCAGCCGAATTGTCCCCGCTCTGGGGAACACTGGTGTTTTTTTACATCGCCGTAAAAGCCTTAACGCCGCTTGTCCGGGTTGAGTTTCGGAAGCCATTACTCTCTTAGCCTGATTTATCGCAGGTTTGATTGTCCCTCAAAATCGTAGTGTAAACAAGAGGTGCAGAGGTTAGTTTATAGCGAACGAGCAGTTGGAGCCAATTGTAAATAATGAGGAGGTCTCCTTTCTTCTTTTACCGGGCCGTAGGCAAATCACACGCCGCAGGAAACAGTGCTGACGTATCCTCCGAGCGAGAGATACTGCCCCGGTCGTACCGGCCTAATCAGTCTGCAACGCAGCATTGCACTGTTACACAAGTAAGTAATTTAAGTAACAAAAGGTGCGAAGTATATCGTATGTAAAATGTCGGTAATAAAACATTACAGGTATTAAAGTAGGTAGGTACCTATTAAATTTGATTGTTTCACTACCATTAATAGTTCTTAATAATCCTATGGTAAAGCTCCAATGTGACTGTTGACAAAAATATTTATGAAGTGGTGGTGCCAGCGTGATGCCAATCCGACAATTAAACCCCTTACTAAATCTAATATATTAACATCGCAAGCCAATTTTTGTGATTATACGACGATAGTTGCATATAACAACGATTATGGTCTATTTGATATATTGTATTACTTATATGGTCATTTCGAAGAGCTACATCTGCAGATGAGCAGAAAAATATAGATGATTCATAATCGTAACTTATCTAAACAAAAGTTAAGTAAATTGTTATCGACAATATCCAATTTAATGATCCAAAATAATGTAAGTATTTAACGGATTCGACATTGAAAACTTAATTTCAAAAAGAGTTTTAACAAAGAATCATTGCAACCAACTCGCACTCAACCATTACCTCATTACAATCCTAAGTTTCAACCAACCATCGATTCGTCGTTATATTTAGCGTAACACATTTGACTTTGAAACCAACAGACAAAAGCACTCAGCGCGGATCCCACCTACGCTAATTATCGCTTATACTCATGCCACGGAACCACGTTCACTTATGAGGGCCCGACAAATTAGTGGCCCTTTTATTTTCATGCATGTAAAACAGGCTGACGGACAATATAATTTCTAAAATAGGTCGATAATCGAAGCATTAGCATCTACATCCATATTAAGCATTATATTTTGGGTAGGCTATTATTATAATGCTAGCCTGCTAATACAAATTAGGCTGAACGCTTCCAAAGGTTCCCGAGCGGCCTGGCCATCGTTCTGATAACTTATTAAATTTAATACGTTCTATAATGTTGTTAGGTTGCGTATTGGCTACCTTGCAGTGATTTTAAATCTAATGAGATGCTTCATTATTACAAACAGGAAAAATATACATTAGATCGTTGATAATAATTTGTTTAAAGGGGACGGATGCAGCAGCGAAATTTTTAATTATTTTTTACAAACTTCTACCTATATTTCACCCGATAGAGATGAATAAGTTAAAAATCCTTTTTTAATCCTGCCAATGTCATAAAACCTACATGTGTAGTTAATTTTAGCTTGATGAGTTCAATAGTTTCGGTTACGAGACGATAAATCAGCCACAAAGTGAGTTAGGTTACATTATAATCTACGGACCGACAGTGTACTGACTCTACTTTAGCCTAGCCCCGTGTTAAGTACGTAAGGACATGTCCTACGTGTACTTACCAATGGATATATATTTACTATAATACGTAGATAAACATCTATTACCGTAAATGCGAACCCGTGACCGCTGTCGCTACGTGCAACTTATACTAGCTACGTTATAACTGCAACATTACTGATTGATACTGAACATATTGATATGTTACTTTGCTATATAAAAGGTGTAAAGATAATTCTAAGGATTCAAAGCGGTAACATTTTATACCTTAATCATAATAATCAACATTATAAGTCTCATACTGATGGCTTTTGATTGTTAAAAAAAACCGGCAAAGTGCGAGTCCGACTCGCACACCGAGGGTTCCGTAATCCAAACGTAATGCATGGTTTTCAATTATTGTAACTTTACGCCTGCCGTTTAAGTTGACAAACGGATATAAGCGGTTGCTCACACACATTTAGTAGGCAACGAATTACAGTTAAAAGTTATAAGTTGACAATGATTATACCAATGATATTATATACAGTTATAAGTTGATAATGATTTTTCCAATGATCTACATATAATTTACTAGTTTTCAGATTTATTCTTATATATGTGCTATAAGTTCTTACTTCTTGAAAAATTTCACAACTCCAGGTCAACGGGAAGTACCCGATAATTTTTTGGTTTTCGACAAAGTACGTTTTCATACAAAATTAGTGCATAATTGGCTATAACTTTTATTGCGTTAACTTAGAAGTGTGATTTTCAAGGCATCAAGACGTAACTAACCTCCGTATTTGACAAAAAATTCAGCTTAATCCCTTCACGCGTTTTAGAGAAAAAGGTCTTGACAGACGTACAGACAGACGGACAACAAAGCGATCCTATAAGGGTTCCGTTATTTCTCTTTGAGATACGGAACCCTAATAATGTTGCCCATTACTTCCCTTTATCTATTCTTGTTGTTTGCTTTGATCTAGTAACTTTACAATTAAATACATTATGTACTCAGTAGATTTGTGAAACATAGACGTTTAAAACTGTCACACCAATGTACGTTTCCATTAAAATAAAACGGCGTAAGGCGAGACCCCAGTGAACAGGGCATTATTTTATCTGAGGGCAAGTTGGCAATCGGCGTAAATACGCGATGTAGGCGTGATCGGCTGATTCAGTGTCGGCGGGCGGTCCTAGGTTCGACGTCGAGAAATATGGGACCCGAGAGAAAAGCTGTTCATTTGGAGCGGTCGAGCGACGCTACGATTTTCCATGTACAGTCGGCATACGAATTGGCCATTTTAATTTAAATGGAGCTCTTTATTTTAGAGATTGTGATGGCAAAATAGATGCCTATATACACCCGCATAATAATTATGCAGACGTTCCATCTGCCCCCCTCTTCTCCAATGAGCACTAGAAGCTCACGCGAACAACGCGGCAACATGGCGACTTTGACGCAGTCAGATATGAATAACTGTTACCTCCTAAGTCGTTCTCGCATTGGTTCAAATGCAATACAGCATGGCAACCTATTCTATAAAACACGACCTCCGTATACTCGCCAGGGATGGATACGAACGGAGAAATCTTTTGGTGTTTATTGAAATACATCTATGTCCAGTAGTGCTGTACCAAGACTGTACAAAATAAAGTCCCTAGTCTTCAATATCCATAGTCAGTGGTGCTCAAGCTTGATAACGCCACATATACAGCTACAATCTAAATGCCTATTCACGATGATAATGATGGCGATGAAGACAATTATAAGTATGTCGAGCACGTTATTAAAACCCCTCACACCTCACATCACAACTTCATAAAACTATCCGTTTACATTACTTTATTACTCCTAACTCAACTTGAGCGGTGTTCACAAATTGTTTTGTTTTATGATGCGTTATGTAAATGTTACGAGTACACAACCATGCATATAAACCGGTGCTGTCTGTTCTGCGCAGCCGCTTGGACGAAGCGTCAGTAGGTGCGATGGTACGTTGTGTTCTGCTCATGAGTCCCCGTTACCGTGCACGGCCTACTGTTTCATGTTTGGGGTAAAAGAGTAGTTCACACTGATCAACGTGGTCATACATGAGCTACTCTAGAGGCGATTACGTAAGCACACTTTTGGAAACTGAATAAGCTTTCTCTTGAAGATCATCTTAATAAAGAAACTGATATGACAATCAGGTCGGAATTGAAGATAACTAACAGCTTGCTGCGGATTCACGCTCGGTCGTAGTGTGATAGTATACAGTCCTTCTGGATAAACGATTTACGAATCAGTGACTCACTGTAACGGACAAAATAGAAGGTAAACAACACAGCGGACACATCCACAGCTACCGGCGTGAGGCCATTGGCATCGAGAATGGAATGAATTGGGGCAACATTACTAGACTCAAAATAGTGACAAGAAGCTACCGAGCCAAGACCCTTACTCCCTCATTAATAAACATAAAATAGCTTTATTCAAGTATTAACCTAGTAATAAACTGACATCTGTCAAATTCCATACTTTCAATGTATTTTTTATTATGGAATTTGACAGATGACAGCTTATTATTAGGTTAATGCTTGAATAAAGTTATTCTATGTTTATTAATAAGGAGGCTTAGATTAGTTGCGATTCTATCAATACATTTGAATCATTTAAATCACAATAACCTCTAGACGCCTTTGTCCCGTTATCACCGTCCGACTGTACCTCCCGACGCACGCCACACAGGCGAGGTACCTCTGGGCTGACGGACATTCAATTTACAAACACAAAGTATCGACGTACGTAGACCGTGTTTACCCGCCCTATTCCCGCCGACAGTCGGCCCGACTACAACAATAACATACATTTTATATCGTTCATTGATTACTAGCGGGTCGCCACCAACTAGAGCTTTCGTTCAACGGATTTTTTAGTAATTTTAAAACCTATGAAACTATACAAATTACATTAGTTCTGTTGGGAGTTGTCTGTCGATAACAATTTACTTTAAAATTTTATTTTATTTTATTTTCTCCAATTTATTTTTCTATACCGATTCTGGAAAACCGAGCAAGAAGAAATTTGTTCTCGATCTCATTCAGAGGAGTCCTATTGTGACTATGGCTGCTGTGTGGCAGACAGTATCTATTAACAGTACCTATACCTAGTATCTAAGTAAACAGTGATGAGATCCATTAAATCAGTGTTTATTTACTTTTTATAAATAACCTGCCTAATAATTACGCATAACGATATGCGCCTTTAATAAAATACTCAGATAGCATTTTATTAAAGGATATAATATCTTTTACATTTTATACTTTTTGTGCTAGAGTCCACCATGTAGATAACAGATCAATTATATAAAAAAATTGTGGTACTCTGGGAGCACCTTCAGAAGTGAAAACTTTAATTTTACGTACATACACGATGTGTTAAATGTTAAAATCTGAGACGTCGGTTATGAAAAGTCATGAAATCAACGGTTTTCTCTCGTAAAAATTGCTAAACACCTAAAGAAGTCTAACTAATAATATATGACACCTAATTAAAGTAACAAAAAACATCTACGACTAGTCAATAAGTTCCCATGATGAATGTAACACATCCATCCGTTTTGCATTTCATTACTCGGTAAATGTTTATAATATTCACAAATGGAGTGTATCCCTCAGTTTTCAAGTTATATTTATTGTGGCCGATGGAGTAGCTGATAAAAATAAAGATTTATGCCGCGGCGCTCATTTAACGACTCCAGCTACTAATTAGGGGGGAGTTGGGCCTTTGTTGGCACAATGGAGGGTCAGCGTAATTTAATAATATAATTCTGTTAAACATTACAAACGACTGTAAGACTGTTGTGGGCCTTTTGTGTAATTATGTGTGTGAGCGTTGTTCGACTCACTTGTTTATTTACAGTTCAATTATTAATTATTATCACGCGGTAAACGATCGTAGCAGTCACTGACTTGGCTGTTTTATTGACATCAATATGAATAAACATGATGTGAATTAATTCCTATTCTACTTGGACTACAAATGCGGTATCTCTGAGCGTTGCGACTCGCGGAAGTTTCGCTGTAAAATAGTCTTTATTTATTTTCTCATGTCTATGAAATACATTCGGTCCACAAACACCTAGACATCGTATTCCTCATACTGGTATTTGACTGGCCGCTAAGATGATCATGGTAATTTACCTCAGTTTATCAGTACATAGTATAAAACAAAGTCGCTTTTTGCCTGTCTGTGTGTCTGTATACTTAAATCTTCAAAGTAACGCAACAGATATTGATGGCGATTTTTTATTAGATAGTATTATTAGATATTAGATTTATTAGATAATAACATCGAATTTAACGCGTGCGAGGCCGCGGACGACAGCTAGTATTTTATAATCGTCAGTTAATGCTCCGATTATGCTAGAAATCTGCTGTCTACTTATTCTCCTATCACCTTTGGATCATCGGCTCTATATATACATCTGATAACATCTCGCCGTCTACCGTTCTCCTCCACTGCAATCAACTTCAGCATTTCAGCATGTTCTAATAGGTCAATACAAGGGTACATACTCAATATTCGACAAAACTTAAACAAGACAATGTCTTTAATGTACACTGAAATGTCTAAATTCGTTTGTGCAACACCTCCGTAACAATTCTCTTCTGGAATGTCAAGGTGCAACGATATATCTGTTACTCAACAGCACAACACTCTTACAGCAATATTGTAGTGATCACATTGTTGTCTCGGCGAATACATCGCAGGAGGCTAATTTGCGGACACGCCTCTAATTACTTCAGGTATATATCGTGTAGGTAGCGATACAAAAGGCAATTATATTCAAATACATATTTTGAAAGATATTTCCACCTAAGTGTAATTTCGCCTTTAGCGCATGTTAGCTTCCAACGCTGTTGTTTCAGTTGAATGGATATAATACCATACCGGTAATGTCCAATACCTAATTTGTACCTTATTATTTGTCACCCACGAAAGCTTGGACAATGGACATGCCAGGTATAGGTCGAAGAACGCCTGTAGTTTGATCCATGCTAACCGTGAGTAGGACTGATATAAGTAGTGAGTAGCTCCATCGCATCTGCTTCCGAATACAAGCCTCTTTCGATATCCTATCAAACTTGTACCGTTTCATCCACAGAGACGCCTCCAATAATGACAATCCCCGGCACAAGTGGATAATACATCTCCCCAAATAGATCTTACATTAAAAAATACCCACAATTAAAAATCTATAAGCTCGTTGTACAAAATTGCCCCCCGCGCACAAGGCGGTAAACAACCTTAAAAATAGACCCTTATAAAATACCAGAACGAAATTCACGTTATCAAAATAAGCGGTTGTAGCGTAATAAAGGCTTAGTAATAAAAGTTTTTTTGTACTCACGTACTACAGGTTCGCACCAGCGCCACATGCAACAAAACAATAAAACACATATTAACAAAACGAACGAATGTTAACGCACAAACTAAAATAATCATTATGGTTATGGGGTCAGCGTGTTAATGGTTCCGCTACAGCCTACTTTTATAGAGCGGACGCCTGTTGGTTAGACCTGCCCACCCCCCTGTACCTTAGTCTTAAATAGTCCCCTGGCATCAAAACTCACGTTATATGGGACCCTAAAACTACAAAAGCATGTTTACTTCTACCTAACAAGATATTATAGGCCTCTTTCAATGAAGAGGATGGTAAAATGAAATCAAATGTCGAAGCACTTTTTATGAAGATGAAGTTTTTTCCACCCGGACAGTCATCAAACCCGAAACTCCACCTCACCAAGAAATTAAAACAGTAAACATTCACCCATCCGAACTAGATCGGCGATCACTTGCTTACCTAGTCGATCGCTCAACGACTAACTGCGTCTACGAATTAACCGGTTAATAATGAAAGAGATGGTGGGGATGGAGGACACAAAATATGAGTTCCTCTAGTTTGATTAGTCTGATAAATGATCTGACGAGATTAATTAATAACGAGTAGGTGAAGGGCACGGGTGGAGGGTGCCGTGGATTTTATTAAATCATCATCGAGCTAATTGTATCAAAGCGTGTGTTACACAGGCAAAAGGTTTCATTTGTTCAGTTTAGAAGTAAGCAGTTAGGTTTTGTGTTGTCTGGTGGAACGAACCCACAACCCCTCCACCGCCAGAGCATCTGACGGTGCGCCCCCGTTTGTTGGAGGCAGGGCACACGGCAACGACACACCGAGACACCTCTCCTCCCGCGACGCCTCCTCCATGGACGCATCCAGAGTGGGCCTTGGGGAAGCCCACTCGGTACGTCCCTTCCTGGGTCACTCTTGGCTCACCGTGGTGGCTAGCCACGGTTACTAAGCCCCCTCACTACGATAAGGTGGATATCCGTCGAGGGGGACCTAGCACGGGGCTAGGCTAACGTAGTGTGATATGTCCACAGATATTATTATATTAAGACTCATTAACAACAACATATTTACCTCTATGTGGTTTGTTGCTGGTGTTTGCTCACTATCGCCACGCTGAGTCAACTCACGCTAAACGTCTAATTATATCTGGTGACAACATACTCGGACCACACCTGCCCGTATTGCTCTATATTCATAATATTATTAACATTAATTTTTATAGCCAATATATAACGTTTGAGTAATGCTCGCCCATGTGACACGCATAAATTATATGTCGTTTTGTTTTCATCGTAATCATTATCATTATAGTTCCGTTACTCGTCGCAAACCATACTAAACGCGACAATATAGCCACAGATTCACGCCGATTTAGTCAATAATCAGTTTATCGTGTCAGCCCAATTCAGCAGCAAGGTAACAACCGCTTTAGCAACACGACTGGATCCTTAAGATCAACATTATACCGTGATGTTAAATGATATATTGCTTAAGTCGACCGTTACTCTTCCCGTTACTATTTCACACAAATCTACTTACCTACTACTTCATACCATGAGCCATATTCTTAAGGATAACTCCAGAAACTTCCTTCTTTGTAATATGCAACAGACAACCTCTACGAACACTTAACGACATTAAAATATAGCCACGGACAAAGGACGTCAAAGGTATCATAAATAATTTATAAATAGACACAAAATTATAGCTCCCTGCTCCAATTTCTGTTACATACATCGTTAGTTAATAATTAGCTGTAGCTGGTACACACTGGTACACTGCTACACCTGCGGTAATCCGAGGACCGAACGTGAATACATTATTGCATTTACATAATTATCGTATAATTAAAAATGTCATTGGGAATGTTTGTTTTGAACTGACAGTTTAGTGATGTCCCAAATGGTGAGAGGCTTTGTTGCATTAGGTGAGGCTGAGAAAGTATACACGTTAGTTCTACTACATTAAATCGATGCTAGTGTCATTGCCACTTTGCAGCCGAATAGCGACGGCACATTAAGGCACCTTTTGTTCACATTATAGTACCGTAAACTTCATAACATAATATCACATTTGTGAGCACTAGGGTTCCATAGTTGGTGGAGTGAAAGAGAGCCGTACATATACAAAAACGAATGATTTTTCTCATAATAATCGCAGTCGGTGTTAAGTTACAAAATATGTATTCAACGGAAAAAACTAAAATATTCGATAAATTGCAATATCTCCATTACTTAGTATCTTACATTGACATATTGTATCGGTATAGGTAATTAATACATTTATCTTCACTACAATATGAAATGAAGTCGTGAATAAAAACTTGTAGAAAATTCTACACATATTGTTATTATAAAAATACATATGCACCACTGGTACCACAGGTGTAGACGCAAACCCAGACAACAAGTACATTAATACAATATGTGAAATTCAACATAAAAACTTTATAACTTTTACTCATTTGCCAAACACACGTGTAGGTACAACACTTGACATTGTAAAATGGTGTATTAGATAAGCAATTTGTTATGAAATTTAATTTTCATTTTTGTAATTTTATTCTGTATGTAATAAGCAAACGAAGTTTTTATCTATATATCCTGATAATATTATAAATTTACATTTGTGTATTTTATTCTTTTCCACCAAATCTATTGTTGGATTTGGATGAATATGGATTCAAATACAGATTACAATTACGAATAAAATTTTTATCCCGAAAAAATATGTGCAACCAATTTTAAACGGATGAAGCAGCCAGTCTGGAAAGTTTCAATAAACCGAAATACCTAGTTACTTTCGAATAGTCAATAAACTGATCGACTGGACGTCTGAAATCACACGAACCGCGGCCGATTTTCGTTTATAGTATAAGGGGGCAAACAAGCAGTCGGAACCATATATAGAGGTTATACTGATGCGTTGCTCCCCTTCCTCACCACCGCCTCCGGGCCACCGGCTACTGAAACATCGCATGAAACGCAAAAGTAAAACTGCCACTTTACATGAGAAGGTTACCTACCATGTAAGCGAGAGATACTTCCTTGGTCGTGTCGGCCCAATTCGGCTACAGATGTGCATGCAGCATGGCACTACCTCTTACTAAAGTACTACACAATAATCATCAAGATATTGGTAGACACGTCAGCCAAGAGTACTTAAGCGTCCGTGGCGGCCCGATTACAACGCAATGTACCGACAACTCTCATACAAGCACAGATTAACGGCAGATAATTAATTAAACGGCAAGCGCCAGAGATGCGCCCAACAAAATCCTCTAAGTCCTTAAAAAGGAGAATCTTGCGGCGCGCCGTTTCCGGGTCAGGCCCAACTCACTAATTTATAGCACCGCGGAGATAATAAATTCCAACTGGATTACATCGCCGAGCAACCGGCGCCCTATCATTTGAACGTTATAAACTTATTCTTTTACGTACATTACCATGGATTTCGTTGGTTTCGAGAGGCGATGGCAGCCGCAGATCTGGAGGTCTTCCGATGCCAGGGTTGGATCTAAGTTATTTGGATTTTTTTAAATAATCGGTAAGGAAGTTGACGGTGTCGTACCCCCGTGCATCGCAAAGGAATTGAAGTCAGCCCTGAGAATGTTTTTCACTAGCAATAGGCTAGGGCTAGGGTTGAACCAGTGGTAGATTTAATTGTTGACGTGCAAAAAGTAATTCCTGTAATTCTATTTTGAATAAAAACTTTTTCATTTCATATGCTTATAATCGGATAATAAAGAAAGCCCCACACAAATTTAAAGTTCCAGATTACAATTTATAACACTGAATATAGAACATTGTCATTCCGGTGGTCATTGCAAATGAGTTGTAGTTTTTCACCAGAGGGTACCCCGTGATTGTTAATCATGATTTACAAGTGGTTTAGACGACCCTTGTAGAGGGAAAATAATATGCTGATCATCAAATATCATCATCACACGATGAGAATAACAAACAAATCAAGGCGTTTGCCAGCAATGCTATAAAAATCCAGCGTTTAAGACAAAAACGTTGATCAGTAATGAACGGCTACGGTTGCTCATGATGAAGCCCAATTATTCTCCACTGTTATAGTCAACGAGCCGTGACGCGATATGAAAAGCTCATAAGATAGCTCTTGATATAATGTCCTCATTAAAATGAAAAATTAATAATTAGATAAAATTCCTGAATGATAAAACGATATTTACATATGTATGGGGTGTGGTTACATAACGGTTCTCTTGTTTAAGAATCAAACATTTGAATGAATTGGGTGAAATCGGCCTACGTGGGAGGGAGAAGTATGTTAACTAATTCCTGTAAAGTGAAAAATTTTGCTGGTATTCAATAGACTAGCGTAGTCAAAACTTTTATCAGGCACGAGCACCTGCCGGTCTGCAGCGGGATTTGCAAACTTCGGGGTCTTCTAGAGGCCGACGACAGATAGCTTTACATCGGTACTAGAGAAGTAAGATTTCCTGCATTTTTGTATTCATACACTGAATTGAGATGAGGGCATGGGATTGAAAAAAGATTATTAGATGCTGCGCATGCTGCTTTGCGCACTTTTTGTAATACTCTGTAAGCCTCAATGAAGAATTGGCGGAGGACAAACCTGCCTAAATGTCTATACGTACGTTCCTGACAATACGAGTGCCTCTATGTCTCCCATCCTATAAAAATGAGACTAATCAAAGAGACAACGATTTGCAATTGAAACGATTTTACTGTCACTCATGTACGCGTAAACACAAGGACACTGTCCTATTATCTTGCACTTATCCTATTCCCTTGGGGCTGTAGGTCAATTAATCTAAGGACCGGCGGCTTTCGGTGCCCTAAATATATTATCTAAGTATTAAAAAAAAACCCAATAGCTTTGGTCTACTAGGGACGAAACAAAGGACAGCACAGTGTGGGGCCAGCGCTGAGGGTACATCAAATGTATTTAGCACAGCATTAGTCCCGTGTACGTACAGTCAGCGCTAACACAATCGACGTCCGCCTCACGTGTAAATTGCTACAGGTCATTTTGTTTTAGGGCTTTTAAAAAGCAATGTTGTGTTCGTGGACCGGACGGGGAAACCGCCATGTTAACTAACGCAATCTCTCCTTTGACCAAGTTTTACAATCATCGTCGCAAGCCTCCGGCCACAATACGTATCAAATTTATATTCCACTAACTGCCCCGCAAGTTTTGCTTCCGTGGATACCTAACTCAAAAAATGAGAGAATTTTAAATGTTCATGCCCCGTCGAATTAAAAAAGAACTGAAACACTTATTTTGATAACGGTCTTCCATACAAACTTTTGAATTGCATTTCATCATTAAGTAAGAGGTAGTGCCGCGCTATATGCAGCCGAATTGGGCCGGCACGACCGGGGAGGTACCTCTCGCTTAGGTACACGAGACCGGCGTAAAGTGACAGTGGTGTTATCGCGTTTCGTGCGGTGTGTAAGTAGCCGGTGGCCTATGGAGTTAGGAGGAGAAAGGCAGGCAGGTCATCTGTATAGCCTCTATGTGGATGTGTATGGGCGTCGGTATTCATGAAAATGGCTCCGAAAATCCCCCAATAGAGAAAATTTTCATAAACGTTTAATACAAAGCGAATGCCTAATTAGTAATCACCAATTTACTAAAAAAAATGGCTGAGAAATATATTTTTAGTTTCATTTTAATACTTTAAGAAAGATAAAGTTATTGACAACATTACAGCCTAAACCGTAAGAACAGGAGTAGAAGAAAAGGAGATTTTTAACTTGCCCTCTGTAGGGGGTAAAAATGGGTTAATATGAGATTTTGTATGACACTCATTTATAATTAAACATTATTTTGTTGTCTGCCGGCCATTCAGAGATGAATAAGCTATTTGCGTGAAAATACTTAAGTCGTATCAGTCCGGAAATACCAAGGGGGCAGCAGATTACATATTGGAGTAGCAGGGAACTGGGAACATCGGAGCATCTGTATGATGACAGTGGAATTTACAATTTTGGCGCAAACTTCTGTAATAAAATGCAGTTGTGGGAATCAATCCGAACAATTACTCGGAACACTCCCTGCCTATTACGTGAGCTAGAATATAGCCCGTATTTGAAAAAAATCACGTTCATGTGCACCACCGGGCAATGGCTGAAGTCGGAACATAATCCCAGTACACTGTCCCGAAGTTGGTGTGGTGACGTGTTTTGTAGAGATGGCGTTTGCGTTGGCGAGCGGCTCTTTTGCTTTTTTTTGTGGTATAGGGGGGGAAACGAGCAGTCGGAGACATTTTCATTACTACCGACGCCCATTGACATCCCCGAAACGCGACAGCACAGCTGTCACTTTACGCCGATCTCGTATAAGCGAGAGGCCTCCCCGGTCGTGCCGGCCCAATTCAGATGCATGTATGCACCTTCTACTAGCCGCGAGTCCAACAAACTACCGGTCCAGTTAGCTTAAAGCTTACCGGGTTGTCAAAGAAATTAGTCTGTATGTCTCTAATTGTATATACATAATTATGTGAGTGATTACATAGAACCAGCGCATTATCTATACAACACGGGTATAATGTAGATAAGTTCAATAAATCAACGGCGAGCCACAAGAGAGCTGTTACACCGCCGCTCCTCCAACACACGAACATCCACCGCTACACGAATGTGCCTCGGGACAGACGTACATACATTTTCTTTACTATTTTCATCTTAAAATTGTTGGGAAAATATTTGTATTTCTATTTGCTTTCTGGAAAAGTATTTTCGTGTTGTTAATATCATATAAATAAATGTTTAAGTATTATGTCGGATTTCGACGTCGGTACCTACCTACGTAACGTTTATAATGTAATAAATAAATTTACTTAAAACTAAATCGTAACTATATCAAAAAAACTGAAAAGTAAGAAAACAGATTGTTAAATCGTAAACGTTTGCTACTGCAAAAACTAACACCGTTTCCGGTTTAAGAACTATCCCTTGTTATAATGTACGTAAAGTTACTTATTTTTGAGTCTTAGGATAATCTTTCTGGAATGCAAATCACGTAATTTCTGTAACTCCTTCCGGGAATGAACCTATTCGTATGTGTAAAGGGTTAAACGCGGATTGTTACGCCACGGTGTGACGGCGTCCGCGTTCCGGTGTGAGCGACATCCGGCCCGGACGTCATATTGATTGCGTTTGCTTGTACGTCAATTAGGATCCGCGGAACGATGCGTCTTCGATGCGTCTAATTATCTGCGTGTCAGCCGGATCGGCGGAGGTGACAGCGAATGTATATGCGGATCGGACGGGATTAAAATAAAGCCTCCGTCTTAGTGAGCCGTCGCACTGTTTGCTAATTAATAATTCTGTTGCTGATTATTGAAGCTATCGTCATTAGTTGACTTCATACAGAGGTTCTGCAGTCGTCAGTATATTTTTTGCTATCAGTTTATCGTCTATCAGACGCCAAAGCCACGGAGTCAATAAACGAAATATTTACGTTTTTTTAGGGTTCCGTATCTCAAAGAGAAAAAACGGAACCCTTATAGGATCGCTTTGTTGTCCGTCTGTACGTCTGTCAAGACCTTTTTCTCTAAAACGCTTAAAGGGATTAAGCTGAAATCTTTGTCAAATACGGAGGTCAGTTACGTCTTGATGCCTTGAAAAAATCACACTTCTAAGTTAACGCAATAAAAAGTTATAGCCATTTATGCACAAATTTTGTATGAAAACGCACTTTTTCGAAAACCTATAGGGTACTTCCCGTTGAGCTAGAATTCTGAAATTTGGCAAGAAGTAAGACCTTACAGTATACATACAGGAATAAATCTAAAAATTGGTAAATAAAATTTATATCACTTGAAAAATCATTACCAACTTATGCATGTAGTTCGTTTCATACTAAATGTATGCAAGCACCCGCATATATAAGTTTGTCGCAAGGAAGTGTAATTTTCTCAACGTCTATTACTTTTGCTCATACCTCCCGTTCCTACGGAACCCTCGGTGTGCGAGTCTGACTCGCACTTGGCCGGTTTTTTTTAATTTGAATCTATTAAGTAAAACTACTTTAAAGGACTTTTTCGCGATTTATTTAATTATTTAACAAGCCCGAAGTTTCAGAAGCAACTATGTTAAGTGGAAACATAATCTAATCAAAAACCAATCACCTGATAAAAGCAAGACATAATAAGTACTGTTGACATTAATGGGTCATCATTCCCAAAATACCTAATTAAAATCACGGTACATCGGGACATCTGTCATCTCAGGCCCCCGTGAACATGATTGCTATAAAGTTTCTGAAACGTCGGGCTCATTTAAGAATTACATAAAATCAGTTATGGTGGTGGAGTGTAACGAATAATATTTTCTTAAACTTAAGACATGAAGTACAATCTAGAATCGGGCCGAGGAACTTCGTGTGAAGTGAGAATCAGGGTGTTTTAACAGATGTATTGTAAAGAAATATACATGCATGCAGCCGAATTGGGCCGGCACGACCGGGGAGGTACATCTCGCTTACACGAGACCGGCGTGAAGTGACAGCTGTGCTTTCGCATTTCGTGCGGTGTAAAAGTAGCCGGTGGCCCATGGCGGTGGGAGGAGTAAGGACGACAACGCATCTATATAGCCTCTATGCGCATGTCTATGGGCGTGTAGGCCTCTTTGGAAGGTTTGCTCTCCTATACTAAATATATAAAAAAGGAGAGCAATGCGTACCTAATGCATATCCTATTTTCCAACTGTGCGGATATCAATGACGGTCGACTTGTCTTCAGGTAATCGGATCATCTCATCTCCATTGCATACCATTACGTATCTTTATAAAATTGTCATCGCATTATCAATGTATCAGGGATACAACGTCTTAGTCCACGAAATAAGAGATCGCCTTAAACTATGTTTGCCCACTTTTTGACAACTGTGGATTGATGAATAAATGACGACTAGTACAATTTAAAAATACTGCCATTTCTAAACTGTATAAAAACAAAACCTTTTGACATAAATACATGAATACTTTTCTTAAGACATAATTCTACTTAACTCTTAACCGATACATGCTCACAAATAATTCTAAACATAACTTTAGTAACCGAAATGAGTAGAGTATTTGCCAGTCAAGTTCCAAACTAAAAAATCAAAATAGTGATTTTCGGTTCGATCGGCGTACTGCAATAACTCATTAAGTGGACATTTACAGAACTTTGAAAAATCAACTGTACTATACACCTAGTGTTATTAAATTGATTTCTCAAAGTTTTGTAAATGTCGACTTAGCCGTCGTTTTATGTGGAACCTACGCAATCCCCTCCCGTTTTTATCTTCTTGTGTAGTCATGCAAGTTGAAGATGGCTTTTACTAATTAATATTAAATAGTAATAAAATACTTACGCCCTGGAGGTTGTCGCGGAGGCACGCAGGCAGCAGCCGGAACATAAACATAATTAAAACATCAATATTATTATTATGTCATAAACATTATACCATAATGATAATAATTCCATGCGCTATACAGCTGAGCATTAATTTGAAAGTTCCTTCCTGCCTTGCACATGCTATTTAACTTATGCCTAGTGTATAATTTATAATCTATATACCTCTATAGGTGTTGTTCAATGACTTTCACATTCGCCTTTTGAATAATAAAATAATAAACAATCATTGAGAAAAATGATGATGATAATTTAATAGGCATACAGTGTGCGTGTGTCGAAGAAGGCTTTTGAAGTGAGTTCCAATGTCCTTCTGATAATTTCATCAGATCACTTTCAAGATTAAGAATGATCTATTTTATTACTATCGCGCAAAGTATAGTACCTTCATATCATTACATACATAATACTTATGCAAGTAACTGCACAAATACCTAACTAGTTGCTGCTATTCAAATTTCTAACACATATCTTTCCCCTCATTCATTTGCATATATCTCATGCACTTTCGTCACTAGAGATTAGATCACGGAAATATTTTCAATACGAACAATCTTTTACTCGTTGAATCATATTCTACTATAATGATGTATCATTATGGTGTACTTCTGACTGAGCGAACCTCGGGGAGCGCAGCACTGTCTGGCGCGATGACTCAGAAATAGGTATCTAAACGATGGATTGCGGCGAATATCAGACTTACCGTAAAGGGATCCTGAAACAAAGAAACATTTATATTAGAACAAAGTATGAAAGATGAGAACATTTTCTACTTTAAATATTAAAAACTATATCTAGTCGATGTCAGGGGCCTTGTCATGGCTACGTTGCAGTCTAATAGGGCCTTTGCGAGCGGAGAGGCACCGAGCTCACGTGGAGTGTTGACTATGTTATCGCGTTTCGTGCGGTTTGTGTAGGTTTGCAGGCTTTATCGGGCGTCGGTATTCACCAAATAGCTGCGTTGCTCATTTGTTTAATGTATTATTCCTGGTTATACATATGATTATTTCTGGTTAAGTGAGATGCTGTGATTGATTTGGATGCGGGTTCAGGACACTAATTGATAGTTTACATAGATTATAATGGCATTTCTACCCCTTCCGTAGATGATGATTCTCTCAACAGAGATCCACACAGTTCATGATGATAATCCAGACAGGTACTCCGCTAAAGAAGCCGTCGCCTCCATCCGCACGGTAATATGTCCCGGTGACAAGCAGATAAGTAACACCGTCCGTCGGCCGCCGCCGCTCGGTGGGCCGCCCGGCCCCCGCGGCGCACCACGAGCTATTCCAAAAATTCCCTAACCACTATTTATTCTTATTGAACTTCGTACACGAATCAAGGTCTTTTATTCGTCGGAAACATTCGACTGTTTCATCTAAATCCCATAGAATGTCGACGAGAAGTCGGACCAAGACGATCAAGTAACATCTTGTACGTAGTAACGAAATTAAACCTATATCACTTGGTTCGGATAATCAATTGTTGCATAGGGTAAAAGAGAGCGATGCAGTTCCTTAACCTCAGATTGTAAGGATGTTTGTATATATCGATAGCTACCAAAACTCCCAGACTGCCGTTAAAGAATATACTATTAATGTTCAATAACATATTTTACTTTTAATAATCTTCAAGGATAGCACAATGTTGGTCCCATTTTAAGCCAAAATGCAACACCATTGTCCATTTCACGCCTGTGCCATTTGCGGTGGAGAACCAACGCAGCGAGCTAACTTTTGGTTGTATTAATGGATAACTACCGACTTGTCAAACAGTTCCGACTTCTCGATTTATGCCTCAAAAATATAAAAGAACGGAGATATCAGATGTTCTATAAATTATACCAAGGTAGGTACCAACTTACAAATATTAATCATAATTTTGCTACGTTGGTTTACTATATTCCAAATACATCGTGTCTTGATTTTATTTATTTATTTCGTTAACTTCTGTTCTCGAGCAGATGGCCGCGAAGCCATCTGCTTAGAATTATTAGACATACAGCATATTAGCTTTCATAATTCATTTAATTTAATATAAAATCTCCCACTGTGCATGGTAGCTAATTGATTAAAGAAAAAAAAACGTAAAAACAAAAAGGCGACTCAAAAAAATATCGGCACACATATTTGGTAGCTAGAAATATACTACGTTAATTATAAGCAAGTAATTTATCAGTGGGCGCGTAAAGAACCGGTTTTCGTAAATAATTACATATTACGGATGGTTTTTTGTCAATTTTCGCCATCAATACCGCCATATTTATTGTAATGGTCGAATTTATTTTCGAACTTAATTGCGAGTCTACACATTTGAACCATAAATTTTTATGTTTAAAATTTGCTAATAATTGATTCCGATATTATACGGAGTCGTGATGAATGACGACTAAACGCGGGCAGGTCACAGGTTCAAGGCCTGTTCGGGTCAGAAATGTATATTATAATAGTTGTCTGTTCTGGTATCGTACTGATAGGTTTCCCGTCTGCTCAAGAATCGTGTTTCTTGATGTCTGTAGGTAAATTTGTGCGAATTCTTGTTTCACACAAATTTCTCCCAATAGGTGCTGTAAGTATTGGGAGAAATTTCACAAATGTGTTATTGGTTATTTTGTTATTCCAGATATTAATAGCCTTTCTGAATTTAGAAAACGTTCTACATGGTAGATAAATAAATTAAATGAATATAAGTCAACAATTCAACTCTAAATATAAAGTTAGATTTCTACAATAAGTATTTAAAAAATGGTCGATGTGGACAGACTTTCCCGATCAGTAAAAGCAAAGTGACGCTTCAACCAAATAAACGTGCTCACACTAACACGTAACACGTACACAAATCACTATAGATACTAGGTACTCAAAGTTAACGCACAAAGTACTATCCAATATGATTTGCAAGTCACAAAAAAAGCAGGGTTAACAAAAATAACGATGGACTATAAAAGCCACTAATCCGAAACCTGCTAACCCTCGCCGAGCGACACGAGTCTACATGCAACACCCATACATTACCGTGTACAAATTACCCCAACATCTATATCCGGATAATCCAATTTAATATGCAATTTATATTAAAAGCCGCTCATTATTCGCATTATTTTTTCCCATAGCGTCCCACAGTTCCCAGGGCATATCCAAGGTTTTTAATGCACCCATAATGTCGGTTATGAAATTTGTAAGCTAATAGTCGTCGGCGTAGCTTCCTTAGCGGTTGCTCGGCCAATTTCACTCATAATAGCTGTAATAACCGATCGGGCTGCGCTACACGGGACAGGGCGTTGTGATCCGTACCGCCTCCATACTACGATTTTATTCAATAAATCTCCTTTTGTTGTATCAAATTGATTTTGCTTCGTTGCGGGAATGGATTTTGGTTTCAGCTTTGAATTTCAGTTTCAGTTTATATACTTTTATTATATGAATCAAATAGAGGCAGGTAAGTGGAAATAATAAAAACCACTTCGATTACCTATTTAGTATAGTGTGATGCGGCAAAAGAGGAATGACTGAGAGGATCGAGGGTTTTGATGGAGGAGGAACTGAAGAGTAGTGAGAGTACGAGAAATTCGATATGATGTTATAAGAGAGAAGGAGAGTATGACGAGAGATACATATATGTATCCAACGCCTTAAAGAGACGACAAATCAAAAGCATCGCAACGCAGACGAGTGTGCTGTCACTTGATTTGTCATCCACGTCCTCAAACTTAATAGATTTTATCTCCACCGTTCTTTATACGAGCAGGAAATTATAAATAGGATTTTTTAACGCAACGACTAGCCATAACTCACACTCGCGGGGAGCAATTAAATTACATTTATTTTGACACGTCCAAAAACAAAAACCCACCAAGATGGCGGACAATTAATCTCAATCTGCGGCACGGGGTAAGTAAATAATTAGTCATCGCGTATCGTCCGTCGGGACGAGCGCGACGTCCGTGTAAATGATACTCGTGCGGTGAGTGAGCTCTCACTAAAATAAGTGGCGATATATTAGGTGCGCAAGTGACGCGCGCGCCGACAGATACTAAGCGGTAGAGCACTGAATCAAACCGGGCCCGAATACACGCATCACGCTCGTGTGGACGGATCGTTTCAAACAATCGCTATCTGCGCTGGTTGATAAGTAACGTCGTCATCAACTTGTCGCTCCTTATTGGGCGGCAACTGGATATAGGCTTTTCTCAATGTATGTCAAGATGGATTATGTCTTAGTGGCAATCACACCCAGTCCACAGTTCATCCCGCACCACCTGCTCCACGAAAATCGTATTCTCATCTAGTTAACGGTGGACCAAGAAATGATCACTTTATGATAGAAAAAGACGAATGGATAATTACTTTACTGAGATGTTATAAATTCGATGTTTTGGCCTCATGACCTGTAAACAGGTAGTCGGAGTGCACTTAAAACTGAGGTTCTGTGCCTAATTCCTCTTCGGTCACCTTAACACGCTAGTGACATACAAGTGGATACTGACTAGATCGTATAAGTACGAGTATAAACTTGGCTGCCTCACCCGAAAAACAGTCAGGAAATCTGTTACTACCTTTTTGTGTTAACTTCAACAAGCGAACGTTACGACTACCGCAGCTTGGACCTCGCGTGTTTATTTAACATTTCATGCAGAACTAGTTTACCTGCTGTTTTGGCTTGTTTGCATTGAAATATTTTTATAATCTGCGGTAAATCTCTACAAGATATCCACTTACCCACTACTTAGCTCGAGGACTACAACAAGCCTATACAATATACATATATGCTCTATCTTATTCTCTCTAGCACACCTATAAGTAACATATAAAATGTAAAACTGACTGACTCAAATATCAATTCACAGCCTAAACTACTGTATCTGTACTGTAACTGTTACTGTACTTATAAACTTAAAATTTGGTACAATGGTATGTATGGTGTATATTTTCATGATGTAAGTGAGCATTGAGAACGGATTTTTAGAAATTCATACCCTAAGTGGGTAAAATAGGGGGTAAAGTTTAGGTATTTCTATGGAATTTTCTCATTTCTTGATTTTGAATTGACCTGTGTGGGAGAAAATTGCCCCTTAAAAGAGTAACATGGTAAGGTAAAGAAGGTAAGAAAATTTTGTGAATTTAACAGAATAAAAATTCACATACAAGGTAGATTTTATAAAGAGGAAACATTTTTCTTTGTTTGTTTGCATCGAATATGCTCCAAAACAACTGGGCCGAATTCTTTCACTCATACGTTCTACGCTGTCAGGAAATAACAGGGCAATTGTATTATGCTTGACTATTATTATTTTTGAAAAACGAAGTGGGCATGGGACGGCTGGCGATAGTGATAAAGATAAAGAAAAATATCTTAAAATCTGTTAAACAGTCACCAAGCCTTTGATGTTCAGATAAAAACGTAAAGCGATGCATAAAAGTAGAGTTGTGTAGAGTTTGTTCCATACTATATTTTATGATGCGTCGCCCACGTACACTGCGGACCACCGCACAATAAAACAGCCCGCAACACTCAGGGCAGGCAACAAACATTTGGACAAATTTTATCCAAAACTGTCCAATTTATTTGCATATCATCAATTTAAGAGACGACGCCATTGCTGCGTTGCAACACCTACTACATCAATGGATCCTAGCTACGCTTTCGCGAAGAAAACGTTTTGTAAAATTGCAGCTCGCTTTGATAGAATATGCAAACGAGCAGCCGGTGACTAGTGGTTGCGACACAAAACACTTATTAACCAGCTGTAACAGTTGTGTCTGCTGAGAGGTCGTTTTGTGAAGCCTGGTCTGGTCTATAGGGTATGTGGCATGGCAGCTCAATATGCTTACGAGCAGCCGGAGCCTCTTGGGCAAGTCACAAGACACTTATTAGCCAGCTGTAAGTTCAGTCGTCTGCTCGGCAC
>LUGF01011924.1:26552-82052 GCA_001625245.1 Calycopis cecrops
CCGCCTCACCGCCTCTGCACTCTTGCGTCGATGTCCCATTCCTCACGTTATGCCGCTAAATACTCTTATTTTATCACTGCTACGCTCAATTTTCGTTTCGCTCTCGCGCGCGATGGGAACGTATTAATAATGTTGCATCGAATAAAACCAACGGTACATCGTCAGTGTATGATGTATGTATGATAATACTCGCAAGTCCTATGCATAGGTGACTAAATAACAATGTACATATAGGGCTACATTATTTTAGCTTCGACATAAGTATAAGTCGTGAAGGTTTTGTTTGTATTGTATGTGTTTCACACAGAATCTGCAGAATTACATTTGGAAACTTGGGCAATTTTCAACAAATCCGACATATTTATTTCTACTCTTCTTTTATGGAAAATAATTGTTCTCTATATTTTACTACCAATTGATAGAATGCATTTTTTCTAATTCAGTTACATTAATATGTAAAACAATTTAGGGTTATCCCTAAATATCCAGTTAGTTTTCCCCACGCGAAGCCGGGGCGGAGGGCTAGTGAAAGATAATTTATATTGTCGGCGACGCAATTAGCAGGTGTTGTTGTGTCGTACGTCAACCTCCGACGATACGCTCTCCGATAGTGAAGCTACATCGGAACATACATTTTATGAAATTAACCACAATATCTAACAAGATAATATAATTAAATCTGCCATCTAGAAGTAAACGCTACATCCTGCGCTTTAAAAATTTCTTTATCATAAAGTTTAAACTATTTAATAAGATGCATGTACAAAAACTGGACAGAGATTCTTTTTTATTTTATCTTAAATATCGATATAATCGATAATAGGTTTACGCGAACCTCATAAAAACAAAGTGACAAATTACAATCTAAAAATATCATATAAGGTAAAGACAAATGAAAATAATATATCTTAACATTTATTAACCCAAACTCAGTTTTTCCTTAAAATATCTCCTACGTACATACATAAATACCTTTTAAACGGTTAAAAATAAAAGAGGGATAAGATTTAAGATTCGATCGAGAAGCATAATTACTAACATATAACCATAATTCATTGGCTGTTTCGGCTCTAAGTCACTTCTATGTCACTAGCGTCGTAAATGTGTGTGCGTCTGTGTCATTTGGATTGTCTAGCTGTGACTTAATTAGACAATTCTGTGTCACGATCTTCAAAGGAGACAATTTCGAAGCTGGCACGATTATAGAAGCCCAATAGGGCCGTTACGGCGGGCTATTGACATAAATACCTTCTTTAATTTATTGATTTTATTTGAGTCATACATCAACTCACGTCAAAACTATTTTATTAGTTTTAAACAAAACGCGTGGTTATGTCGCTCGTGAGCAATTAATTTATTTTTAAATTTATCAATTTAGCGGACTAATTTTATTACTAATATTATAAATGTGAATATGAGTTTGTTACTACGCAACCGTTCATCATTAAATTTTGTTCACGTGAATATTCCTAGAGGTATTAGAAATGACATCGGATACTTTTTATTATATAATATCCAGCCACATTATATTTTTAAGGATCAAAAAAATATTGTGGCTGATATTTAAACTCTATTGCAGTTCTATTTGAATGTAATGCGAACACGTATACATACGTATTAGTCTCTTACTTCTCTACAATTGAGAGAAAATATACAAACATACCAAAGAAAGTAAATTGGCAACACAAAGTGGAACAATGTTAATAAAACAGCTTAAGTAAATCACTTAGTTATCCGGAACAAGCGGTCAGGCTGCAAACAAAGGAGGAACTAAAAATAGTATCGAGCGTGCAAATAAAGTGGCGCGTAAAAATCCGATAGCGGCTCGCGACCGAGAGTAATGTGGACTCGGAAATGCAATCCGTCAGCGCAGAGTGATGGCTCGTCCTCAGGCTGGCGAAATTAAACTTATATTAGCCTATCTAGCTTTTTTATCGATTATTTCTATTTTATATAAAAAAATAAATGATAAATAAATTAATAGACTTTATTAATTCAGTTTTTCCTAAAAATGAGACCATATCCGATTTTTAAGTGTACCTAGTTAACGTTCCCTAATCACTGAGACAAAAAAAAAGTTTTACGCTATAAATATACAACGTGATATTAATATCGTCAGTAAATTCGCCAATTTTTTAGTTAATAGACGTTTTTTACTGACTTTTGCAAGACGTACGCAATTCGTTGAAGTGCTCTACCATCTATTCCATGCTCTATTATTACAACTATTTCTATTATCTTCCTACGTCTTAAAGATACAGGTATATTCGTTATGATTCCCGATCGAAATTGTATATTTACTTTCGTACATAAGCCTTGATCAAGCAATGTACAAATGCAAAATGCAATGACATTATTTTGTCTCGCGCCTTTTTAAGTGGCGATCGCCTAGCTTTCGGGACTGCTTATTTATTGACGGCTTCACAAATAATTTAAAAACTTATTTGGTTGATGGTAATGACGATATCGATTCTCCACATGGAACACAAGTGACACGTGTGATGCTCCACACGCGTATCGAACGTCCAAATATAATCTAATCTATATCTAAGCACGCTTAAAACAAGGAGCATTATAAATCAGTGATATTTCTTTTTACTATCGTTAATTATAGAAGGGGGTATATAAATAAAGTGTGCGCCCATTCAGGCTTGAGGCGATCACCGCAGCACACCGTGTCGCTACAAGCAAAAGCACTTATTGTAACTGTGAAAAACTGTTCTCGGCCGACGGCTGGCCAGCGCATCGGAGTCATTGGCTTCACAGACCAGGTCGCACTTGGGACAACAAAAAAGTCAAATTTATTGGAGGAAACAATAAGTGTCTAATTTTTGTTCCTTTTCACCTTTTATTTGTTGGAATTTATGCTCTGGACTACACGTTGGTCCCGTCTTCGTCCGCGCTTGTGTATACAATACATTTAATGAGAACGTAGAGAGTGGTTACTTATTACCTACAGATGATGGTCGCGTAGAGTTGAACTGCTTATAAAATGTAATTAAATATTATTCCTCAGTTCACTACACACAACAGCTTCAAATGAACCGAAACCTCAGGACGATAAAAAAAGATCCAACTAAATTGTATATGATACGTTTCAATAGTTGTTAATAAAAGGTGCCTTGCTGCATTGCAGCCGATCTGGCCGGTGCAACTGGTGGGGTTTCTCTCGATCACTTGCTCCAAATGAAAGCTAAATTGTCTCGTTTCGTTGGTTTTACAAAAAATGTCGTAACATTACCGTTGAACTCAAGATCATTAAAAAGCGCTGGTTATTCGAGACTCCCTAATAGACTCACTAGTGTCGCTCAGCCGAATGGAGTCCGAGACATTTAAATGAGACTGTCATAGTTCGATTGCTACTAAACGAAAGTGGTGTGTCTTTGTCAGTTCGTTTCATTCATTGGTTACGATGCTAACGATTTTCTTCTTCTTCTCATGATTTGTTATAGAATTAATAACTATATTTCAGTCAGACTGGTTGCTACAAATACGACGGATACTCATGTGGACGGACCTAAACGCCAAAACAATGCTATATCCAAATCAGGCCCTCCGCTCCACCCGCAAGAACAGGGACTATTTGACTGATAGATACAAGCACGACAACAATGTACGATCAAGATCACATAATTTCTAAGAAAATAAACAAGCAAGAATCATTTCCTTACTTAGACACAATATAAATACATTCCCCAAAGCCGAGCGGCAACAAATCAGGGGCTGCGATCAAAACAGAAGTCCTTTATATGATAATAATGATCAATACAAATAAATGGCGGAGATGAGCGCAAATAAATTGTGAATGTGAAGCATATCGTCGATTACTGTACCCAGCCGCGGGGCAGGCGGAACGTCTCATTTGGGAACGGCAGTAGCGGGTTCGTTAAAAAACTTATTAGACCCTGAGGGACCTTAAGATTACTGCACTCTGCGATCCAGTGGATGTTTATATTTATTTGTTTTAGGGTCTTAGTTTAATCCAGTTTAAAACTATATCGTAGCCCATGAAAACCTTGTATCAAAATGTATTTTTAAAACTAAGATCCGATTTTAATTATTTTAACTTAAAATTCTTATAAGATTAAGATTTATTTCATTTTATTATTCTTCTTGAAGAGATGATCAAAATAACAATGAACTTATATCTGCAAGAGTAGGTATATAATAAATGATTTCGGACTTTCCTATCTACTTGCAAGATTACGATGCATGGAGTAGGTACATGATTTTATATTCAATACAAGCACTTATTTGGCCGAATGATTTTGTTATATTCTAATATCTTTGTAATTTACATTGTTGCTGGTTAGTTTCTTTTTATACGTATCATGTAACTATGTAGATACAAAGATGCGTGAATGCGTAATCATCTTATAAGAATGTAAATAAAGTTGAGATATATTGTAGTACCGTCCAATTTAGTAGGTTCATGTGGAATTCTAATGACCGTACAAGGATTTTTGTCTGCATTACACCGGTGTGAAGCCGCAGAGCATCGAGAATTTTTAAAGAATAGTACGATTGAAACGGACCTCGATTGGTGAAATGTAGTCGAACACTTTAATAACCCCTTAGCATATTATAATACCATTCTTGTACACTACATACGAAAAAATGAGCACAACAAGCAAATAATTAGCCATGAACTCACGCGGACTAACTTACTAACTCGGCTCAAACTTGGCAATTTACATAAATCCGAAACTTCCCCTGACAAAGGCCTTATTAAAATCTCCCGAAAGAACTTTAATTTGAGATGACGGCTCCACCATTAATCTTATTACAACGCAAACGATCCCCGAGACGGGGCACCCCCAGCAGATAGCGAACAGGACGCAACATAACGAAGTAATGCTCAACAGCTAAGTAGCTATGATTCCTACGAATATAGATGCAACGGTGTGTATGAAAAAAGGTGGTGTTCTCTGGGCGAGGAATATGTGCAGCAGTGGACGTCTTCTGGACGATGGTAGAAGCTTGTTTATATGTTTATTATTTTACGTAAAGACTACTAAACGGATTTAGTTAGTTGGCGCAGATTTCTAGCATAACATCAAACCCCGAAACAATATAAAACTATTGCTATTGTTTGTGCTATCCTATGTAGGAGAATAAGACAGAAAGGCAACACGTGTGCATAATAATTATTAGATTGTCTATGTGCTTCGTTAGTAACCAAAAACCTCAGACTGTCTATTTACCTCATCTATCTATATCTATAATAAAACAGTAAAATCAGTGTGTCTGTACATAGAATATATTTACAAAAACTAATTGGGGGCGATGTTAAAATAATAGTATTAGAAAACTTTAAAGGTTTTTTTTTGTTTGTCTGTTTGTCCAGGCTAATCTCCGAAACTACTGGATGGATTAGAATAATACTTTTTGTGGTGTATAGATACTAAGCCTAGTCGATACCTATAAGTCTAGTTACACTATGAATTAGAATAGAAAACAATATTTATGAGAATAGATCGTCACCAAAGGACAACGGCTTATTTGCATGGATCTGATTAACAATTTCATGCCGCTAGGTGGCGGTAGAAAACATCACAGTGTAAAACAAAATGCTCCTATAGATACAGACAAATACTACTAATTAAATCATAGGCACCTATTGCGTCTACTATCACAGAATCACCGAGCAAAATTCATTATCAATTGAATAACAATAAAATACAAATATCACGATCGTTATTAAGATAATAAGAGCGAGCGATACAAAGGCGTAAATCTGCGGAGCGATTCGTAAATAAAATATTAATCGGCGGGCCGTTGATATCCTTTATCTCGGGACGCATCTGCGTTTGCTTAAACAAATAGTAGGCTTGTTACGTCGGTAGGCAGATTCTAATTAAAAACTATATTCAGGCTGCCGTATATTACCAGATGGTGGCCGCGGGGCCCGTCCCTCCCCCCGCACACCCGCGTACTGCTGGCCGCTGAGGAAAAATATATTCACTTTGGTAGTACGGCTTTATATTCATTAACGGACACATCATTTATGCATTCCCGTGCGATCGATGATATTAAAGTCTATTTCTATTTCTGTTTTGACTCTCGAAATTGTGGGAATATTTTAATGGCAACGTCTATCGGCCGGCCCGTGTTAATGGACGAATAATATTCTGTACAATCCCGTATTGTCTACGCTGGAATATACTGTTAGCATGTTCCGTCTAATATCTTCCTAATTACCGAACTGTAACATTCTAAAACACTATTACATGTTACATATACCTGTTTAGTATATATATTAAACTTAATACTATTTAGAATGTCGTAGTTTGATTGCATTTCACTTGAATTGCACGAACGAGGATATCTCTCGCCCACATGAAATTGTCGCAAATTTTCGCTGTCACTGTAGCGTTTTGTGAAGTTTGTGAGGTGTGCGGTGCCCATTAGAAGGAATAAAAGAGAGGCAAACCTTTAACAGGATCCTGATTAAAAGTCGACAAAACTCTAAGGTTTTTTGAAAATATACTGTAGAAAAAGTGTTGATGCAAAGTAAAAATAACGATTCTCCCAATTTCAATGATCGCTCTAATGGTTAGAGTATAAACAACATAGCTGGTGCTTAAGTTTACCAAGAATCACAGCGCTGCAAAGACCATGGAGAAGTAAAACAAGTAGGTAAAGATCCTATGAAGTTTATATGATTAAGTATTTAATTATAAAAGCGCATTTCGATCTTGTTACTCTACTGTAATAGATATTACAAAAAAAACCTTCAATCAAATCTAGGAAACAAAACTAAAAAGATAATTGAACAATTTGTAAACAATCACATAATTATAAAAACAACAAAACCAACACGCAACAAATTGTACAGTATTGTAAGTCATCAAACCACAGAACCGCTTGAATATTAAACAAATAATGATTAATATTCGGTAGCTTATTAAAATAGAAATAAACAACACAAAATAATCAAGGATGCTGGATCGTGCGCGTAATTAAACAATCGAAGATACACGTGAGATGAGAGGAGCTGCGGCTCCAGCCCACCGAACTAAATATACGATGTTATCTTCCAAATAGGTTTCCGCAGCAGCATCTTTGCTGGCCAGCAATCACACTATAGCATGCAGCAAAAATATTGTACCATTTTAAGATTTCGTATTCGGAGGAATTCAAAATTTGGGACAGTTAAAGTTGTTGTGAAGACGAAATTCAGATAGCTATCTTTTAATATATTTCTATCCTACTAACATTTGATATGCGAAAATTTGAATGTGTTTGTTGATCTTTCATGCAAAAAACTACTGGGTTGGATGAAATTTCATATATATTATAACATATAGTATCCAGATCTTACTCGACAATATTTTTATTTTTTTATGGCCTGGTTTATTTTGACCTCAAAGGGTTATTACTTATTAGCTAGTAATAACTTTCACAAATGTGTTGGGGATGTCGTACCATCTTATAGTTCGAGATCGATTGCTATTTTTTCTTATTTTAAATTAAATTATTACATACACGGCCCAATTAATTGTATTTGCAGTAAATATAAGATATTTTTATTGAGATGTAATTAGGATCGCGCGACCTCTAGTTGGCTGACATCTCTCGGGGGTTACACAACATGGCCGCGGCTCCCGGGCCCGTGATAAAGCTTAAACCAACACACGAAGTAATTACAATCGAGGCACACTTCATCAAACGCGTATTGTGATTAACTATCACCCGCCTTCGGTTGGATGCTTTGGCACAGCCCATGACGTCGCCGGAATTAGATTGGTGTTGTGACTTCATTTTCACTCCAACATGGATTAATTGATTTCGTGTTTATCTTGTTTTTTGTTGCGACCCAAACTGTATTAGATATTACTTATTTTGGATTATATTTAGTACTTATTAAATGCATAAAACTTATTTCACGTTAATTTCTAACTACACTTCCGATTTCTGAAACTACTGTTTCAAAATAATATCTAGATATACGATATAAATTTAGACTATAAAAGAATTTTAAAATCATTTGCGATTGAGGCAACTCAAAATATAGTAAAAATATATTTGTAATGTTTCACATCTATGTTTACTATGAAGATTGCCAAAACTACTAGTTATTATTTATGTCTGCCCATTATCAAAATTTAACCAATTCTTGTTTGTTTAGGAAGTATGAAAGGTTTTTATCAAATTTTAGATATAATACTATCCATATTCATTACGTAATTAAATAATCTTATTTTAATATATGCTATGACTTTCTCCATTGTCTTACCGTGTAGATAATATTTTTATTCAATTTACTTCAACAACAAGAACAACTTTAAAATTGAATAAATATATAAATTTAATTGCATTCTTTGTCCATCTCAAATACCTACAATTTATTTATTTGATTTGTAGCATTTTGGAGCATGGAAGATGTACATATTGTGTATTAATTATATTATATTAGTATTCTAAATTTTCAGTTAGATTAATTCTCCTTATATTTGAATTTTAAAATATAACTTATATTTAAATTTCATTATTATCATCGAACATTTTGCCCTAGAGGTATTTAAAATTTCAACCGTCTACACCAACACCTAAAAGATAAAAAACTTTAAAATTTCAACCCAAAATTGAATGTTAAAAACATCTCGGTCGCTTTGAATTTGATTAATTAAAAGTTTGAGGAATCTTAGCGCAAGGGTTGTAGCGAGTAAAGTTCTTTTGTATTTTATCCTATAAAAGGAAGTTTTTCAGTAAAACAACGGGCAGCTGAATCAAAATATAAAAGTTTCACAACAACGTACACGCCCGGGGCGCGGAGATCGCGGCCAACAATAAAATCTCTCATCTATACAATGAGACCATTATTAAAATAAATTTAAAGTTTTCCTCCTCTATTTTATGTTAGCGGACCGTTCGCGACGTATTTAAAGATCCACCACCGTCCGCTTTCTAGAGGAGCCCAAAGGAAAAACGGAACTCTTATATGATCACTCTGTTGTTGTTACACTTCATAACATAATCACTAAATTTGACAAGTAAGATCCAAAACTAAAAGCTAAAAGAGAACAAACCTATATATAATTTTTATTTTTATTTGTAATTTGTTTCGCACAAAAAGAGTACATAACCATGCAAATGCAAATGTGCCTACTGTCACAAGTTGTCATGCCCATACCACCCGGTAGTACCACGCCCTTGGTATTCTAATTCGACTCAATCTTGATCGGGTTTTGACCGGAAAATTAATCTGTTACGTGCGACTACTACCAGTACTTGACACTACTCCTAATTACCGACCCGAGAGTCTCTTACACATATTGTGTACTCTCTCCTAACGCTAATGGGTAAAAAATACCTCATGTTAACGTGGTGTAGGAAAAATATTATCCAACAATGCGATCTATTAATTAATAAAACCCTCTAAAAAACCCAAGGGCCCGCGCTCCGCAATTTGAAGACAAAATGGAACGGGCGCTCCGACGACCTCCGGGCCGAAACGTGGCCTGCGCAAGTGGGGTTAATTGCGGCCCGACTCTTCTCGCCACTCAGCCTCCTGGGCCACGTAATGAGATATATACATACATGTCGTGCAGCTTCATTCATTGACTGTCTATGTGTGTGTCAAAGTATTTAATTCAATTACATTACCTACATTTTTGCAAAGGCTGTATAATTGTTGTATAATCATAATCAGATAATTATTTACGTATTACAGGAATACCTATTTACTTTTTTTTACTGTATTACTAGTAGCAGTCTTCATTTCTTCAAAATCCCTGTGGATCATAATGAATGAAGGATATTCACAAAACCAGTGATTAAATCTATATATTAAAAATCAATATTTATCTCAAAACAAATTCAAACGAATACGACCTTAAATATGTTGACCTTATTTCAATTAGATTTTTTCATTTGCGTAACAATACGCACAAGATATAGATAATATCTTCATATAATACAACACCAGAGGTCATTATATGTATAACAAGTTAATAATTAAATTTGGACCCACCAAAACTATCCAATGATTTATCGCCACAGGGAATAGCAGCCTTCATTATTTGCGGCCGTCGAGGCTCTGTTGGAATTATTTTAAACTTATCAAACGCTACCCTTTCTTTCACTTAAGTTTACCCGTTATTGACTACTAGAGATCCGCGGCGTATTCCTTATAAATATTAAATGGTGTTTGGTAGACGTGTAGCCTGCGGTTGGATAGCCATCGACTATGTGCTGGATACCCATACCATGGATGATATCATGGTTAGGTACAGATGACATACTAGAGAGAAAGATTAATGACAGGACAACCGTGGAGGCTACTGACAGCTACCAGGATATCATCATCTGTCAACTCTGACCTGTCAGGCTTGTCCTTCTTCCACTCTGGGATATGCATATGCAACAAATGGGACCGTATTATTAGTTTTAGAATCAAAGCGTAGCCTATTTCATGCCCTATCAATTCCTCTATACCTACTATAGTTAAAGTTTCATATGTATTGTAAAAGTAACACCGGTCTTGAAAAACTTAGATGTTTTACACAGACAGACACTTCAATTTTGTTTATATGTGTAGATTTACACACTAAGACCCTGTTCAGATGACAAGCGTTCAACGCGCGTTTGGGTAACGCGCGTTTACAACTACATACTTTTTGTTCAGGCCGTTCACATGCTAACGCGCGTTTTAAATTTTAAAACGTCCTCTGAACGGGGTCTTAAAATAAGTAACTGATGCATTTTTCACAAATCACACATGTCGACTGGTAATTGATTGATTACCGATGCCCACAAACATTCGTAACGCAAGAGTTCATTCATTCGCTTTGTTTGTTCATTCGCTTTGAATGGTGACTTTTTCTTATGGTATAATGGACAAACGAGCAGTCGGAGCCATTTTCATGACTACCGACGCCCATAGGCATCCGCATAGAGGTTATATATAATTATGCGCTACGCTCCTTTCTCCTCCACCTCCATGAGCCACCGGCTACTTACACACCACACAAAACGCGACATCGCAGCTGTCACTTTACTCCGGTCATAGAAACATGCAGTGCGGTACTACCTCTTAGTAAATACGTACGTAATACTCTTAATAAACTACGAAGCTCGAAATATATCGTATCATATATATATAGCATAGGTAGCATAGGTATTATAGGTCAGAAATAGAAATATTTTAATTTTTTTTATAAATATGTTTAAGCTTAAATATAAACAATATTTACAAGACAAATGGCATACCGTAGAAATGCTTTAGTGTATATGAATGTTTATCAATACGTCGCATACATACAAGAATAAATTTGCCAAGATTTACAAAAATTAATTTAGGACATATAGAAAATTCAATTATGCTGATTGTCACCCTATTTTTTAATCTTAATTATTTTTTTGTAAAATTATTTAATTGTTTTTTTTATTCTTCTTCAACCTATATTTTTTATTAAATTAGGTATATTTATTGATTATGTGTACAGGCATGCCAAAATAAGAAATTAAAATGGAGGTTGTGTTTGGATGATGATGACAATGGTGACGATGATGATGATGATGATGATGAAGATGAAGATGATGATGATGATGTTAATAATAATGATTGATTCATCGGGCCGACTGACAATGCTGACATTGGATTCCTGAGTAAAAACCATTCAGTATTAGCAACGCAATGGTTGCCGTGATTAAAACAGTTCGCGAACATTCTCATTGTATTGACAGCAACAATCACAGCGAAGTGTTCACGGCGATCACAATGAAGCTATCAGCGGGCGATCAGCGGCGATTGCTCGGCGGTAATCACGCCAATTATATTTCAATGGAGATCGCTATCGGCGCGGCTATCGGATCACGCGATCGCGAATACTCCTAGCTTTGTTGTTTTTAATAGATATTGCTAAGTGGCCGCATCACATCATCCTCAGATCATGTTTTTATAGCGTAAAGGGGAAACGATCGAAGCCTCTAGATGATTACCCACATCCGCGGACATGTAACGCAGATCTGTTGTATTCCTTCCCTGAAACGGGAAACCAGAAACTCACAAACGAAATAGCTCTGCTGTCGAGTGTGTACGAAAGGTACTTCTGCAGTCGCGCCGATCCAGTTCGGCTGCAATGCTGCACGGCATACTAGACTTCTTAATACATGTATCTAATCCAATAAAGGCTTATCGGTACGGTCTTCCAGCTGAGAATAAATAACAATTCTCTTTGAACTTCGACAATAACTTCATTTCCTATAAGATTACCCCCTGGTCTATGTTACATATTATTATTTTATTGAATAAGGAGCAAACGTGCAGATAGTAGGTAGTAGTAGTAGTAGTTGAACCATAAACATCCTATCAATCCCAATACAAAGTTTTCCGGTCGGAAAAGGCCGGAGCCTCGAGGGAGTAGTAGGCTCATTTTTGGACTAACGCAAAGCCGTATCGGTTCGGAAATACCGAATATAAAATTGTTCCGGATTATATTCCAATTTGCAATTGTCGGTAGTTTCGGTCACTATCAACTATGGGAAGCACTCGTACGGGTCAATGCGAAATCTGTATATAATATTCGCAACCGTAACAAGGCAGCCGCGCCGTAGCCGCGGGCACCGCTCGCACTTCGCTGGCGGCCCGGCCAATTAGCCTTCAAATAATGAACATGTTTTATATTTCCACCCGGGCCGTACCCTGTACCCCCGAGGTCATAGGGTCCCGGCGTTGTTCGCCTCATTTTCAAGTACCTACACTATATAAGGGATATACAAAGAGACACGGAGGTGAGGCGGTCGACGGTACCCGAAACATCCCGAAACTTCCAAGATCTCGCTTTGGCCTTATAATTAACTAAGATACAACAGTGTAATTAAACAACGTTAATTGTGAAAAATCAACGCTAGTAAACTAATCGTACGATTTATAATCGTGTTACAAAATGTTGGAACGCGCCACCAATTACGTTCCTCCGACCGAACATTAAGGATTTCCTCTCGGTTGAGTCTACAAATAACGTAATCCCCGAGATCTAACTAAGCCCGAATAAATAATCAATTTGGCGTGGCCGCTGATCAATTGCAGCAATAGCACCCAGATGATGTATGCGGCGTGCCGCCGACATAAATATTCCGAGACAAATGCCCGGAGCGTCTCCGGGGAGATGCGGTGACACTAAATTTAAAAGCATCAATTGTACAGAAATAACCGAAACACGGTTAAGATCTTTCGAAAACAAATCGCGTATCGGACGGCCGACGACAAACCTGATTGACTGCGCAAGTGAACGCGTCTAATATAAACAAATTAATAGGGAGCCCGTCTATCCGCGGTGGCGGGCATTACTCAGCCCGCGGGAAGGGAGGTGTCGCACCAAAAAATATTTGACGATCGCGTTGTAAATCAGAGCTACATCGCCTTTCGCTTTCATAAAACACGCGCTTCCTGCCCTCAGACGTTATGATTGTGATATTAAAGGAAACATAACTCTCGTGATCATTTTTTACGGCTCCATAGTTTTATTATCTCCACAATTTCTCTCTTTTAACATGTGTTAATCGGAGACTTATCAAAACGGGGGCAATTTTAAGAATGAGCGCGTCTATAAATAAAGTAGATCTTTACATTAATTATGGGTTTAATTATGTTAGAAGCCGTTTGATTTACAAGCCGGGCCGGCTCCGCGAGCTCGCTGTACCTACGGGCTTAAGTTCCTCTGCGGTTCGGCGGTCGGTAATTATTTTTGTCCCCGCATTCAGTTTTAGATGAAAGCGGATTCAGACTTGTCGACGCCTGTACCATTTGCGAGGATTAGCCGTTTGAGTGTCCCAAAACATGTGTTCAGGTGAAGTTATTTCAGTTCGACGAGCGTGCTTCTCATATTTGTGTACGTACAAATGTTAAACAGGATAAATATTATTTATGTGTTCTGTTATTGTCTACATAACTACTTGTTCATATAAAAGAAAAGTACTATATTAGCAGTGTTCCTACTTAATTCCGAAAAGTTTAGACTGCTTGTACTTTTGCTTCCTTAAGTTGATTTATATCTTTATTAAAAAAATACCAAGCAGCTAATAAGTAAGTACCTACATATACACCTACTTAGCTGACGATGTCGATGCTAACACCTTTGTCAAGTAACCAATACAATGTTAACTTAACTGACGAAATAGGACATCCATCATAATAACTGCACTAAATTGTAGTGAACCGAACAATGGTGAGGAGCGCTAATAGTGCCATCAATTACAACAATCAGGACTTCCCGTTGTTAGCGGCTAATGTTTTACTGTGGACTTTTAATTATATGCACATCGCACGCTTAAGTCGTTTATATTAAAGGTTTTAGAGTTCCTTACGCCAAAAGAAAATTTGGTTGGTTCTCTTATAGTCTGCCTGTCTGTTGGGAAAACTAAGAGTACTTGCCAAGTAAACCTAAAGCCCTAAGTTGAAGAAATAAAAAGACAGAAAATTTACCTAATGGTAAGTGATAAGTGATTACCGACTCCCGTACACGACGCGATAACTTCGCGTCCATATGAATCTCGATATTGTCGATGGCGGCTAAATTAAGTATAAATTTAGTTCCGATCAAAACGATCCTGCCATACAACAGTTTTAATCATAAGAGATATAAAAAAATCGTCAAGATATTAACATAAATTGCATTACATTTCAGCGCTATACAACGTCAAATAAAAGCATTTCCAAGTGCATTTCGATATCAATCCCGCGTATACAAGCGTGGTGTATTTCCGAGTCGGTTGATATGCGGAATACGGAGTATCGGCGTATTATGTGGAATATTCCGAATAGCAGACGCGATGTGTTCGGGAAGCGCCCGGAGGGCCGCACATGTCCGCCTCGGGGCTTCCAGCGACAAACCTCTGCCGAGTGCAATCCATTTATTAATACCGTTCATCAAAATATCAAAATCGCTGTCAGCCGATTGTAGTTTTAATGGGCGGGTCATCACAGGCCGTTGTTATTATTTGCAGATCATTAGCGCCGGGCTGGAAACAGCCAATAGCTTTGCGATGGTAATAAATAAATAATTAAACGTTTTGCAGGTTCACATAATACAAAAACAATCATTTACGTTAAAGGTACTTATTGCAAGATTGTCTCCAGCTCGCCATATGCTAACATATGATAGAGAACAGACTAGCTGTAATAAAGAATACATGTGGACCGTTTTTATGACTTTTGCTTCAAAGTCTGTGTGGTTGTATGTATGCACAGATATGGTTTTTAGTATTGAGATATGAAACCTGCCCAGACAGTTGTCACCAAGTATCTACTATAGTTTGTAACAGAATTGCCATAACAATTTTACATAAAATGTGTTAAATTGTGGCTTGAACGCAACTGTCTCTATCAGAAGGAAATACAAAAAATGTATAACATTCTGCACATTCCTACATTTTTAAATATGATTACCTACGAGTAACGAAGTAATTATATTTATTTAAAGCAATAACGATATTCCTCGAAGCGTAGCACAATAAATATTTTGCAGTGATATAAATACCGCGATACACATACATTCATACAAACATACTTGCATAGGTATATACCATGATGATATGTATCTTCCGTGAGTAATTGTAGCCTAAAATTATTTTGTTCACTTCATAATTATATTGTAATGTAGATTCCCTATAAAATCACGACAGAGAGGTGGCTAATGGCTATTGGTTCAACCTATGTGGGTTATATATTAACTTATTGAGACACTATATTTCTAATTCTCTACATATATAAAATTCTCGTGTCAGAATGTTAACCACTACGGACAAAACATTAAGTAACAAATTACTGAAATTTATACAAATACTTAAATATAACAATAATATATGCTTGTCTGCAAGTACCGCCTCTATCCACATATAATAATTATTAAAGGGATGTATTAATAATGTTCGGTCTAAAGTATTTGTAACTCAACTATATATTTTTTTCATTAGACTAACAATAAACCTGTGTTGTTTGTTAACCGATTCTGTGAATCATTAATACAATATCTCGTATCAAATAGCTATAAAAACAGTGATTCTTTTCAAAACAATGCGTCGATTGGCAATAAAAATGAGTGCCAAAGTAGTGCAATTTGGTCTGAAACAATAGCTCTAAGCTACAATTAGTTTATCGGATAGATGGTGGCCGAATGTACCGTAAATCTTCTGCCACCAGTGGGCGCTGTTACGAGCCGTATGTAGATTTCAGTGTAATTAATGTGCCGTGGTGAAGTGAGCCATCCCCAGCCTCGGTAAATTGTACATCCCCTATCTACGAGAACTTCCCGATTTTGCCAAATTAAAACACGCCTAAAACAAATTGATGTTGCCAATTTTTTGGAAACTTTTTATTTAAATTTACGTACCTATTTTTCGAATTGTTGTAGAATATTTTGTTATCTTTTTGGGATGTCCCAGTGTTTATTTGAGGTTATAATAGTACATACATTCCGATCATAGGTACGAATTGTATATTGTGTCCAAATTTGAGCTCGTATCGTTCTTACAAAAATTCTTGTTGTTTTGAAGAGTACATTATAAAACAACGAGACTTTCAGAAAATCAGCTAATTTTCATACATTTAAATTATTTATTTATAGAATATCTATAAATATTTGAATAAAATATTTTATATCGTGTATTATTGGTTTTTATAGTAGGTATAAAAATGGGAATTAACATACAAATGTTATAATATAGGAAATATTATGTATAATGTTTCTATCATTCTATTAAAATTAACATATTATACCAATTCATATTTTTTGTACTAAATATAAATAAATTTATATTTTTAATTTGCTTTTATTAGCTCTAATTTTAATCATTTGATAAATAAATATTGTACATACTAACCTACTTTTTTGCCGATTTATTTTATATAAAAAGAAACTATATACGTACATACATCTAGTTTCGTCATCGTCATAGAAGAGATCGTAAAGTTACACTAGTGACTAGCACATTACTTTAAATTTAGATAATCATGTATTTTGTATTAACTGGTTTTATTCAAAATATCTGATTATTTCGTACCTCTCTGATAAAGAAGTAGCATATGAGGATCAGATGGGGTCATATGTGAGGAGGCGAATCAGTCGTGGTGTCCCACAGGGTTCGGTTCTAGGTCCAATCCTGTGGGACATAGGGTACGATTGGGTACTGCGGAGCCGTCTTCTTCCTGGCATGACTATCATTTGTTATGCAGACGACACTCTTGTCACATCCCAGGGTAAAAACTACAGAGAGGCAGCACGGCTGGCAGAAATAGGTTCCACCCTAGTGATCAGCCGCATAGATGTTGGGGCTTCGGGTTCGAGTTGAAAAGACCGAAGCCCTACTATTCCGTGGGGCGGGGAGAAAAGGACCTCCACCATGTGCATACCTCCTTATCGGAGTGGCAGAGGTGCGGGTGAGTCCTACGATAAAATACTTAGGACTCACTCTAGATGGAAGATGGACCACATTTCCGACAACTCGGGCCTAAGATATTAAGGGTTGCAGCAGCGCTAAGCCGACTCCTTCCTAATGTGGGAGGACCCAGTATAGCCTGCAGAAAATTATACACCATGGTCTGCAGAAGTATGGCCTTATATGGTGCTCCTGTTTGGGTGGATGCCCTTAGCGCAGCTAACAAGGCCCACCTGCACAAAGCTCAGCGGGTCCTAGCGATAAGGACCATAAGGGGATTTCCGTACGGTCTCTTGGGCGGCGGCTCTTGCTGGCGATCCGCCTTGGGAGCTTGTCGCGGAGGTACACGCCAAAGCTTTCCTCATCACTGCAGAGATTAAGGAACGGGGCGAGTGCTTGACGCGGGAGCAACTTAAGCGGATTTGCAAAGAAAGAGAAGACGTGCTAATGCAGAGGTGGAGTGAGGACCTTTCGCACTCGGCATACGGCGTACGCACGAAACTCCCTCACTTTTCGCATGACACAGGTGCATACTGGGCATGGTTGCTTCGGTAAGTACCTCTATAGCATTCGTCAGGAGGAAGAGCCACGCTGCCATGAGTGTGGTGCGGAGGAAGACACGGCCCAGCATACCCTAGAGGTTTGTCCTAAATGGGCCGTACAGCGTCAGGACCTCATGTCAACGCTGGGCGGGTCGGACTCTCGAGCGTCATTAGATTGATCCTCGAAAAGGATAGGTCATGGGAGGTGATGGCCTCTTTTTGCGAGGCTGTCATGCTCGAGAAGGAGACCGCGGAGCGTGCTAGAAAGGAAACAGCCTACCTCGTCGAAGGCGAAAGGGGGTGCGATAAAGGCGCTATGCACAACTTATGACGCCTCCCTAACTGGAACCAGGGGCCAGGCTGCGAACCTGGCCCCTAGCCCGGCCCGGTAAATGAAAGGAAGCCTCTCTTGAAGGAGTTCGGTTCGGTGGAAGGACTGAACAGTCGTCGGGGTGCCCTGTCGCTGACAGATCCGGGGCACTCCAATATAGGCGGCCGATGGCACCCGCGGGGTTTTAGTGGGTATTCGGCTCCGCCGCAAGCCCCACACACCCATCGGATCCTGATTATTTAGGAAAGTCAGAAATAAAAAGGTAATATTATAAATAAGTTATCTAAACTGAACTACGCAACACTGTTAATTCATATCCATGTCTCACGAGAGTAAAGAAGAAGCCACAGATTACGAAATCCTAGGACCAGGACCCTGACACCACTCTCACCTCATCCGATGCGACACTATTTCACGCACACCTATCAGTTAAGATGCTATGGACTTTACCTATTTGAAAGAAATTAACCTGAGTCATGCTAGATTTAAACTGAAATATTCAAGCTTTCAAATTCGATCTACAACGTGTAACTGCAAATGAAATAGCAGAAATGTTGCGTGAGATAAAGAAAAATTAGACGTACATTGAAGCTGCATCAAATAAATTATTAGATACTAGCAGCGCCCGGCGGTTTCACTCGCGTTACTCCGCTCGTATTGATCGTAGAGTAACCCAAGCGTGTACACCTAACAATTAAACTATTTTGCTTATTTAGTATCTAAGATATGCTTTAAACGATTTACATACCTATCATTTATCATGTTAGATTCTTAATTCGAGTTTCAAAACTCTACTGTTGTCTAATTTTTTAGTCATTTAATTTCATTTTTTTTTTTAGCTATAACTTAGCTTTTCTTGCGAATGGTATAAATATATTATCTAATAATGACACGAAAATTTCCTAATAAGTTTTTGTCATCATCATCGTCGTCATCACGTTTGATTCATCAGACCTACTAGTCCTCACTGCCACTTCGATGGTCACGTGTGTTTCAAAACCTTAAAGAAACGTTCCCCACTCACATTAGAAGGCGGTTAAGAAGATAATATATCATAGCTGCATCGTACCTGAATTGTACCAGCAGCATCGCGAGGTTACCAACATCAGTCATGTGACACCGGAGTAAATAAGCCTACCATCAAGTTTAGCGCAGCTCGTGATGGGGAAACCATATAAATGTCCTGACCTTAAGTTATGCGGATGTTTATATGCGTTAGTCATCAAAAGGCTCCAGTTACTGTTTACTATTCAAAAAAAATGTGACAAGTGTCGTCCTACGACCTCTACACATTCCCAGATCACTGTGACCCAGTCCGTATCGTCAGTCGATAGTTCAGGCCTCCATTGAGCGGCGGAGGCGCGGGGTTCGACCCCCGACAAATTATCCCTTCCGTGGTGAATTTAAATCAGCCTTTCGTGTTTTGCAATAACATACCCCGCGCGCCACAGCAAATATTATACCCACTGTGTACGGCTTTGTAATATAATTGTTTGTTTTGTCTCCAAGCGTGTATCGAGTCTGCTTGTTGGTAGTCGAGTCAAATTATAATATGCCGTTGTTGAAGTAGTTGCCTTCTTTCCAATGTTATTTCAATATTTGCATATGGAGTTACCTAAAAGCACTAGTAGTATTTTACTTTATAGATATGCTCGCAACAAAACTGTTAGGCACTACCGCAATGAAATAAATTAAATTTTAGCAAAGTCAACCCAACTTCAAAACCACACGAAATATTAAAAAACATTGTTGGTAAATTAAACATTACTTAATCTATCAATATAATATTGCAAGAGGACATTTAATAGAATGTTGTTCAATTTAGTTTATTTTAAAAAAATTTTAGTAAGGTATTAATTTTAAAAAAGTGTTGTGAAATGTTATAGTATTTCGTTTAATGACTACAGCACGATATTATTGTTGCCACAGCAACGCGTGGAACGGTTAGCTAGCACTTTAACGGTTAGTTAGTTTTGATACGATGTGTAGGTACCTATCTACCGACTGCAATGGAAGTGAGAGAGTTGATAGTTCTATCAACAATTAACTATCCCTTAGATTTAGACAATCTTAATTGATCAACAACAATTAATAAATCTACATCTGTTTATAATCAATACTAACTAGTGTTACCGTATTAAACCCATTTTACATTATTGAGAAACTTTCGCATAGAATACGCTATTATGATTCAGATAGTATTATGTTAGCAGTTTAATAGCATAAGTTAAATTACCATTATTTTAAGGTTTCTAATAGCCGGGTGGGATGCAGGTGGTCTATTTTCAGTAGCCTGATACAGTTAGATGAGAATGATGGACATTCGTTTCTATCATACCAGTAGGTAGTATAAACGAATGTTGTATACGTGTACTCTATCGCGCTAAAACTACTATACAAGTTTAAATAAATTTTTGAATATCCCCAATAATTGATTACTTCTCTGAGGACAGATTTCACGGTCACCACACCTAGGAAAAACAACGGACGATTCGGGCTTTAGGAAATGTCCGGCGCGGCCAATTGGCGATTTGTCGAGAAAACAAATCCGAAAGCCGAGGGAGTATTTATCCCGCCGCCGGCTACACCCACACCGGCGGGTCGGACATAAATCCGGACGGTACAAGACTTTTTAACGGACACAAAAAAACACGGAGGATGGAGGCGGATTAACGTGGAAGATTTTTTCCAACAAGACACTTTAACTGTGGCCGTGTTGTTGGGTTTACGAGGTCGGCGCGTTTATTTATTATTGTGTCATAACGACCATAGAGCCGACTGCCACTACATCAAAGTTGAAACGAACCGCAGCCGCGGCCGGGACCTCGCGATCGCCATGAGGAGTGATGGTTATCACGTCGCGTTTCGTGCGTTCTTTGTATTGCACTGAAGGACAAACGAGCAATTTAGTGACCGATGTAACGACAGCAAGGTTACTGTTAAGCAGATGCCCCGTCACTCCAATGGGCCAAAGGGTACTAACAAATGTATAACAAATGTATGACCTTATCAAGTATCCCCAGTCGAGTCAGCGCGATTCAGCTGTAATGCAGTAATGACACTACATCTTATTATATTTGTGAATTTGCTATGGCTGAAATACATTTAGAACATTCATTAAAGAAAGGCATGAGATAAAAAAGTTCGGAGCATCTCTAAGAGAGTTGGCATGCCGCAATAGATACTTCTGTTGTCCGTTGGGTATTTACTGCTGACACTGTAAAATAAGCCTCAATCTTTTTGCTAAGCTGGGGAGTCTATTTGTGAGTATGCACGTACCTAAATTGGGGATATGCAAATTTTTTGACGTATTTAGGCATAGTAGACTCACTACAGCTTTTGGCGACAATTCCTATAAATATCCGTAATCATTGTGCAAACATGTCACTTACTTTCTTCTTCACCTACAATAAACCACCGAAAACTCATGCCGCACGAACAACCTCGCGTCGCTTTAGCTTTGCGGTGATATTATTTTGGCGGGCGGTACTTTCCTATTTTTTCCAACCATACGGCTATTGCAGCCGGTCGGCATACAACTATGCTGGCACTAAGAACACCGTCAGATAGATATACACATAAGGCTGAATGGGCAATCTATAACCAATAAAACGAGCATGTCCCCCATAAGGACCCCAACACCGGCACTGATTAACATCCCGGTACAGTCGTAAACGTTCCCACTCATTATGTTTCAGAATTAAATTCCACCAGTTCCATTCACTCGGCTTTCACTCGGTTATATGTGCCCAGGGATAACCAAGTGACTAATACCTCCACCATATATGTATTAGTCGTAATAACCACTAGATAACTAATTAGTTTCATACGACGTCTGCTAAAATGATTTACTCGTATGCCAGGTTCGTAAATATCCGATATTTATTATAAATATCAAAATATCGGATATTTGTGATATACTTAGTCTGGCCATAAATACTATTACAAATTAAAAAGTAAAAAAATATTACATTTGAATTTGGAATCTGTCATTTTTATACGATTGTTCATTTAGTTTTCTTATTTTGGCGCCAATACATTGTACAATATTTTGTGATATTAAAATGGAGTGGGGTGATAAAGAAAACAGAATCGCTGTGATTGCATTACACAAAGTAGGTATGGAGCCAAATGCAATTTTTAGGGTTCCGTACAAAGGGTAAAAACGGGACCCTATTACTAAGGCTCCGATGTCTGTACGTCCGCCCGTCCGTCCGTCCGTCCGTCCGTCCATCCATCCGTCTGTCCGTCCGTCCGTCCGTCTGTCACCAAGCTGTATCTCATGAACTATGATAGTTAGACAGTTGAAATTTTCACAGATGGTGTATTTCTGTTGTCGCTATAATAACAAACTCATTCATTCAACACAAATTAAATAATATGAATATTTAAGGGTGGCCCCATACAATAAACGCGATTTTTTGCTCCCATACAAAAGATAAGCTCCCGTTTTCGTAGATAATGATACGGAACCCTTCGGGCGCGAGTCCGACTCGCACTTGGCCGGCTTTAAAACTCTCCATACACTTGGTATTAGTCAAATGTTTGTGTACCGGCCACCGGGCTATTAATAGGTACAATGAGACTTCCTCTATTTATGACAGAGAAAGATTTGGCCGTCCACGTAGTGTTTGTACAAAAAAGGTGGTCAAAGCACTAAGGGAAAGAATTCAAAGAAATCCTGTCCGAAAGCAAAAGATTACATCTCGGAAATAAGGATAGCATCTAGAACCATATCGCGTATTTTAAGAGATGACTTAGGACTTGCAGTCTATAAGAGGACGCACTGGTCATTTCTTAACTGATAAATTAAAGATGAATAGGATGGTAAAGTCGAAACAACTACTGAAGTGGTACGCAACCGGAGGTCACAGAAAAAATTTGTTTACCGATGAGAAAATGTTTACAATCGAGCAACATTTTAACAAACAAAATGATGCTCAAAGCTCTAAGGAAGCTTCCCAATTAATCGACAGAGTGCAACGTGGGCATTAATCCGACTTAAGTGATGGTTTGGTGGGGTGTTAGCTAAAAAGGAGTGACTGAGCCATATTTTTGTAAAAAGGGTATAAAAACATCGGCACAAGTGTATCAAGATTCCATTCTTCAAAAGCTAGTTAGTAAAATAGCCCCTTAATAACACCATGTTCAATAAACAAGTATGGTCCCTCCAACATGACTCCGCGCCGGATTATAAAGCTCTCGGCTCGGCTCGGTCCACGCAGTCCTGGCGGTTAGCAGCTAATGTCTCGGCCTTCAGAACTGAACACTGGCCGTCATCTAATCCAGATCTTAATCCGCTGGATTATGATTTATGGTCAGATTAAGATTTTACAGTTCGCTCTAAACGCCATGATAATTTGGAATAACTAAAAAGATCCATACTATTAGCAGTGAAAAATTTCCCCATGGAAACGGTGCATGCTTCTATTGATAACTGGCCTAGGACTATATTGCAGTCAATGGAGAACATTTCGAACTAATTTTTAATTGATTCATATTTGTGTATTAAAGTAACACAATGTAAAAGTAATAAATATTATTTGCAATTATTTTTTTTTCTTTGTAACAGAACTAATGGCTAGACTAGGTATATCCATTTTGTATGAACGTTATGTTGTTATTTTATAGTAAATATATACCTAAATATTTTTTTTGTATTATTTTTATTTATGTATATTAAACAGTAAATTATTAAAAAAACCTTAAATGTTTTAATGGTTTATTTGCATAGGTCAGTAGGTACTTAAAATGAGACAAATGAAACCAAAATATAAATTATTTTTCTATATCAGGCAAAATCATCTAAAAAAAAAATATTTATATATAAGTATTACCAAATATAATGGACCACCTTTGGATATGTATCATGATATAATATATCCTTTGATATATATTCGTCGAACCCTGCTCGTATGTATACGATCATTTTAGCAGCACCGCAACTCAAATTGGAAATCTATAGTGAGCATTCCAGAGTTCACAGCGACACAGAGTGACTTCACAGCTTTGTGAGAAGTATATCATAGTTGTGACAACGTAATGGGCCTGCACCACCGGGGAAGTATGTCTCCATATGACATCGCCGTACCTACAGTGACAGATAAACTATAGCATTTCGTAGTTCCGTCTTTTAAGTTTCCGCTGGTACATTTTATGATAACACTTCAGCGTAACGATCATACTGATGATCTATGTGCGTCAGAAACTCTTGGAAGATTTCGATTACTCGTTTACCTCCTTGTAACTATTACAATAATATCCGTTACTGGTACTAAATAAATAGCCTTACTGTATCGATCGGATTACAAAATATACACGTAACAGACGTGTTGTCACCTGTTCTGGTGTAAAACTTACACACACACACATATGCACCTTTCATCAAATTCGACTGCACACGCAACACACAATACACACACATATAAATACAGTACGGCAGTATCATGGCATGTCGGACAAGGCTCTCACGACCGAGTAGGTGACGCCTCATTTACGCACATGTTAACAGAGTGATACGGATCACACATACAATTAGCCACTAATTAAACACCCTGTAATTTTAATGGCGGCTACATTTGTTTCTTCTGAATTACCATTTTTGTATGCGGCAACGTCGTTAGTTAATTGCGATGTGTGGAAACTGTATTGCGAATGTATTGTTGGTTTCTCAGACTTACTGTATCGACATCTATTATAGGAATACTACAATGTGGGTTCTGCACATATGCATATAGAAGAAGCGGATGGCGGAGTGACAACAGCTCGGGAATGCGGATCGTGTTGCACCAGCGATTGCGGGTTCTCATCCCGGCTAGGTCTAGGATTTATCTATACATTACATGTATTCCTAAAATAAATATTTAAAATATACACGAGACTGGCGTAAAGTGACAGCTGTGCTGTCGCGTTTCGTGCGGTGTGTAAGTAGCCGGTGGTCCATGGAGGTGGGAGGACAAAGGAGGGCAGCGCATCTGTATAGCCTCTATGCGGATGTTTATGGGCGTCGGTAGTCATGAAAATGGCTCCGGCTGCTCGTTTGCCCTCCTATATCATAAAAAAAAAAAAAAAATATATAAAATTTATAAAAGTATATTTCCGTTGTCTTGTATTCATAATACAGGTGCAAGCAAGGGACAAGGGTAACGTACAGAGTAAGTCCACAGATATTAATTTATTATTTTTATTTATGTAGTGGAAGTCTAAACACACCTACACCAGTGTGTGTGACGAGCGAGCGAGTGTCACAATATGAGACGCTTGTGCGTCTCATATTGTGACACTCGCTGGGACTCTACAATCAGTTTCGATCCACAATAAACAAGAACTTTCAAAAAATACGATACTTTGTACTTGTAATAACCATTAGAAAGAGATAGTACCATACTTTATTGCAGCTGAAATGAGACCGTACTACCTTAAAGGAACCGGAAGTCGAAGTGAGTTTGCGGTGGTCCGTTGGAGGGGAGAAAGCAAGAGGAGCAACACGTCTGCATAACAGTTGTGCGGAAGTTTGTGGGCGTCGGTAGACAAACGTGATCCATCGTCGACAGTCTTTAGTTTCCATTAGATGAGTCACCCGTGAAACGCGAGCCGATAAATTATAAAAACAACAGCAGTCTAGGCGTGACGTAGTAGCGTGCAAAATAAAGCCGCACTGGAAACCTATCACATGTTCAGGCGTTTACTGGAGGCAAACATGTGTCACGAATGTTAGCAAACAAATCTGTAACCAACCCAAGTTTACGAGCCGGGACAAAAACTTGCAGTTTGCATTTAACGACGAAGGGATGAAGTAACCTCTGGTTATGTTGTCTACTGCTGCATGTACGCGGAAACCATGAACCCATCATATTTTATTGCGTTAAAGACTTTTTTACACATTTATCAAGTTCAAGGAAAAGCTAATATATTAAAGAATTACAAACCCCGATATCTTAATATTATATTATTTACTTATGTGCTGTTCTGTAGCACCAATTGTACCATGCTACAGGAAGGTACGCATGTAAATGTACGCAGTACCTACGTGTGTACTTATAACAATCAAATATAACCGAATCATAACGCCGATCTACAAAGAATATTAAAATAGAAACAATTAGTTGGGAGAAAATTAAAGATATGAATCAGCAATAACAATGGAAGCCAATCTACAAACAAGAGACGATTAGGATGAAGAGATAGTGAAACAAAACGTGGAACGAACTAACACCTCACCGACGGCGCCAGCACCAAATTATCGATGCAACCTGTCTCCTTTCAAATTTGATCGTGGCAACATCACACGCCTATGAACTCTATAATGAAACGTTAGTATAAAAACAAAACTGGGCATATATGATTAGTTCGATACACGAGTAAGGTAGAGCTAAACAAACAGCCATTACAATAACGCAGCATCATCGTGACCAAAATCACTTATTGTGCGGTGACTTGCTAAAGTGTACGGAACGCGCCTCGCTCGTGTTTCTTCTGTGTACGGATAAATGTTATCCTTATTATTATATTGTTATTCTACAATTTGTTGATACAGATAACGTGATGGACTTGCTAAAGGATTTGTAAGTCTAATGAAATGCAGATTTGTTCTGTCGATTTACTTTTTTATATTATAAGCTCATTTTAATTTTATGGCCAGATCCTTTAATTATGTTTACTTATATCCTAAATAGCAGCTGAATTGGGCCGGCACGACCGGAGAGGTACTTCTCGCTTACTTGAGACCTGCGTAAAGGGACAGATATGCTGTCACGTTTCGTGCGGTAAGTAGCCGGTGGCCCACGGAGGCGGGAGTAGAAAGGAGGGCAGCGCATCTGTATAGCCTCTATGCGGACGTATGTGGGGTCGGTAGTCATTAAAATGGCTCCGACTGTTCGTTTTTCCCCCTACCTATACCATAAAAAAAGGTCCAGATATAGAACTACATTGTGCCGTTGATCAGTAAAATCACACAAATGGAATTCAGTTGATTTTAGATACCCAAATTACACAATACATATACAGAAGTAAGTTTTTTTTTAAAGGACTGCTCTCTTCAATAGACGATAATATCTACCTAGTAGGTATTTATATTCGAAATGATAAAAATACGATTATTTATAAATATCAATTTGAACAATGTAACTAGTATATTATTTATAATTTAAACAAAAAAATATAATGATAACATTACTACATTTTTTAGCGGTGCCAACTAATATTGAGGTAGTTAATAGGGTTTAAAATTCACATGATTCTAATTTGCTAAAGAAACTAGGTATATATTATATATGTTTCTCAAAAAAAACCTAAAACGTGTATTTCTCACAATCTGGGCGTATTTGATACGGACACTCGTTACTGTGCCAAATGAATGACCCTGGCGAACTTTTATGGCATTGTTCGTTTTTTGTAACAATGGGCGTGCTGAGCCCTTCGACGGCGCCAGGCCGCTGCAACACGAGAGCGGAGAGCCGTCTGGCCCGGCGCGCGGCGCGCGACGACCGATATACCCTATTATACTGATTTAGACCAGTCATCCGTCATGATTCCCGTGTCTATTGACATCCACTACACATTACACAGTTTGGGGGCGTTTTGAGGTATGCCATCGAGAATTTTATCAGTGCTACAAATTGTTGTAATGAGGTTCCGATTGGAGCTGTTTAGAACAATTATTCATTCGCAATTAAAAATTGAATAATAAATATCTGATTGTTTGATGGTACCTTTATACTATTTAGGTCCTTGCGTTTACTTTAGTGAATTTAAATTACATACAACTTTTACATTCACTGTACCTAATACATTTTCTTCAATCTTACATAAACGAAATACTAATATAACAAATATCTAGTTTTAATTATTAAACTAGAACTTTGTTACACTGGTATTTTATGTTCACTAATTCCAAAATCTACTCTAGAATCTAGAATCTAAAATCTACTACTGCACTAATTAAAAAAAATATACTTCAAAATCTAGAATATATAATTAGGAACTAAGAACTTACTGACAAAATTTTTAAAACTATTTTCTTGTTACTTTAAAGATCTGTGGTTATCTCATATATATCATTTGTCATATTTTAAAAAACTTTCGCATATTATACACATGTTATAGTTTTACATTTCATTCAAGTTTTATTCATATCTGTAACTGCCTTGTTTATTTACAGTACTAGACAAATAGACAATCAAAGAAATAAAAAATAATTGAAATAGGCAAACTCGATGGTTCGCTAATGAAATCATCAGAATCACACAACCATTCCATCACAGTCAGTCAGTCACAATCGAATAAATCACATATTATATTAATAAGACAGGCCGTGATCGGAGGCCGACCTTTATAAATCAGTGTTGAAATAGCTTTCTTCGAGCACACCCATACGGCGCTAATAGCGCGTGCAGTCCCCATATTACGTGTTTTGGGTGCGTTTTTTACAAGGAAACCCGATACGTGGCGTCTAAGCGAGTCCACGTGTGTAGAACCAATTTATTCACGGCTTTCCGGACTAATTGGATGTCCAAATACTAAAAATAAGTCTAGCTTTGCAAGTTTCCTAGAATAAACTTTATGGTCCACCTAGATGAACCCCGCCGTTTCACACGAGTAATTTTCAATTCCATGGTTACCGCGTTTGCATTTAAAGTTGAAATATACAAATTGTTCTCAGACCTACTTAATGTACGCAGGAAATAAAAATCGGCAAAGCAAGAGATTTTTGTTACACGAATATAAAATATATACGACATCTACAACATCAGAAGCACTCACATTATAGGCGTTTACAGTTAGAAAAGTAAAGGAAGTAGGTAATAACGATGATGCCTAGGGCAGAGCAATATGAGGTGTAGTTGAATCTCCGACAGCTTTTTCACAAAGGCGAGCAATCAAGCGTGTTCAAACCATGGTTATAAAGTTGCAACTGACGTCCATAATAGTTCACTCAAACCTTTGGATATTTTATGAAGACGTTTCCATATTGTACCCCTGTTAGAATGCGCACGCTATCAGAGAACCACTTCATGTATAATAGTTCCTCGGTCATACCAGACCTATTCTACCATACCGTCCTTCCCTCTAAGTCAAAACACTAATAAAGGGCTCGGCCCACCATTACCACCGCTGCTACTCTTGTCTCGACAGGATCGACAGCGGCAATAACTGTGACCCTTTTATATAATCTTAGGGAGCCAGAGGGAAAAACTAAAACTAAAGAAGAAGTAGGAAGTAATTCCAATTTCCCTCGCGGCGGAGCGGAGCGGAGACAGTCAACCTGGTAGGTACTGCAACGTACCCGGTCGTGCCGGCGACTCCGCAACAGCAGACGAGATACGATCGAGAACAGAAGGTATCTGCCGAACGGATCCCATATCGCTAACGACCGCGTAATTGTTCTTATAAAATACCCCGTTCGGTAAAGAGGCGAGGTTTTTATTTGTAATGATTTATCGTCCATCGCCAGCCGGGCTGATTGCGACTGCTGTAATTAAAGTCGCCGTGCCCGCTCATATTAAATTACTGGAACTCGGCTTAATATAAACAAACAATTATAGAAATAAAACGATCAATAAAACAAACGAGATATTATTAATGTGAAGACGAGATGTAAACAAACTATTATACAAACGAAATTAACGAATCATCAAGACAAGGCTTTTCATTATCCACTATTAAATGTAAAAGGATATGTTGCTGTGAATTCAGTTTTAACGTATGAGAAGCTATCTCTCAGTCCAAGCTGAAAAGTCGTGATACGTGTGGTTTGTGAGTTGTTGCTGGCCTGTTGGAGACAAACAGCATAACACATACCTACTATATTAAAAATAATGTTCCCAACATTACATTCCTTTCCTAAAAGGCTAAAAGCATTCCTGCATGTTATACTACTTCTTTTTTTTAATATTATGCTACTTGCTCCAATCTATATAATCAAAACTTAAACCCTATAAATAAAAAAAAATGTACCTACTAGGAGGGTATTTTTTAGACATACCTACAGCAAGAAATATGACAATTATGATACTTTTTCTTTCGTTAAGAAGTACATATATACGTTTAAAATCACATTTTTTTTTATAATTTTTTCCATTTTACAGATGAAGGTGACGTGTTTGACTGTTGTCAGACTATGACTGAACACGTTACCATGACAACAGAGTCTGCAATAATTAACACAGAGCAAGGTTTAACGGGTCAGCTTACATTGAATTATCTATTTTCATTGATCTCGCTACGTTGCACTTCTATGCATGAATAAATGTTGATGATTATAATGAAAATCCTTGTAAAGTAGATAATTTCTCTATTTATTTTAATAATTTCTAAGGGTAGGTAATATATTGATTATAATCCCATCATACTGAGCCTACTAGTTAAGTAACAAAAGTTGTATATTTCTTATTTTTACATGTTACACCTACTGAAAGCATTTTGCTTGCACAGATACAACAAATATATTACTGGCCGATTAATTAATCAAAGACTAGTTAACTCAAGTATCTATTTATACTAATCATAATAATCAAATACCACCATCGCCATACGAATTTTACTGAAAAAAAAAATATATTTCTTTATACGCAAAAACCATTCAACCACCAATTCAATATTCTACGAACGAATGCATTTGGCTACTGGACAAATTTCGACATAGTTCGGATGAAACTAACGTCGAAATTCCTGCAAAATACAAATACTTCGGTAGATGGAATATTGAAAACAGGCGTTCGTATATTTAAGTAAACAACGCGTAAACAAAAGGCTTTGCAAAATAAGCAGTAATTGAAAAGAACACGTTGTTTTTCATAAACAAAAGCTTCTTTGCCAATGAGTCGTACAAATAGAGAAAAAAAAACACAGATTCCTATCTTGTATCACATTATCTTATTTGTAATATGAGAAAGGTATTTTGGACTAAGCTCTTTGGTATTTAGGAGGGAAAAAATGCCAACACTTATCATTTATCTGGTACAGATTATTTTATTGTTTACCTTAGTTAAATGCTAGTTTTGAAGTCTGTATCAGCTCATTCGGTAAAAAGTACCAACAATAAATTGAACCAAAATTATAAGGTAGGTATGTTGTGGATGGTAAGGTTTTTTCAGACTCAGTAAATTTACTAAGGAAATGTTATGGGCCCAAAACTTAATATTACAGTGATAAAAAGTAATTAATAAATAATAATAAATATTCAATCAGACAGCAAAAACAGATCTACGGTCTATATTACAATATTATATTCAGTAACTCTATGTACTATACTTATCAACTAAATCTCACTTTATTTCATAAATATCTGAATATTTAGATTAAGAGGCAAACCAAAGATTAATGTGAATAGACTAACAAAGTGATACAATAAGAATCATCACAAATTCGATCTTTGTCAATATCACTAATCTTGAAATTCTCGCCAGCTTCTAATACAAATATACGTCAAATGTCGTGAAGGAATAGCTAAAGAAAAATTAATAGAATAGAATAAAATGTTAAATGCATAATTGCCGTTGGACAGCTTGATTGAATGAGTGCCAACTAACCCAGCCGAGCAAACATTTCAAAGTTCAGATGTATCAAAGATTAATTTACATAAATTAGATGAAATTGAAAGAATTCGTTGGACGGAAATCGTATTGAAACGGCCGAACGCGCAGGCGGTCCGCCAATTAATAAATATCACATCTCTTTAGGTAGGAAGCAGGCGATGACATACATAAGTGTCGTTTCGGAGATCATACAAAAAAAACACAAACACACAGAGATTCCACAAATCAATAACTCTATCAGCGATACGGGCGAATACGAAAATAAGCATCAAAGTGTTTTTTAGTGGTTAGACGACAAATGTTGAGCATCAGTGGCTAACACGTGTTACATATTGTCTGACAATATTTACTGTGACTATATTAGCTGCTGCCAGGGTTGCCAGGTGTCGGAATTTCATATAATTACACCAATCGAAGTCCTATTACAGCTGTAAGAGATAATAATAAAAAAATGTGTGCAACTTTAATAAAATTATACGTGATTTCGCTACACTAGTTGACAAAAGTTGGTATTCATGCAAGATTGATCAACTTTGGCAATTTCTTTCTACTTCTTTCTTGTCTGGCAACCCTGTGTACAGAAAAGCATCGCGCGTCGGTCGAAAGTATCAAAGCAGATGTTACGAGCAATAGACTCACTGACGGACTAATTGGAGACAAATTTTAAATAATACGAATGAATAATTAATGAACGTCCTTATATTCAAATGCAACGGACGCGCCCTACAAATTATTTACAACAGTTCATGTAAATTATTTCGTATTTAGTTATCCAAATAGTTTGATTGTACTTTTATTCGTCTGACATTCAACTTGACCTCGCTGTCACGATTCAATAATTTAAAAAATATTTTAAATTTATTTTTACATTAGCAGTTGATACCACATTACCATTTCTCTTTGATGCCTTTGAAACGTAAAATATAAAACCATAGACACACAAACCAGCGGCATTTGCTCTATGATGGGATTTTCTTAGCAAGGATCTATCCTTGCTAAGAAAATCTAAATACCATCATTATCACCAGACCTTTTGCGCCCAAGGCAATTTAAGAATACAGGTCGTTCTTATGATCATCCTAATAGCCTGCAGCATGCTTCATTATGGTCGTCTTAGATTTCCAAACACTACAAGCTATATGCCTAAACAATTACCGTAAAATACGACCTGTGGCACTGGAAGTCAATAAGATATTTGATACCTGAATAAAATAGCTGTGTATAAAAGACCTAAAGCTATTCCAATAAACACACGGCTGATTCTCGACAAGCTGTTTACGACTTGCGAGCTAAAGCAGCATAAAGACCTCAAGTATACTGAAGCGATATATCAGCCATATCAGTTGCACGTCAGCGTTTAATTGTTATCGGCTCACTCGTATCGTCAACCGATCCGTCTGCGATAGCCCTAAATAAGTCTCATTAGTTTCATTCAACAAGTTTTGCGCCTACCCACGAGACGGTAATAAAACTCAAAATAAAATTGCGTCCAATCCTTATTTACAACGAATCAATAAAAGAGAAGGCTATCATTACGCTGTTTATTGCTTACACAATAAAAATAATTCACTCGTGCAGTCAATGTATTAAGATCAAATGGGGTTTGAGCCTAAGACGGCCTTTATTACAGTACAATACGATTATTTTAGGAGTATTGCTCTTTAAATGAATGGGGTTTAAATTAAAAAAAAAACACGCCCAAATTATTTTCATGCCAGAAATTTAAAAAAGTACATAAACTCGTTAAATATTAAAATTATTAACTAGAAGAAGACTCTTAAAAATAACTGCATAGATTTTCGAAAATATTGTTGGAATTTCTAGGTAATAGGTATATTTCCAACTCAAAGGAAACTTGATTGAATATTAAAAACAACAGTTTAACATATAAAATCAGTGCAGTTTTAACAAAATAATGAAAAAATAAAAACACAAAGAACCAAATGAATCGTCGAATAACATAAAGTTATAAAACGCATAAATCAGTGCGGAATTAGCGTCCGGCGTCTTTATATGAGTACAATATATCAGGCGCACTCGAAAACGGCATAAACAATAGTTGAATGGGTAAAAAAAGGTTGATGTTTGAGATGCTCGTAAAATAAGACGAACGGAGATGTGTCAAGATAGCGCGGGGGGAGGGAGTGGCGCCATCCCACCGCAAGACCCAATTAGACGCACACCTTTTCGACATGTGCTCTAAGTCCCGGGATGAGGGCCTCTACATCCGTAATCGTTTATCACTTTTTTTTTCGTATCTATGTCGCTGATCTTAGCCGTTTTTTTTCTCGACGCATGTTTACAGTATTTTTTGCACTTTTTTTTAACTGGATCAGATTTTAAATTTCTTGGAAGTCATAGACAATACAAGTTCCTTCCGTATTGTGCTGACATTAAAAAATGTTAATTACAAAATTGAAATTATACACGACATGGAAAGTATCCCTCATTTACCACTTATGCCATGTCATTTGGTTTTTGGGAGAGAGAATGGCCCAACATGCAAAGCAGCAAAGTAGGAGACTATCACGCGTCGACTCTCATTCGCTGCTATCCGATATATAAATAATATATAAAAACCAGCCAAGTGCGAGTCAAACTCGCACATCGAGGTTTCCGTATCAACGAAAGGTATAGGTGTATCTGCGTTATTTTTTATCAGAAAATAAAATAACTTGGTTTTTCATAGCGTTTGTTTGAACGACAAAGTTGTATTTGCGTTTTTCGAAAATAAATTATTTCTCAAAAACTAATAATGATATTTCTCTCAAACATAATAATAAAATGATCCCTGCTTAGTTGTATCCGACGTGCTTATTCTAAAGGCAAAAGAAACATTCATACGTAGTTATTATGGACGTTAACAATCCACTATCCACGTAGTCAACAAATACAGTACACCATATTATAGGTACACAACATAGGACAAACGAATATCAAACGAATAATGGAGAAGAACAAAATTTGAAAATAACGACTCTCTACTTAGCTCTACTTCTTAGTATAACAAGCATAATGATTCATACTCTAGTATGGCGCAGTGGCAATGTGTCGGTTTAGCCGTGCTTGTTTCCCCAACGCGGGTTGAAATCCCGCTCAGGACATTAATTTTTATCTTTTTTCATATTAATGGTGCAACAATTTTCCTTTTTTATTATTTTTGGTAAATAAAGATGTAATGTGATTACACCGTGATAGCATCTGCTCTACGTATTATTATTTGTTATATGTAAAGTAGAAAGTAGCGATAATTAGATGGTGCTAGAATATCACACTTTAGTTTCATGATATTATTTTATTATCCTATGTTGAATGAAAATAAAAATAACGATTTTTATTATAAATAAACAAATTCTTCTATTTTTTTAAATGATACTAAAAAATATTCAAATAGTATTTTAAGCATAATTATCCAAGTGATTGAAAGTAAGAAAACATTTGTTGACTTGATAGTGTCTTATAAGTCGATGAACGCCGACTTCTCGCACTGAAGTGTCACGTTAACCAGAGCCTTGGGGTTCTGATACATCTGTCTCTCTTGAGCTCCATCGGCCGATGCATTGGAGAAATATGTAAACTGATTTCTACGTGCCTTATGACGTTATAGATAATTTATAGCAATTTTTGTAACCACATAAAATGCAATAGTTTAAGACTGAACAATAGAATTAAGATAACAAAATGAGTATTTAGGCTGCGGCAAATTGGTTAGGTTCGGTATAAGCTAGAATAACTAGATAGATAGTCATGCAAGGGTCACCGGTTTTCAACTCCAACAGTACCTATGCGTCTTCGATGTGCCCACCAATCAAGGATTACAAAAGTAGGAAAGAAAAAGAAGTGAGAAGGGAAATAATAATTATCTGATGATATGTCAGAACAATAATCGCAAACCGTGTTAAATATTATGGAAGTATCGTTCTGTACTCACCTTCGTCCTCGCCAACTTGGGGTTCTCTTTGCACATTTTCGCCAACGTGTGGTATTCTCCTCTCGCCGCACACAGGATCCATTGCTTCTGCTTCGGGTCCAAAGGATCATTCTCCTTTTGCTCCAACTAATAACAAGATATAATCTGACATCACCTCACACCTAATGGTCTCAACGTTTATTTGTTGAAATATCACTAATTTCCTTCTGTTTTATTTTCCCTTTCTCACTTATGCAAATATTCAAAGCAGAATTATAAAATATACTTTTAGAACGTCAAAAATTACATCTACCACATATTATGGTTTAGGTTCTTATGTAATGCCTTAAGTTTATGTGCCTTAATCTCGAGTCAGAAGGGCTTCTACACTTTATTACCTACGTTGGATAAAACCGGTACTAAATGTCATCGTCATCTCGTATTGGTCCATTGCTGGACACGGAAGGCCCATAGGGTCCCTGTGGGTGGTACGAAACATAAGAGGCAGCCTAGACCTAATGATTTTAAGAATCAAGTGCTAGCAAAACACTACGCAAAAGATAATGACAAGTTGAGATATGGCATAGGTATGATATACATGCAAACGAAAATTTGCTAGCATTCGGTTTATATTTCAGCCACTAGTTAGCGTGGCAGCCTAGAAGCTAGGGATTGCCCTATAATGAACGCCGAGAGCGATAATTCACCGATGTTGGGTGACCACAGGTGGAGGGATGGTTATGCGTTATTACTATCGAGACAGTAACTTTAACACTGCTCGATTTCCAGCGTGGGTGTAGCACACCCAAAAACAATAACTCTATAGTTAATATAATAATTCCTAACTTACCGATGCTCTATCTTCCTCATCAATATTCTGCAACAAAAAAATCAAAGTATAAATCTTCAGGATATAGAACAAAAAAGAAGTCTCATAAAGTTGGAGAGACTTGTGACGATGCAGTGCTGCATCCCTTTGAAGGTGAAACGAAATTAGCCGCTTCTTTATGAAGAGGTTAATTATTTATGAGGTGGTTTAATTTGTCCACCGGGTCTCTTTTAAGAGACCATAATATGAGCCTTGGGGGCTTCATTGCAACACTTAATGAGCTTTAGATTGTAGACTAGTAATTTGCACCTTGATGGCCCCACATACTATGTAAATCTTAATAAGGAGAGAGATTACTACATATATTTATTTATATCATATAAATCTGCATAAACAGAAAATAAGACGATAATTTACCTTGACTCACAATCAAGTGAGCTGTTAAACATTTTTTTCATGAACTCAAAAGTATCTAAGTATAGTTTATATCGAAAGTAATAGTAGTAGTAGTTTATATCTAAAATTTCACATGTTTGATCAGCAACTAAGTTGAGCATGATATATTTTTAACAGCCTTAATTAGATTACATCATTGTACATAAGCTGTAGTCCTTGGCAAGGTGTTGCGGCTTATCGCATCTGTCAACGACAAGTGCATTACAGTGTCTGCCTCTAGAGTGCAGAGGTATTAGCAACTCGTCTCACATGAGGAATATGAAGATGGTTGGACATGCCTTACAATTACTAGTATTGAGCACAAGCACTAGTCGGACAGATTATGAAACTATTATTTTAACTATTAGAACTTCTGTTATATAGGATTAAAATAGTCATGATTAAGCAGGTAACCACAAATTGTATTTTTTTTTTAGGGCAAGGCGTCAATCCATCTAAAGTGAGTACGTTGCAAGTGAAGCTAAATAAAAGCTTTTATGAGATAAACTAAAATCCTTTCTGGCTACATTTTTTTTCACATAGTATAAGGGGGCAAACGATCACCGCAAAAGTATTAAAAGTACAGACATCACACTGGTCCCTTCCCCGCCTCCAAGGACCACAGAAAATTTGCAAACCTCTTAAAACGTACACTACACTACAGTCATCACTTTGCGCCGAAATAATGTGAGCGTGATGTACTTCCCCGGTTAGCTGCTGTTGTCATTCACAAGTGAAGCTTAATTAAAACCTTTAATGTGGCGAGATCAGTTCTCGCTATATTCCCAAATAGCCACCAACACATTCCAAAAAGATTGAATAAAACAAAACACTACATTTAGTTAAATTTAACGTTAATGATATAATAAGTTTAACATTCGGCAGATGAAGCAAAAAGATGTTATAAGGCAAGTCATATTTACACCCAAAAATAAAAATAGTGGACACCATGTCAAAAGTTAAACGATACGTTCGTGATAATGATGAAACATGTTTAACAAAACGATAAAAGTCAAGAATTGTCCGTTGTTTTCATTTTTTTAATTTTACATATCTCTAGTTAATCTATAGTTTAAATTGTAGGAATATTAGGTTAATTAGGCCTTCAACTAAACTAAACTAAAGTGAAGATGGTCCGGACATCTGGCAAGACGAGAAGATGAAGACGTAGCCAGAGTCTAGATGCAGACCACTTCACTGGGAAGAAATGGATACTTAAGGCCCTGGACCAGATATTGAAATATATAACGTGAAAGAGAATATGTCCATACCCAGCGGTAGGCAGATTGTGGTTGATAAAGTAAGTAGTCCTTTGATGGCAATGGTAGTCACCAGAGACTATGCTAAGTTCCGCGTTTCAAACATCGAGTATTGAATGAACACAAAACGCTAAATATTTCCCAAGTTGATATTTTAATCACATTTCCAAGCCATAAATCATATTCGTAGTAAAAACTAAAAAAGCACCGAGTTAATCTTATTATTAAATCATACACATCACATTAAGGATGTTATCTTGTCAATATTGAAGTCCCTAACCACGAGGGCACTAGTGTGGATATAAATATGTAACGACAGGTGGTATAGTGCTCACGCTGCGCAACGCACGTCACGGACTACGGACACAAATGTCCTAACTACCCTCTAACTCACAGGACAATCATCCTTATCGTGCAACACTAAGGTTTACTTTCTGAAATCATGTTTTTAACATTTTAAGACGTTATCCCAAAAGGTCCAATCGCAACGCAAGCCTGAAGACGGGAGAATAGGAATTTATTGACCATTAATTCAAAATATTATTTTCACAATATAAGTATTCATTTATTAATTTTGAAATATTAGGTTCCGATTAATTTATATGTGTCTTTAAGATATTTATTACGTATGTAAATATCTTCTTTATTTATATTACTAATATTTTGTTTTCAATATTATACATTTGATCATGAATGAAAGTTTCTGGGCCATTTTATTATTATATTTGAAATTGAAATGTTATGATTCTTTCGTAATAATAAATGAAAAATATGTTTACTCTAGCAAGTACGCCGGATTCTAGTGATAAATCGTGACCTAATGATGACTGCTATTAAGTCACTTTTCCAACCTTTTCGTTTTTTTTTACTAGTGGCAGATTGCTTCACCAATGTACCCAAAAAGCTGTAGTAGCTTTTTGCTATAAACAATAACGACATTGCCTACTAAATTTAAGCAGACTATAAATAGTAAGTTACATTATATAAGAGTATTTCAATATTTTACTTATCCGGAACAGCTTTTTGTTAAAGCTTTGCGAGAGGCTGTTTTGTGATTATTAAGAATGTATAAAATTAGAGGAATAAAACTAGTGGATGGTTTTTATCAAGTAAATCTTCAGTTTGTAAGGTTATCCGGTATTTTATACTGTATTTCTTGAGACTTCTTGGTGGGCCAAATAAAGTAGTTACTAAGTAGGTAGGTATTGTTGGAATTACTTTCGTGAACGAAGGATAATTAAGATACTTGGATGCAGACCTAGTAGAAACAGGTTCAGAATGCGGGCAACTGGAAGAGGAAACGTCATCTGCTCTAAGACAAAAGAACATGTTGTGATGGAACCTGCACAATCTTGTCCAGTATGTTGGTTTGCACTCCTGAATTGATCACCAGAATCATAAAAATCAGGGGAACACTTCGTAGGGTCCCGTACCCGAAAGTGAGAAGCATAAGGGATACTATTATAAAATAAGTATCAGTAGCAATCGGAATCAGGAAGTTGGCGACATTACACCCCTGCGACCCGGAGAGCTCGTAAAGCCGTCGTGCCGTCTTATCTGTCCCCGGTCGTGTAAGATTGTCGCGTCCCACCGGGGTACGATACTGTGCTCATAAAATGTGCACCTGTGGAAAAACACATGTGGACTTTACTATGCCGTAAGTTGTCGAATTAGTTCGCTTGGAACTTACTGTACCTACGAGAGCGAATGCAACTTTTATCAGAAATCGGCTACCAAAGTGGGGGAAAAAATATGGTCAAAGAAAAAAGGAATCTATCAGTCAATAGACGCGTGATTGTAACTATCTAATATTTACTCTTAGAAGGATTTCAGAAGCCCCGCGGCTATATAGGGTTGCCAGCACCGATGTGTACAACTATGTTACTTAACAACAACTTAACCACTTACCAAAAGGAAGTAGTGTTACTGATATATATGGACATTTCAGAGTCAATACGGTAAGGTAATAAAAAAATTGTAATGTAAGCAAACCTCTTGGAATTATAAAGACCCACATCATTAAGAACTTAATTATATATATAGTCAATGCTATTATAAAGTAAATAAATATTATCTACTATAATGGACGAGAACACTCAATGCAGATAAATATTGTTAATATCAGTTACACAGTTCAAAAAATAGATCCTACGTCTTTTTTACCAGTTCTCGTCAAGTCTGGGCTTGAGTTGGTAGCGATGGTAGAATAAATTTGTTAATTAAATAACACACCAGAAACCGAATCAAATTAATTTTATTCGATGACTGCTGTGCGAGCATGTTCTGTGGAAGTCAAGAGGCGAATCCTATTATATTGGTACATAAAACTATTATAATTACCATCGAGTTAGAAGCCGAAAGCCTACGTAGGTAGTCTCTGGATTATCCGGTTCTATTAAATTAGTAGCTTTATAAATCAACAGTAATTTGTGAAGTGGTCACCGCTGACCACGCAGCGCCAGGTGGCCACGTCTCCCAGGCTGTTCACACATAAAAAACGTAACGAAAAGACAGTACGACATAAAATTTACGAGAAAAAGAAAGTCGAATGCACCGAGAGGAGAGACGCCAGTGAGTCGCCGTAGGGTCCCGGCATGCGAGGCGCTCCGCAGGACGTCCGAGTTCTGACCCGTCAGTGCGAAGCAACATTACGACGGCGACGCGATGGCACTGAGATCGATACGCATCATCGTAATAGCTAACGCCGCTGGACATTTTAAATTTATTGGCAATGCGTCAAAATAATTATACAGTCTTTCTAATTAGTGACTTCGTATTTAATTGTAATGCGCAAACCAACGTGGAGTTTGGGTTTACTCCTTAAGGAACGGTTTATAGCAAGCAGTGTGAAAAAAGTAATATGTATAATAAAACAGCGATTGAGCAATCGAGAGTACAGTTTAGCGCGCTTGCGACGTTTACGTGTCTTATGTCTAGCGCACCATTCACTTCATATTCGTGCATGAATGACGTACGTTCGTAAGAAGTAAGCTCTAGTTACGTTTCAGAGGTGACACTGAGTGTTTATATGGAAGACTAGTTGAAAATGTAGGTACTCAGAAGGGACTGAGTTTTGGCTACTATCAAGCTATGAACTTAATTATGCAGATGAGATTTCATAAATAGAAGCTATAATAGGAAAAACGAGCAATCTCATCCATTTGTTGACTACTGTCCGTAAACATTCATGGAGAGATTATGCAGACGTATTGCTCCCCTTCCCCCATACAAACCAAAAGTTTACCAAAACCGTTCGAAAGACGATGAAACTTCACTTTGCAGGGGCATCGTGATCAAGAGGTACCTACCTCAACGACCACGCCGGCTCATTCTGCAGCAATTGCCCTCATTTACCCCCGCCAATAGGCCTCTCACAAACATTAATAGTAGCGTACAAAATAATCTATTCACCTCGTTTTTATCTCGCATCAGCCTGATTGTTTTTCGTCCGAGATTCCACTCGACGGGGTATGATCAATGCTAAAATTCAATTGTCTCGCTCCGCCAGGCGAACGCATCTCACTCTAATCTCTGAATACCTAATTCCTATTATCACATCGACAAGCCTCGTTAATTGTACCGTTGATGGCCGCAAGTGATTCCCGGCCACGGAACAATGCTACACTCATATTCCGCCAGCTCCCAACCGTGATGTCTTATCGCATCGCATATCAAATGCCGAGTTTGTTCAGCATTACGTGAAACAATACTAATTTTCGCCAACTTTTTATTGCCGTTTTACGAGTGGCGCACATTGTCTGCAGACGGTCGGTGTGTTGATTGTTTTTACGCAGAATCATTGATACATATTTGAAGACGACGGATGATAGTGGAAGGATAGATAGAACATGTTGCATCGTGGATATTATAATATATTCTAGTTCCAGACACTTATTAAGACAGTAAAATTATCGACATAACCTACTTAATTTTTGAAAATTATTATTTTTAATCCGTAAAAAGGCTGATAACGAGTCTGCCAAACCTTTGGTATTATGGACATCTGTGAGCGTTGCTGATCATTTCATCAGATAACCCGACATCTCGTTTGCCCATATTATGCTGTAGGTAATATGAATACTTGAATTTCACCACAAAACATTATCTTTATTTTTTGATGAGCTGTTCCTTTATTATGATATAATAAATACTTTGCTTTAAACACAAAAGTTAACTTTGGTTATAAAATTTTGTTTCACTTCAAAAAACTCGCCACCTCAGAAAACACTTAAATCTGTCAATCCGTTACGCAAAACGGGGAAACATTTACGAAACTTTTAACAAAATTTTATGACACTTAAATTGATGATTTAAAACGTTTAAAGACATTATAAACAGTTTCTAAATCTTGAGTTTACAGCCAGCGGTATATAAAGGGGGCAATAAAAGATATTTGTCACCAGACCCTTTCGACAGGATATTCAAGAGTTTAATGACACTCCGGTTCAGCAGAGGTAAACGTTTTACTAGGAATAGCGAGTAAAAATAATTGTTATTCGCATTCGGTACTAAAGGAGAGAATAAAGTATACGATTACGTCCTTTTTAAATAGGCTATCAAACCTCTCAATTAGACTTGGCAGTCTCGGAGCGTGCAGCCACATCCTACACCAGTACCAGTAAAAGCAAGGCAGGTATTGTATTACATTGGAGAATTTATAACGTTAGAGAAGGTAAGAATTCACCGTCGTGTTCAAATATAAATTTTTGTTCATTCCAACAAATTTGATGCAATATCTTTTCCAGAGGTCAAGTTTGGGCAGACTTGGACGCTGACTTCTTACGGTTTGTAAGAGTCCGTATAGTCCATTGGAGTGAGTGAGCCAGCGGAGGTCTGAAATCTGGTTGTGCAGATATTTTCTTAGATATCTCTTACATTTTCTGTACCTACACTTTTTGAAGTGAAACTTCTATGTGTCATTGGCAGTAAGCTGGCGAGAGCGTTACAAAGAATCACACATCGGGCGAAGCGAATGCAAGTTGTCATTCAAATTCGATTTGAGTGATTTTTTTTGTTTTTTAAGAATAAATATCATATGATATGTTATGTCATTGTAACTACGGTAATAACGGTAATACAAGTAATAGGTAATGTATTAAACCAATAATTAAGTTTTACTTCAATTGTGTGGTCTAAAGCACCCACTTTTTTAAAGATTTAAACGTGCTAATCATCTTTCTAGATACTGTGGTTAATTTTATAAGATCTTGATACCGATATAGATCCACGGGGCACTATCGGATAGCGCATCGTAGGAGGTTGACGTACAACACACCAGAACACCTGCTAATAGATGTTAGTAAGTACAGACTACGTAGATTCTTCACATACACACACAAGCCGATTCCCGGCGTGTGCTATGATATGAAACGAAATACGTCTTGATTCAATATATTTTTTGTGTTTCATGTTGAGAATACACATGAAAGTGTTAGTCTGCAGTCTACCAGTAAAGAAGATATTCTCTATATAGTAAACAGTTTCATACTCTATCATCTGAGCATTCATTGAAAGAGGCCTTTTCCAGCAGACCGATAAGAGCTGATGACAAGAGGCAGTCGAAACTAACCGAGGGGTGGTACTAAACGTATAACGAACTGCAATTATAAACACGTTAGTGTCGCTAAAACTCTAGAACGGCTAGACGGATTTAGCTAATTTTGGTTTTGAATTGTTTATATCCAGGGAAGGTTTAGAAGACGAGTAAAGCGGTTTCTGGATCTGTCACCTTAGTCCACCCGTAAACATGGTTGCTGTAGGTAAAGCTTCTGAAACGTTGGGAAACGAAATCTTCTATATATATAAAACTCAAAGGTAACAGTGATCTATCAACGCACAGCCCAAACCACTGGACATATCGGGCTGCAATTTGCCATGCAGGTAGATGTTGTGACGTAGGCACCCGCTAAGAAAGGATTTTTAGAAATTCAACCCCTAAAGGAATGAAATAGGGTTTTGAAGTTTATATGGATTTCTTAGAAATTAAACGCGAGTGAAACTGCGTGGAACAGCTAGTAATTAAATAAACCGCGACAAAATCCGTTAACATAATTTTATTACAACGCGTAAAGAGAGTTTAGTTTGGTTAAATTTTGACCACATATTTGACTAAAGTTTAAATACTGCAATTTTTATTCCGCTTTTTCATTTATTGATTCACAGGCGGTAGGTACGAAGATTGCCGAGTCAGCTGGTGACGTTTATAGTAATACTAGCTGCTGCGTGTCCAATGTCCCAAATCTAACCGTTTTTTACCAAAACCTTTTTCAGAAAAATCTGAACAAAGTTTCTAAATACATCATTGATCTATATTCTACCATTTCAGAATCAAATAAGCCAACAAACACTGATTTTTATATATAGATCTACCGTTTGTGACAAAAAATGCAAACCCAACGTGCCTGCGCCTTCACGAATGACCTTTTCGAGTCGATAATGGTTCACGTTCGGCTTAAAATCACACGACATAATTGTAAGGACAATCGAATGTGAGTCACGAGGGACACCATGGATTATGAATACTGATGAAGTCATATCGGCTCTACACACATACCGCTTTACCTGTGGCCGAAATACTTGCGAATTAGAAATAGGTATTATAATATGTGGACTACGTTAGCCCTGCGTTAAATTATAAATACCGTAATAACTTGTGTTAAAAGTAGGATGCTAGACAAAATATATTTAATATTCCTATACTTTATTTAATAGATTCCTTTACTAATACATTTTTTTATTATATTTTTTTTATAATAGAAATACATATTTAATTACCGTTTTGTAAAACACATGGACGTCATTATAATTTTAATTGACTGTTTTACATCTTTTAGTGTCTAGTAGGTACCTTAAACTACAGTATACGTTTCAGTGTGACAAATAATCATATTTTATTTTACTTTTTACATATTATAGGAAGTACCATATTATGTAGTATATGTATAATATATAATAAATATATTCCTATGCATCCTCGACCTGGGCATAATTGGAACTGGCGATCTCTCGCATAATGTGGTTGGAGAGCCCGCTCACACTACCAGTTCGGTGATGAGGTGGCGGAGGGCAATTACACGATTAAGTGCGGATGTTAATAGGCGTCAATAGTCCAAGTGGTTCCATCTGGTCGATTGTGTACATGTCATATTAGCTTACCTTACAGTAATAAAATTTTTGTGCTCAGAAAAAGAAATGTTGGTATGTTTACCAAGGAAGCTACGACCAGCAGGAGTATAGTCACGCGGGCGAAATCGTCGGGCATTGCTCGTAGAGAATATGCCTTAAATTAGGTTTCCTAAAATAGCAGTGTCATTATAAAGCGACCTCAACGCAGCGGCGAACGCCGTCACTAGAACATTGACTATGCAAATTACGGTGTCAATCTCCGCTAATTACGTAACCGCATCATTCGGTTCACGTAGTCAACGCTCAGTGACGTCATGCACCGCTGTATTGCGGCCGCTTTGAAACGGCACCGTATATTGGAACGTTTTACAATTATCTTTACTTCCACGGAATTATGTCTAAATCGAGATTACGAAAAGGAAACAGACAATAAACTTAAGCCCTGCATTTGAAGTCCGCACTTTCATAAAAAGCACGTTTTTTTTTCATTTGACGAAAGGAAACGCACGTCCACGGTCTATTTCAGTTTTGATTTACGCGCCAGGAGGCCGGGTGGCATATTAGTTAACGGATTGTTGGCTCATAATTTATCGACTTCCGTGTCGCAGTCGATCTCCCGTTTGATATCTAAGTGCTGGGTGTATGTGCGTTTACGCATCGGAATTGTATCTTAATGTGTCTTGGCTTTATGTCGACCGCAGCAATTAACAATGTCGGATCTACATTTTTGTGACTTTCTTTTTATTGCATTAAAGGCTTTAAAATGCTTTAAAATGCTCTCTCGTATTATATTTTTTTACTTAGTCAATGAATTCCTAAAATCGAACTTGAAAAAAGGAAGACCAAACTTCGGGTGTCGCCGTTTATTTTTAGGAGTGATCTGTTCGATAGTGATGTACGGTGCCCCGGTGTGGGATGATGTAGCATCCTCCCACAACCGTACTGACAAGGCTCAAGCGAATTATGACCATTCAGGCTATTCGGGGCTATAAGACGATCTCAAGGGCCGCGGCTGTGTCCTGTCTGTTAGCGTCTCTTGGGACATGGAGGCTAAGGTGCTGGTTGATGCCTATTGGCAATGCATAGCAGTGCAGGAGGAAGAGGGAAGATATCCGACGCCCGAAGAGCTCAGAAGATGGAAGAGGGCTGGCCGGGAAACCTCCATGCAGCTTTGGGAAGGAAGGCTGACTCGCGGCGAACTATTGACGGCCATGCGTCCCTTTCTTGGGAGGTGGACGGAGCGCTCTCCTGGAGCACTTCCATTCCACCTCACACAGATTTTGACGGGGCATGGCTGCTTTGGTCGTTATCTGTGTAAGGTGGTTCAACTAGAATCCACGCCGTCTTGTCAACTGTGTGGTGCTGTCCGAGACACTTCTCGCCATACATTTACTGAATGCTCCGCTTGGGTGACTGAAAGGGCTACCTCGCCGCTGTCATAGGCGAAGATCTCTCATTGTCTCAGGAATCTCAGGAAGCGTGGAACTCCGTTGATTCTGTCGCAAAAAGCGTCATGGCAGGCAAGAGACAGGCGAATCGTCTAAGAGAGATAGACAGCCAGCCTAATTAGAGATGTCTAAGGCGAAGACATCGCAATCTTCCACCTCAGGGGAGGCCGCAGGGCGACGGCTCGGGGGAGTCGGCGTCTGCTAAAGTGGCCCGAGTTGTTAAGTGTGCTGCGTGTTTCAACACACCTTAACGTTGTTTAGGAGTATCGCTCCTGAGAAGTGTTAAATAAAGCATCTACTGGTGGAGTCGCGGTCGTATGCCACCGCTTTTCCGTGACGAGGTTTAGTGGGTATGGTGAGTCGCTTCCAGGCTCTCGAGTCCTCCATACCTCCCAGGATCCCCAATCTTGGGAGAATGGTTAAAAGCTTCCCCAGCGACAGAAAAAAAATTGCAATATAATTTAGTAACCCGTTTTCCAAATCCAAATCGCAGTCTAGTTATATACGCGCCTTTCGACGAAAGATGGAAGGCTAACAAACACTGGTATCTACCTAAAAACATTGGCATTTACATTACTAGAAGTATATTCTATAGCGAGGAACATACAGTCTGTTTCCGGAGCGGTTAAATCACGTGACATACATCACATCCTCCTAATGCAGCCCACATTTACAACTGTACTGTCCATTAGAGGCTCGCGAGTCGCGACCTAATATCTACCCCGCCCGTACAACCCTCACGTATCACACAATTATTTATAGTATAAATTTTTGTTTCGCAAACCCCCCTTTTTATATTTAATGGGCCCGCTGGGGGCTGGCTGTTTTAGCGGGCGGCCGCTAATGTTTATGATCGTGTCGCAGCGACAATTTATCATTTTTTTTTAATACCTACACCTATGTTTGCATAGCGGTGTGATGACAAAAGTGGTGGCTTGTGGGTTTTCGTTGTGTCGCTCGCAAATTGCTAGAATTATAAGTACAATAGGTACAGATAGCTACATGTACCTTTCGTCTATAGTAATACTATAAAGCTGACAGATTCGTACATCTTAATAAACATTAGAACATTTTAATCGAACCACTATTGCTAGGTTCCCTGATTAGCTCACTAAGAGTCCCGGTGCTGAGCCAAATAATGTAATATTTGAAAAATAATTTGGGTGTTACACATTTTTCATTTAACACATATTATCTAGACAGATTTAGGTAACTCTCTATGATCTATTTAACAAGTACGCTACGCTACCATTTCATAATTCAATAACTGATAAAATCAAGTAGAGTCAACGCATAAAGCAAGATCGTGTATGACATGTGCCTGATAATGAAAATATACGAAAAGTTATTTTATAAACACGCATAATAGCCATAAATTATACCGTATAATGCCTCCACCTGCTTGCAGCGCAATCATTTAGGCGCTTTGTATCATGTTCGAAGAGGGGTATGTTTTTTGCATAGGGAGACAAACGAGCAGTCATTTGGCAAGTGATTATCAATGTCCAGCTAATAATCCAAGAAACACACAAACCCCAACGTACATATAACACCCGTGCTCTCATAAACTCCACTAAAGACATTCACGCCGAGTTACGTGAGCACGAGATACATCATACAGCCCCGGTTGATTTCGCTACAATACCGCAACATCAACTCTTACAGAAATTTCATAAACAACTCTAAAAGAAACGACCACGATTTTATCAGAGCATAGGGTACAACACTACAACACATTATGTCATTACTAGTTACACATGTAACTTCTTTATCACAACACCATGTCATTACAACTACAACAGGTTATGTCAATACATGTCAAACTTCCGTAAAACAACACTATTTTATAACGGACGACAAAATACGATATCGACAGCAAGGTGTACGTATCCGATATTCGATGCACAACTATCGATATAATCAGATCCCCCTCGACAGAACCGCCAAAGGGTATTGACGAAGGTTTTACAATTCAATTAGCCAGGCCGGGTGTCGACGGATAGACCTTTTAATATTCAAAACTTTTCCAACTATAATCGTTTTCATAATTCGTTGTATCGTTATCGATAGGCGGCCATTATAAAAACAACACTTAAGCCACTTCCGAAATATTTGACAGCCCATCACTAAATAATCAATTAGGTACATATTTTTTGTGAATGTGTTTAAAAAATGGAAATATCATAACAGTTACCAAAGTCCGTATGTACTTCATACAACTTTGCTTAAGTCGGCTCAAAATAGACATTTATTATAATCATCATCAACATCGTCAGCTGGAGGACGACCACTGCTGGACTATCATTTATTAAAATATTATAAAAAATAAAGCAATCTGTTTTTTTTTTTCTACGAGTTTAATATAGAAATAAGTAATGTAACACTAATTCTTCTCACTCTTGGTGAGTCAGCGTTAGGTATCATCGGCAACAAGCTCATCACCCATAGTGCAATGTCACACTTGAGATAGCAACACGCATAATATGTACGCCGTCCCACACAACACTCATAAATGCAGATATGACTTGTATTATTCACGTCTATAAATCTATTACCGCTACAAATAATACAATTCCACATACACGACATGTATCATTCAATTTAATTGGGCCCGATGGTTATCGACACCGCTAAGTGGATAAAGAAGACAAATTAACACTTAAACAGATGTATAACGAAAAAAGAACTATATATTCACAACGTATGTCAGCGGAAACCCCTTAACAAAGTCATTATTATATGTATAACCAACACTTATCGAAGTGGGAGCTAAATATTTATAAACAGCCGGTACAGGTGCACGGCCAAATTACACGAAGCACCAATTACACATTAACAAAACATCTAACAAGGCACATAATTAAAATGCGATAAGTGACCCGACGTCTTCGTGAAGGGGTCACTTTGATCCAGAGATAAGTGAGTGCATATCCTTGTGTTTCACGTTAACTCGTAATGTTACATAATTGTTTGTCAATGTGAGTGGCGTGTTTCGAAAATACCAAATATTTAATTACATCAAGGCGTACTTGAAGAAGAATTAGCGACCGTCATATGTTTGGGAGCAAGACAATAATACAATCTGTTCAGATTGTTTACGTACTACGTATGTATTGTGATTTCACTCGTATAAAATCTACCCCAAAGGAAACATCCATTTTTTAGGGATAAAAATAAGTGTTACTCCAGATTTAAGACAATATAATAAGTGCTTAGTTAACCAAATCTGTAAGTAGCAGTAATATATAGTACAGTCAATCTGTAATTAAATCAGGAACAAATTACACGAGCAAATTTGACTTGATATATCGTTAGAGGGGCATGTAAATAGCAGAATGGGAGATTGGCGAAGTCTCATCTGTTGCTGATTTTGAGAAAATCCAAAAAAAATTTGAATTGCGTTTTTCTTCGAATCAATGGGTTTTAGGGAAAAGTTTATTTGAAAAAAAACGTAGAGGACATTGTGAACTACATTTTATGTCATTGAAGTGACTTCGTAAGACTTGAAATACAAAAAGTAGGTGGCGCTGATGCGTCTAAAAATTGGTTTTTCATAATTTCCGCTAAGAAAATGGTTTTTTATTTAAAAATTATAAATTAGAAAGTTGCTCCTCTTCAAATTTGCAACAACTTTTATTTGAACAATTTTTTTGTATAACTTACGGTTTCCGCCCGTAGCTTACGAAGGGCACCGCATTACAGTTACCTTTTACTTAAAGAACGTGCGCCACCTACTTTTTGAAGAAAAACGCAATTCAATTTTTTTTTGGATTATCTCAAAATCAGCAACAGATGAGATTTCGCCAATCTCCAATTCTGCTATTTACATGCCCCTCTAACGATATATTAAGTCAAATTTGCTCGTGTGATTTGTTCCCCATTTCATTTTTTCTTATTACAGATTGACTGTACTATTAGTACAGTCAATCTTCTAAGTACAAATTTAACGTAAGTCTTCTAATGTCAGCTATTAACGGTTCGCGAAAAATAGTTTACAAGACAAACGAACAGGAGAGGCTACTTTAGTTCACAGCTCCGTAGGATGTAACATATGAGCGACAGTCTAAGGGTAAGAATAATCCTAGACATTATCTATTTACGGCAGCACAGCTGAGATATTCGCTTTTAAAGTAATAAAATATAGAAAAATATTTTTTTTGCATTTTGTATGAAAAGTCATACTTATTTTTTTTTCCATTTAACTTATTAGTAAGTATGGTAATCTATATATTAAAACGTGAATCAAAAACTTCGGGAACATTTTTACTGAAATTGCGAGGACGAAGGACTGAAATTTGGCACACTTATAGTTTACGTGTAAGAGAAGCGCTGAAGGCTAATATATTTTAATAATAATGTTTATAAAGTACTTTAATTTAATAAAGTTTTATTTTGACACATTGATATATAGGGGACACACGCAATTATTGATGAAGTGTGTATTTGTCTTTTGCAAGTGTTGAAAATTCTATATAATTAATTGTTTACCTTAGTTACGATAACATGTCATGTGATGTTAAGTTTTTAATTACAAAAAAGTTTTACTTAGATCGGATTTCGATCTTCGCGGGATCACTAGTATAAATAATTTTGTTCTAATACTTTTCGCTATCATATAGCTATCTTAACTACTAACTCATCTTGAAAAGTTAAAAATAACTTAAAGAAATGAAAATCACCCTTTTTCATAATTTGAATTTGGAATCATTTTTTAAACAGCCAGATACAAATTGTACAACCAAAGAGATTTTATTACAAGTTGCAAAAAGACTTCTCGCGACGAGATTTAATATTAGAGCGCTCTTTTGTTTCTGTTTCCTCGTTACATCCTGTTTTGCAAGGGCGTTTTGATATGGTGGTATATGGTGGTTTTATTATCAGCCTTCAGTCTATATAAAATAATAGAACAAGACTGCATTTTAGTCGAACTAGACCGGCATGACCGGGAGGGTACCGCTCGCTAGGCAAGTCTACGGAAATGCATAAGGTTAAAAGCAAACCTTTATGCGGGCTCTATTGGGTCAATAGCCATGAAAATGACGCCGATGCTCTTTGGCCCCACTTTACTATTAAAAAAAACAACTTGCAACTATAATTTCTCCAATAATGGTTTGTACGTGAAATGCATTTTTTAGCCTGAGGGACAAACAAGCACTCGATCCTTACGACAACAGCCACCGATAGACTACATTCACACCGACGCGAAATCGGCGGGCAGCGGAGCAATATCATTGTAAACTTTATCGTCATTGATATACCACTCAGTATCGCTTGCCACTTATAAAAGTATTCCGTTGATAGCAGCGATACTGTGTTACAACATTGACGACAAAGTTTCATATTGTATGGTTCTTTACTGAGCTACCTGCGGATTCTATTTTGATGTGAATATAATATATCCTTCCGCACAATCATATGCATTCCTTTCCTCCATATTGACGGCCTCATTCAGATATGCGATAAAATAAAAAATCGTAGCGTTAAAGAAATCGAAAGCTTTAATGACTTGGAGGCATTTGAAAAGTAGTTGATAAAATTCTTACAAAAAAACCTGATTTTGCCACTAGATTGAAAATACTCTAACAAGTCAATAACAAACTCATATTCTCTTGAATTTGAATATTTGATATTTGTCTATTTCGCAATCATGTTGCTCAAATAATCTACAATTAAAGCATATTCATAAAGTGCATAATATTTAAATAAATAAAAATTAAACACCGGGGATGTTTGTTGTATAAATGTAATATGAAAAAAAAAACTGCACTGAATTGAAAATTTATTTTAAGTTAGTATTCATTATGGGACATGGCATGAAAAATGTTTGTACATAGAAATATTTCATGATGGTAGTGATGGTATGATAATTATTAAAAACCATTTGAAAACTACCTGAAAACTAATTCTGCAATTACATAATATGTATGGAGAATGTCCATCAAGAATCATAAAAAAATCAATCAGGGGTTTGATAATAAGCTTTGATTTATAGGAAGTTCTTATCTCAGCATCACATTATCAAAATTAAGTATATAGATTTAAATTATAAAGCTATTATCTTAAATACTTACATAATTCTTGTGTCACAAAAACAAAGTTTTGTAAGAGGTAGTGCCACACTGCATGATTGCATACAGCCGAATTGGGCCGGCACAACCGGGGAGGTGCCTCTCGCTTACACAAGACGAGTGTAAAGTGACAGATATGCTGTAGCGTTTCGTGCGGTGTGTAATTAAGCCAGAGGCCGGAGGGCAGCGCATCTGTATAGCCTCTATGAGGATGTCTATGGGCATCGGTAGTAATGAAAATGGCTCCGACTGCTCGTTTGCCCCCCTATACCATAAAAAAACAATGTCAGCTACCATACTTCTCCGATATGGCTCGATCGATCCTCATGAAATTTTGTATGCATATCTCACAGGTCGGACTGCGGTGTTCAGCTAGTGTATATCTAGGCAAATGTTTACTCTTTTTTTAAAGATAACATTAAGATATGATAATATTGGTGACTAATGCTTATGATATTTAACTATCTAGAATACTTTTAGGGTGTGTAAATGCTATAGTGTATTAGAAATAAGATAACGCTCTTTTCTTGGTTTCTAGAGCTCCAATGACGTATGGGATCAAAGAGGCAAAAAGTCTGGGTTTGGCAATGTCTGTGTTTACAGGCTTATGGTTTAAAAAAACATGTTGTCAGCTTGTATGCCCTATATATCAAATACATGTATAGACTTGGGAGTATAATTAGTTACCTCCCGACATTTTTGAGTAATTTACTATACAATATTATTTTAAACACAATGTATAATATATTAATAATACATGTTTTTGTGAAATGAGGTACTGACATATTTTATTTTCATGCCATTGCCAAAAACATATACTAAGTTCAGTAATTTCAATTTAAAACGTAAGTAACTTCTTTAAATTGAAAGTAATAAAGAAAGAATTTTCTCAATAAATGAACAAGAAGGTATTGGCACTTTGCTATTGTTATATCACACAAATGGAATTTTATACAATTGTTAGTTTAGCACTATATACCAAGTTGATAGAATTGTATATCAAAATATTTATATTTACAAACATTACAGTTATTACTAGTATATTGACTGCACTAGTTTAGAGTGCTAATATAATATTATAACAATGAGGAATAAGGAACAGAGACTCATGTAATAGCTTATTGCTCAAGGGTAACAATGCATTCAGTTTTCCGTTAGGGAAACCCGGAAACATTTCCGAAGGTGTGAAGAACACAAATAATCTACGGGCTTTTTTTCAAAAGCATATATTAAAGAATATATTATTTAGAGCACATCCCATCCATAAGTTAAACTGGTCAAACTAGAATCAAGTTATGGGTACCACATACACACATAAACAGTAAACAGAAATAATTTTATGATTACAGAACATTTTACTTACCGATGAATTGAAAGAAAGCTTCTGTGATTTTATAACATCACCCTCGGAGGCCATTCTATTGAACATTTGTTTCCTCTCCTTGACGGATATCTTCTGTTCATTATCTACCAACATGCTGTCACTTCTCGAGTTTGTCAGTGGTGATGGACTTGTGATTGGCTTATCGTCATCATCAATTATTGGGCCAATATTTATTATACTTGAGTGCTTTTCTGGTTGCAATTTATCAGATGACCTTCTTCGTGGATGTATCTTTGGAGGTTCTTCATTAAGACTCTCTTTTGACTCGCTATAACTAACTTCTCCTATTTTAATAATAGTTGGACATGCTGGTGTCATGTCTTGAATAATGTTATTGAGTATACTATAGTCTTGATTTAATTGTAATGGTGGATTAGGTATGGAAGGAGGTGCAGGATCCCTTACAGGTTCAATGGTTTGATTTTCAGTTTTTTTCTCAGTCTCCTCACTGTCCTTAGTGCCATTAGGCATATATTTCTTTTTTAATATGAGCCACTTCTCATTATTTGTATTTTTTATCATTGCTAGTGTATTTACATGCTTCTTGAACGTACTTCTAGCTTCATCTAAAAGATAAATAGTATTTTATGCGCAACTTTCGAAGTGGGCGTTGTTAGGTTATGTTGTTTATTTACAAACTATTAGATTAACCTTGTAGGATTGTAAAGTTATAAATAGCAACGAATTGCAAGTAATAAAACTAACAAATAAAGATTATGTTTATAGCACTCACCTCGCATCTCTGGGTTCATCAGAAACACTTTAAAATGATTAACTAGCTCATGATTTGTCACTTTTCCATTGTGGGCTAACATAAATTTAAGAATTTCCTCAAAATTTAACGCTGTAGGAGCAGACATGATGAAAAATTACATGAATCACTTTAGTAAATTTCCGACTGAAAAGTTATTCTAGCTTTGTTGTGAAACTGTATCTTGTAAACGTCAAAATAACGGCGACGTCAACGCAAAATAAATTATCACAAGGTGAATAACGTTCCGTTTTCGCAAACGTGTGACATTTGTGTACTTAGTAAAAAAAAGAATAAGAAAAAGATTTAAATATACAATAATCATAATTATTAATTTAATTTATTTTTTTAAGATAAAATTACTTATTGAAGCATTGTTTATAAAATTATCATAGCCAAATTCAAAATACAAAATGAATATAAACCTACTTAATAAGCCTAAATAAAATACGCATAAGATAAAATAGTACCTAAATATATATTTATTATCAACTATTGGCA